>LQNK01000127.1:49371-72690 GCA_001586405.1 Phoebis sennae | reverse complement strand
TTTTATAACTTTTAATTATAAAGCATTATACGACATATACATACATATCTAAATGTATGTATATTTTTATTTAGTCTCTCACCCTCTTATTTGAAGCAGTAAGTAAAAAAAACACTTATTTTACTTTAATTTACATAGCCTAAACGGTTTATTTTTTTTAAATACTTTTTTCATAAACCATGCACACAAACTAATAACTATGTATATAAAAAAAATCGTATATGTCCGACCACTAGTTTCAGAGATACAGCATTTGCGAAAATGTCCTCCTAGCAGAATCTTGAATAACTTCGGAGCCCTATGACATAGAAATTTCATTTTTACACACACAATTACAGCTCGTGACACACTAATTATGTGCAAAAAAATTTTTTCATTAGGACCATTTTTTAAAAAAATTTCCGCTGGGAGAACGTTCCCCCAGCGGAAACAGTTTTTGTCGATTTTCTCCAAAACTACTGGACGCACAAATTTAAAAATTGCACACACAATTACACGACCCGACACACTAAATAGTTGTCAAAGAAAGTTTTAAAAATTCGACACTTTTCCGCGGGGGCAACGCACACAAATAATTGCTTAGCTTGATCAACGCAGTTAGGAGTTTCGACACGACTCTGTGATAAGTTTGGACACATGTAGGATCCAAATAAATCTAGGAGAAGAAAACATATTTGATTAAATAACTACAATAGGAATTATTGTGCATGAATAAAATATATTCGGAACAGTATTACTTTTGTTCAAGAATAATACCATAAAATTTTATTGGTTGAACAAATATTCAATTAAGTTACTGAGCGAACAATTTTATTCTGCATACATTTTTAATGGAATCATTTTCAGTTGATTCAAAAATAATTTTATAAAATTTCCGACTGGATCGACAATGAATTATTACTTCTACCTAATTAATCATTATATTTTTATAGATAAGTAACTACTGCCTCTCGTGAACACGTAACATACATTAAATACCTACATTTAATTAAAGAGTATTAAAAAAATTCTTCCTCAATTGAATGTCTCATTGAGATCTTTGTGTATGTGAAAAGCGTCCTCCGGGTCCTCTACGAAAAATGATACATTGTGAGTTGTGACCTCAATACAAAATAGCACAAACCTGTATTTACATAAAGAACTTATGCCTAGCACCAGACGCTATTGTACAGTTTATCATTTGACATTCAAAGAGTATAGCATAATATGCATAGATTAGCAGTGAACCTGTGCGATACAATTTTCCGGGTGGCTTGCCGCGTAATTCTGGCCTGTTTCGAATTTGCAACGGCCATTCGGAGCCAGGCGACTGAGAGCAATCGTATTAACCTAAGAACACTCACGGAATACATCGGATTTGCGAATTCTGATTTGTGAGTTCTGAGTTGTGCTGTTTACATTCCAGAACAGCAGGCGTATTCATTAGCTTTCTATTTGTAGCTAAGAACGAGCGATGTAGGTAAGTTATTGAACGAAAGAGGCAAGGTCTCAGAGTACGACTGTATGTTTGTGTGAAAAACTTTGACCGACAATAACTTGAATATTGTTTATCCGATCTTGATTAAATTTTATAGGCGAATAGTTTAACAAAATATAGAGTTCGAAGATGAGTAAAATCGATGGGGGTACCGAAGATAGGGGAGGGGTGAAGTAGGCGATTTTCATATAGAGTTGATTTATACATTACAACACGAGGTCTAGCTCGGAGTGAGTCACTAGTAATAAATATTATCGACATCGAATTTGCGAAATGACTAATGCGGTGTTAGTTATCACCCAAAAAGAAGACCACTCCAATGATTGTCCGAGATGCATCACAATCGAAGCTTATATTTCTGAATGATTGAATTCAGTTGGTATTTTTGAATGCTACGTGCTTAATACCAAACCGGGTACTATGTGAAATATTATTATATTTAATTTAGCCCAAACCGTCCGTCCGCAATACTCTATTCAATTTAATGTATGATAATTCCCTGTCGTCACGTTATGGCAACAAAGCAGGTAAAGAGAATGACTTAAAATAAAGGGATTGCAATCTTTCCCATTGTACTGGTTTAATAAACAGACGCGGTTCCGCTAACGAGATCAAAGTATTTATGTGGGACGTTCAAATTGAAACTAATCCAGTGTCAAGCTAATATAAATTAAATTTTGTGTCCGAATAATAACATCCCTTTTATGAATAAAGAGGTTTTTATGAATTTAAAACATAACAAAGGAAGGTTAACATAATTATAGGCGCCGTTATTTTTCTAGAGTCTCTGCGACTTCGAAATGAAATAGGCATCTCTTGGGTGAACGTACTCCATCATAGACCACGTTAACGCTTACTATCATACGTAACTGTGGCCACACGTTCACCTAATTAGCAAAAAAAATAAAAAAATAAAAAAATAATTTCTCTTGCACTTTTCGGACTCTGTATACTAGACTACGGGTATATTCATTGTTAATAAAGCCTTTTATCTCTGACTTCTTCAATTTAAATCTTACTTGAATAAATACCGATAAATATCTTGTACCGTAAACGTTTCTTGCACGAACGAAAAAAAACCGTTCCGTCTAAATTAGTTGCAATTCGCGATTCCGCATGTGGTCGCGTGACCAGCTTTCATCACAATAAAGTGTAGCGTAGGGCACTCAGCCAGTTGAACCTTTCATTCGCGGAAGAATTTTGAAAATCAAATGAGGATTTCCGATTACTGCAAAACAAAAATTAAATCAATGCTTATACCATTCTTTCTCGCAGGTGTTGTTGTAAAATGTAGACAGAAATTGGCAGTCTAATAATAATAAGTAATATTCTATTACTTATAATGTTAATGTCCAATGTCATGATAGTTTTATTCTCCGAGTGATTTGCCTCGGCGCAATAAGTGCAATTAAGGCGGTGCTACAGTTGTCGATCCAAACACCTTAGCGTCACAGCCACCCACTCGGAGATTGTCTCGCTGGGCCTCTTCCAGTTCAACCAGAACTCTCGGCAGGGGTTGATCGAGTGGTTGTCGCGAAGACGTTGATGGGCATCCGCCCACCCCTAAGACTCATATTAACTCTAACGGACGGCGCTGGAAACTAGGTGCAGGGGGCAGATCGCTCTGGAAAGCCCTTCCCCCACGCCACCGCTTCGCAGGGACTTCGAGGTTTTATACTAAACATATTCGTGCAAGTGCTGTGTATCATTAGCAATAATTGTACACATTGATACAATTCTAATTGTAAAAAGTCCCAATGCAAAGTAATAATTTTGCTCGCTCGCTCCTTATATACGATATAGATTTCTAATGGAATAGCCATCAATACAAGTTTTTATCTCAGCTTAGACCGAGCTCATATAGGGATGAAATAGGACGCAGAATAATGGTCTAGTTTCAATAGTTCTTACTCTGAATACGCCATTTCCGACTCGAGTGTTTGTTGTTACGCAAATGAGTTACCTCAATGACTATTCAAATGTTTTGCCCGGGCCTTTTGATTTTTTAGAATTTTCTATTTCAAGTTGCAGATCTAAAAAGCAGAAATCTGATATTAGATGGTTTGAATTTAACAAACAATAATCTAAAAATTGTTTGTTAAATTACTGAAGATGGTGTTCGAAACCGGATAATAAATAATTGATATTGTGTAGAAAATAAACGAATGTGGAACTAGTGAAGTGTTTAATATACTATTCAATCAAATGCAGTTCCATCAAGGGGTAACAATACAAAATATAAATTATCTTAGAAGGTTTGTTATTGACAAGATGGCGCGGATGAAGTAAAAATATGTATATTGTATATTTACCTGTTCAACTTGTCTTCAATTTCAGCTTATTTCATGTTTCTTTTAGGTAAGGAATAGTTAAGAATGGTGGTGGTATACATGGTGGCAATGTACTGCCGTACTAAGGGATATTGTTAAATAAACCAGTGAACGTGCTGTAACAGCAATGCGCACGTGGAGGGCACCGTGTGCGTTCCTCCTGGTCCCAGAGCCCTCGTTTCTTGCGCAGACGTAGGCCACCGTGAGGTTTTAGTCAGTAGGAGTCTGACATAACACACTGTTTATTACAAATCATTTCAATATTTTATCGAAATATGCCACTATTTGATTAATAAGCTCTATATTATTCCTTATTTTTATTATCCTTATTTTTTATTTATTTTTATTTTTTTATTTCCCTGGTGCGAGCAATCAATCGTGTAATGCTCGGTTCCACTCTTTTATTGCTATAGATGTTATGCAGCAGAATTACCCTCGGTCGCCTCTTACGAAACCCGCGACAGAAATCTACTTATAAATTACAACAAAAAAGTTTTTTTTTATAATAATTAATTAATTACTCGATAAGACGACACATCTCTTTAAGTATGGAGCCCGGAGTCCGCGGACCATAGGTTACAACAAAACACTGTAAATTTGTTTTTCAACAAAGTTTAAATTGCACAATAAAAATTCTTTTATAATCTATGAGAAATTCCAGTTCAGTTCATTTCATTTGAAAAGTAGATTTAAGTTTTGAATTAACGTATTAATTACATGTTTATGGTATTTTCAAATAAGCGAGGTATTTCGGCTGGTATAATATAAAATAGGACAACGCGCGAGCGCTAGTGTTAATTAAGGCATATAATAGACGACACATATTATCCGAATCGCGCAAATGGCCACAATATTTGGAACTGCAAGCATCTGTTACTGGCCTTTATGACATAAATGTTGGCCACGCCGTAGTCTGCAGTTTTTATGAGGCTTTAAGCGATGTCTACAAACGTGAATAAATCAGCCGCACAATAGTTGCCCTATTTGCATAAAACGCGATTCTGTACTTCGAATTACTGCCACTGTAATTTAATATTAAGTGCCAATTAATTTGGACCGAAATATCTGCGCCGCTATTAAAAATTGTTCCGGCAGAGTGCGGGATAACGGCAAGGATTAATTCGATCATGTACCCATTATAAAACACTTTGCTGGGAATCCACGTATTGAATAACGTGTAGGCGAGATCAGAATAAATTTGGAATGCTTTATAAATTATTGTCTATGTATGATATTGTACAAACATATTCATGGTTTAACGTACGTTCTCTTATGATTAAGTATGTAAATTACATTTTGAAATATGTGTCGCGTTGGTGCCGTTAGATTTCACATTTTATGCGAATAAAAATAACAATTTTTGTACGTTGTATTTACATTTGCTCGTACATTACATTGTACTCATAAATAGAAGGTTTTTATGTTTGTCATTTGTTACACAGACGAGAGGAACTATTTGAATACATTTTATACCATATTTCGTTTGTTTCCTGATGCGTATTTAAATGCGGAGATTTTAAATGTTGCGTCTAATTTGCTGGTATCATTTACCTTAAATCTTTATCAAACAATCCTAAATATTTGTAATTTGGCGTTGGAATGCATACTGCTTGAATTAAGCAAAGGTTCTAAAATTAAGTCAAGAATATCCTTATACAATATTTCGTAGATTCGCTGGTCCTAAATATAGTAAAAGTGGGGTTTGAAGTAGACACGCAACGACATCAATAGCTCATAAGCTTTAAGTGCCGTCGTAACTTGAAATCATTTAAGTAACAAGACTACGTTTGCTGAAACGGCACAGTTAAATTCAGAACTAAATTATCTGAAGTATTATCACATAGAACGGAATGAAGTGCTGAACTCCCTAATTAAGAGTATCTGTGTTAGCTAAGACGCGATTCAGTTAGGGTCATCAGTTATAAACCCTCTTTAGTAAAGATGAAATTTGATGTTAAGAAAATTTGGGTTAACACCGTTATATATTGTTTGTTTGCTGAACATTGATTAAATAGTTTAATGTGAGTTTTTGTTGAGAAAGTTGTCTTAAGAAGTAAGTTGAAGTGTTCAGTGGTAACCCTAAGTGGAGTAGCGATAAATGGATGAAACCGGCCATAACCGGTTACAACTGGCGCCAGTGCGAGAGGACTAATCCGCGCAAATGAGCCGTGAAAGATGACATCTACTCGCTAATTGGAGAGGGAAATTAGGTGGGTGAGATGTGAAAGAGTCTGTATTAAATCGTCAATGACTAGAACATTTTATATAGTTCCAATTTTACAATAGTTTAGGCAAATTGTATTCGCTACTTAAAATTACTACTTTTGTATATTGAAGTAAAAATTATCTCTGTATTATGTTTCTTAATTCTCCTTATCTTTAATTCTTAATCTAGAGTAATTTTATAAAAACACAAATGGGAACAATTTACAAACATAATATTAGTATTATTATATTTAAATTGTTCACGCGATATCAATTTCAAATTCGAATATTAATACTTCTGCGAAAAAATGTAAACAGTTTCGAAATTCGATTAATAATGTATACAGTTTACCTAATAAAAGGTTAAGTTCAGGTAAAGAACTTATATTTAATCAATATTTAAACGAACTTCCATCATCTAAATGGAATTCCTTGTAAATCCTTTCTGATAACTCACCAGGAGCGGGTTATTAGTTACACGCAAACTTAGTAATTCCTTACAAACATTAAACTTATGATGAATGTTTTGTCTGCTTCGTAATGACTTCCCATCTGTTGTCTGCCTAAGCCTCTCCGGTGTATATTGTATTGCAAACTAACACAATTTCATATTTAATCAAACACAAGTTTTAAATAAAGCAACGATTATATTATTTGTTTCTGGTATTAAAGCTATTATACCAATTTTAATTAACATTCTGGCAAAATAATTTAAAGTCTGAAACATACATTGAAATATTTTTGTCATCCATTAATTATATCCACTATTGAAAATAAATAAAAATTTAAACGATGTTATTCCCCTGAATGTTTTTTTCGCAATAAAATACTAAAACCCCGAGTTAAAACCTCCATATGATTTACTCACATAAAATTTTAACTCGACCACATTTAAATGTTTTTACGACGATGTATTACAGGTACAAGGGAATTGGGATTACATATGAGTGTACGCTCGCACGGGCATTGTGAAAAACGAAGAAGGTTTGTCGAAATAAAATATTCAGCAAATAAAACATTGGCAAGATGAAGTTGATAAAGTTTATCAGGGACGTGACAAGACGGCTCATCGGTGTCGCTCCATTTAACTTACAAACTGGCGACGGTTATATTGACTACGAATGAGAATTCTGAAAATTCCGCGCCGTTAAGTCGGGTATACATCGCCTTGGGATAAAACTACTAAAAGGATATGGCTAAGTGTATTTCTAAGGCGGTACAGCGGGTACACTTGATGCTTTTTGTATTGGAACATTTATTTAAGTTGGCCAGACGTACAATAAGCTAAGTGATTAAAACAATGCTTATCAATCCATGTTTTTTCCAACCGTTTCCAAACGTTGATCGGCATTCAAGGAATATTTCAACATGTAGAATGTTGAAATATTCCTAGATAGGTGGTCCATGGCTTCTAGAATCAATTTAATTAAATATTTTCGCAATCACGTATGTACTAGACTTTAAATGTAAGACTTGTTTTAAAAATGGGACAGCTATATTGTTTTCTTACAAGGTACAACGCCTTCTTGAGGAGTTAACCTTTTTTAACTAGCTTCCAAAAGATGACGGTTCTCAATTCAACTGTGTACCTATGTGTTTTTTAACTACGCGACGTAAGCGAAGATTCACATCACTCTTCATAAGGAGTTTTAAGATAATACTGAGTTTAGTTAACGAAATCAATAAGATTTTTAAAAAACAACGACGAAGCTTGTTTACGACACTTTCTTGTTTACTAAAAATGAAGAAATAATAACTTTTTGCCAACAATAGAACCGAATTCTTCACATTAAAAGTACAAAATATTTTTTATTTTATTTTAGACTAACTACCTTTCTGTATTTTGTAAAGTCCCGCACAATGTGTGCGATTTTGGTTAAATTGCAGACATACTCTTCTACTTTATTAAGGGGTAGATTAGGACTTCCAAAAACACCGAGTACACTCCAAAAGTCTTAGCGTTACATTCAATTAATATTTACGCGTTTATTCTAGCTAATATCTTATTCCTTTTGTCATGTATAAAGACCATACTGTACCCGATCGCTGCTAGGCTTACATTTCAAACTAACAATTGACAAACACTCCAATGTATTAAAGCTTGGGAATGATTCTAAACAACGTTCGTTCTACTTAACCCATTTCATTGTTATCGTGGCCAAATTGTTGTCATTATGAAAACAAGCGCGCGTTATTTCGTTGGTACTTTTTGGCACATGAGTTGAGCTCCTAGTTATAAATTAGGAAGGCCCACTCATTCTGTTATCTTTATGAGGGTCCGGACCCACTTGGAGTGGAATTAAGTAATCACATAGCGACACGGGCGGGACAATCAAAGGGACTATTTGACAATATCGTAAAAATACAAGGAGGACATAACGTGTAATTGAGCCATAGAATGTCCTACAAGATTTTTGTGTTGTTCTTATCGGATCTCAGTTAAAGTGTAATTATTTCTGTAATTTCTGTTATAAGTATCTATAACATTGAACAGATTTCGTATTTTTCTCTAATTGTCGACAGACCTAAGATGAACTTTGTATACGGGGTGGGGTTTTGTAATGCTACCTGTAGGGAAAGTACTCTTAATACTGGAGATAGAAAATTTTACCCAAAGAAAACATTACAAAGGAAACTGAATTCGACAGCCCACTGAAATATTATAAAATTACCTGCTTTACTTTTATTCAATGGGTAGAGTCAACTATAAGGATTAAGGGCCATTTTCAATAATGTATCAAAATTATGGATAGATTGTTATGGCAGATTATATGACGTTAGATAGACATAAGTCATAACAAAGTCTATTCGACGATAGGATATTGAAGTCAAAATAAATGCAAATAGATAGATTTGTCTGACTTTAGTAAGCTTTGAAAACGGCCGTAACTCTCTAACATTACTTATCAATCAAATTAAAGGAAAGTCACGAAATCACCAAATTTACACTACATTACACGTTCAGTATACAGTACTAAGAGTTTTTAATATTCCTCATAGTTTAGGATTTAGCCCTGAAAGCCCATTTATAAAATTCCCCCTATATATCCAATTACCTACCCTTTAGTTTAACCCTAAATAATCCTCAATCACGTGTTTTTTTTTAAATAGTTAGCTGTATTTTTCGTGTAAATAAAATTTTGTATTCATAACTCGAAGTAACGCACGACAGGCTTTGACATCACTAATTAATTACTTTGCAAGTTTCGTGGCTTCTTTGACAACATTCAAGTTAATAATTAACTTATTATAATAGTTAACTTGTATATTATCTTCAAATCTTTTAGTTTTTCTGAATTTATTTTACTTATTTGAAAATTGTTTCATGATTTAAGGACAGACTGTGAACTGTTGTTAATTGTTGCATTCACATTGGTCAAATGTATTCAAGACTAGCTGATCCGCGCGGCTTCGCAAACAAACAAGCAAAGATGTCCTCTTTATAATTTTACTGTAGAAAAGAAAGAGAGGTAGAAAGAAAGAAAAAAAAAGATTTAGTTGACATCAAGACATGACACAATACATTTAAGGTAACACAAATAGAAACATAGTAACACTCTGATGTGTCATACCAGATGCTAAAAGGGATCTAATTCAGCATAATACGCTGGGAGCGCTCCCAGCGCTGATTTTCAATCAAACGTCTAAAAATAGAAAATTCTCTTAAGCAGAAAATCTGAAAAGGTTATTTTAGACTTCTATACAAGCAAAATTAGTTGTTTGTTCTAACTAGTCAAAATAAGCAAATCCTTTAATCTTTCGGCTTGTAGATAGAGAGATAACCCCTAATCTCGGTGTTTTATCCCCAGTGTGATTAAATGCTGGATTCTTTGTATTAAGTGCGTTGGTATAATCAGGATTGTATACTTGGGAGGCAAATAATGTAAACTAATATGAGGCAAAGGGCTATTTAAGTCAGCTGATGTTAAGCAATCACCAGGGCGACTAATAGATATTTCATAAAAAGTATCCCTCTCAAAATTTTTCAAAAATTAATGCTCTTTTTCATTCTCCTAATCAACTTACTCCCCCCTAACCCATCGACTTATCAAGTTATTGGGTTGACGTGAAATACTATGTCGGGATTGCATTCGCATTTAAAAACTGTCAATAAAAAAAAGTAATTTAAATGTATTATACACTAAACTAAGAGTTTATTTTTCTATAAACGTATTAATCTTTGAATAATTTGTTAACATCATTACGATATTGCCCTTGAAAAAACATGAAGACGCGTAATTTGGAATGCACCCAGCAAATAATATACATCAGCTGCAATCAGAAAAATTAATTAAACCAAATCTAACATCTGCAACGGTTTATACTCGAGGCTAGATGAGATTCGACTTGTATAATAGTGATAATATCAGGTTCGGTGAAATAGATAGGGGTTTCTTATGTGTCGATAACTTGTTGTGGGATGCGGGCAGCTAGATTGGTTTCACCTGATTTTACGCTACAATTGTATGGATTCTTAGTCTATGAAAATGTAGTAGTAATGTAGTTTATATTTGGTATCTCGTCTAGATTGAAAAGTAAGAAATTGTAATAAATAATATATTAACATATTTTTATTCTAATATTATAAAAAGGAACCATTTGTGTGTAAGGTTTTTCATACAAAGAATACTGCACCGATTTCAAAAATTCTTTCACTATTCGAAAGGGATATCTTCAATGAGTGACACAGGGTATATAGAAGCCTATATAGTAATACGCTCAGCTAGTATAGACATATGTGCGTAAAATAGTACAAAATAGACAGGCTCTCACGGCAGTAAGAAATAAAGAAAAAAGTTAATTCCAAAATAAACGTAAACATAACCTTCAATTACTTGTCTACCTAACACAAAGAAACAAACTCTTCAGCTTTATAATAATAGGAAAGAAATATTTTGCAATATTAAAATATGCAGAATAATTTTAAAGTTACAACAAATTTAAAGTACTTGTAAAAAGTGAGCCTAAGTTGACACATTTGCTGCGACAGGCCCGAGCTACGAAACTACGAAGTTGCTGAGAGCACAGCGCGGTTTGTGTCACTTTGTAAAACTTATCGGAAACTCATCTTTCATAACTTGTGGACACATTTTAAAATCTTTATAATATGTGACGTTAGAACATTATTCATAAATTCCGCTTGAATATTAATTGTTCTAAGGCAAACGTAGACAAAAGCAGACCAGGAAAGTGACCATCCCTCTTATTAGTTATAACACAGTGTTAAAAGAACGCAGTGCTTTAACAGTATTTAAAATTTGCAAAAGGTCGCAGTGCAATCAAAAATTCTGTACACGCTGTAAAAGATAAATCATTAGTTGAAAGAGTGAGAGTATGTACATGTTTCGGAGTATCTTTCTTTTGTGTTAGAAATCATTTGAATTGAAAACGTTACCATATATACCATACAATATAAACATTATCCCTGGGGGACGGGTCCAAAGCACGAACGACGTTTCAACGTTTATCGCAAGAGATTCGGGGCACTGTCTCTGTGACAGTTTCGTGCAATCACTGTATGAATTCTATAGACTGTGGTAGAGAATGTTTCGTTCGATAAGTGAGGAAGTTACCGCTAGAGGCTTATATTTTAGGTCTAATCAGAACTTTGATACATCATATCGTTGAATACTAGTGTGGAACATTTTTCGACAAATATTCCTTTAACCTTACCGAATGAAACCTTAGAAAAAGCAGTAGTTCTGTGGTAGTGATGATATCATAACGTAACACAAGTAAACCGACGTGTGATTATGTAAAATAAAACAAAATTAGATAAATAAAATGTTTATTTCGATAATCTAAAAATATAAATTTTCTATATTAAATCCTATAAACTAGGACAACTTAGTACACAGAGATAAAATAACCCTATTTCCAACGCACTAAACCTGACTCAGTGTATTTACGACACGCTAATTCTGTTTATTTATTTGGCAAATACGTTATCACGTACGTTATTATATAAGTTATAACCATAGACATAGCAATAATAGCTGTTATAAATTACCGAGTATAAAAGTTTACCGTTGAACAGTAAAGTTGGGCGTAGTGATGCGTTGTCGGGCTTCAAAGTCATAAACGGTATGGTAACGACGCACATTTTATAGCCTTATGTTTCCAAATTCATTGTACGGTAATATGTATAAGTATGATAATGGTGTTGCGGTTTTTATTGAGTGCGAAATGTGTTTTTTGTTGCACTGCGCGGTGATAACGCGCTTTCGATACACATTTGTTTTATTTTATCAGCGTTTATGGTGTCTTTCGCTAATGGTTTTTCCAAATAAAGTGCACACGTACACATATACTCCAGGGTATTATATTAACTCTTAATAATATATTGATTAGTTTTCCTTGCCTCTTAGACTGACAATATAGCTTTCACGGTTCATAGTAGAGCAAAATTGTATTTCCATTAGTTAAGCTTGAATCCAATGAACTATTCTAGGAATAAATGATAGTAATACGCCTTACAATTATTACTTTTAGTTACATATTTATATACTTACGTATCTATCCTACAAATAAGAATAGAAATTTATTAGGTATTCCACATTAACTTGACATTACAATGATAAAGAAGAGGCACGAAAATAAACACCAAAAGTGCAAAATTCCATAGATTTTAATAAATAAGCCGAAAAAACCTTCGAGCGCGTTTTTCAAACAAATGATAATGAGGTTGATCGTGAAAGAAATGATTGTTGATACAGAATTTGACGAGCCTTTATGCTCGCGATATTATTCATCGCACAAATATTATGGTCGGTCGGTCTCTTCCGAATTTATACAGCTCAAAGATTTTCATTTATAGACGCTCCATTTATATCATATGTCGTCAAGTCCCTTTGGAAATACTTCGCTTTAAAAATATTTTACACATGAAATTTTTAACAGATATTTTTGTGATTCCAAATAATTAAGAGGTAAATAATAGGTTTTTAATAAAATTGTGAGAGGCGACGTTCTGAGTTTTGAAATGATTTAAAAACGTGAAAACATTGTAGAATGACCTTCAGTATTTCCGAATGGTAACGTCTTAGGGAATTTCAAGAAAAGAGCCTACAAATATCCCAAAGGCCCACAACGATTACACGTCGCTGACATTGCTAGATAGTAACAACCCACTGGTTTGCCTGCCAGGTGACAAAAAAATATTGCCTAAAATGAGAACAACATACTAACAAACTTCGCATATTCGAAAATAAAGGAATTAAAGTTTACTTGTTAGAAACCTATCATATTTCTTAATATTGATTTTTATCTCCGTAGTCTTTTATCGTCTGCATCAGGTATCTGATCGTTATAATCTTTGACCATCTGTCAAATCGTCGGTTCCCGAACTCGTGAATCCAAGGCGAGAATTATTGGGGTCCACTTTCCATAAGATACCGGCCACTAATTCAGGTCCCTTGTCAATTTACCGACATCCTTTCGCTATATTTACGTCCAGTTATACTGCCTAGTGATTTAGCCTTTCATATATTGAACTTTTTGTTTGATGTTTTCTCTTCCTTTTTTCCTTATGTTTTTACAAGTTTTATTTCTTATGCAAAGGCATGAGAATACAGACGTGTGTTCCATGTATGAAGGCAAACGAGTAGATGTGAGTACTTACAAGAGTCTACCGGCTCCCATTAGCATCCACTACAATTAGATGCACAACAAAAAGATACTGTTTTGCGAATCTCACATGTATGGCGATAAAAGAACGGATTTTCATATATTCTTTAAATAATTTAAGCGTTATATTAAACACTATAATCTGTATGCTTGCTGATATTATTTAACCTTTTTAATGCCTCTGGTTATTAACAAGTTTTAAACATAATTAAGGCCTACATTTTAGTCAGACGATGTTCATCGTTTGTCACCAGCTAAGTCAATACCTTGAGCACTACGTGAGGGCGTAGACCCTCGCATCTCAGGTGAGTCGCGTGTAATCTCAGAGTATATTTGAGGCCCATAATCCCCAAAGCTTCCTTCTAAGGTAATCCTGGAGCACGACAAAACGTCGAGCTTTGAACGGAATTTACTCGTACGTGTACGCTTCACGAATTCGGATTTTAGTTCAGAACTAATGCTTATTTTTAATAAACAAAATACCTAATGGTGCCTAATGGAGCAACATGGAGTGACTTCGTCTAGACTAAGTTATTTTAATCGTATTACGTACGTACAATCATTCTGCACTAAACATATAGGATTGATGTTATAAGACATGGAGTTGTGTTGTATTGTAGTTAATTAAATTCTATTTTGATAGAACAAAGGCACTCAGGATGCACATAAAATTATCATAGGTCGTATTTAACGTTAACTTAACTATGTATTTCAAGACATAATTCAGTTAAAACGTATACCTTCAATATAGGTTGCTTTTATTACATGTTTACGACTAATTTAATATTTTGTAGTTATTTTACGAGCGCACCGGTAGTTATGATAAAGTTTGTTAAATGTGCCGAAAGGGGGTATGGGGGTGTTAAATTGTTTTATACCATTTACCGAGCGAATATCATATAAACGGGTCGAAACATTTCATCTGTTAAGAACCGTTCGCCCTGACTTATAATACGACGGATTAAAAGATAAATTTTAATCATTAAAGATAATACGCGCTGATCATGAGCAATGTGTTTGGTCGCAACGCTAAATGTATGCCATTATTTCTCTCGGAGGACGAATAAAAATAATATACACGGGGATCAAGTTGATCCAATGATAAATGAGGGTTCAAGCCACAGATATAAAAGCGCGATAGACCTGAAAAACTATATGTTGTTGTTTTATGTCGCTATAAACCATTTCTCCTCGCGCGTAATGCGTGTCGATTTTCGGGTGTCCTCTATTTTATGTCATTATTGGAAGTATATGTAGACTTTGATGACAATTTTATTCACATACAGGTATTAGATGAATAAATCGTCTTTATTTCATTTCAAAATGAGTAAATAATTACTGCAACAATAACTTTTATGAGAAACGTTAATTACAAACTGGAGTTAGTAATATGAAGTACTGTGAGACACTGAAAACAACAGTTCAACAGTTCCTCTTACACAGAAATAAAAGGATATAATTATCTGTTAGTTAACCTTTATATGAAACAAACGCTTTGTGGGACTCGTTGAAACTTAAAGCAAATGAATTTCACTATAACAGTTTCTAGTACTTTCCACGAGCATGTTCACATTCGACCGTTTTAATTCCAGTTACACAACCGTTTCAGGTTAAATAAACAGAATTGTCCGCCCTCGCAATCACTACGCCCATCTAAATGGTATTCATTAACTGAATATCGTGAAATCTGTTACAAAGATATTTCTAACCTGATTCCAAATAAATTGAGCCCACAAATCGAACTTTACGAGATCAAGCGGTGATTTGGATGTAAAATATTTTGCCAGTTTAAAAATGTAATAAGATCAGGTATTACAATTTGTGTCCTTTGATGTTGGACGCGCCGTGATCTTTTTTGTCAGCCCGTACATTTTTGATTTAATTGGTGATGAGTTGGATACGATCTGGGGAAACGATTAATAACCGTTTTATTCAGATTACGCGAGACGAATTTGAATGTAAAGATGTATTTTCTTTTTTTTATGTTATAGCAGGCAAGCGGGGCATGCGGTTCACCTGATGTTAAGTGACTGACCGCAGCCCATTAACATCTTCAACATCAGAGTGTCGAGATGCCTTGCCGGCTTGAAGGAAGGGGAAGGGAGGGGATAAGGAGTGGATTAATCATAATAAGTTGGGAGAGGAGCAAGACAAGACGGGAGAGGAATGGGATGGGAATGTATAGCTTACAGCTACATCTTTTCAAATTATGGTAAAGCGACTGCTTCGTTGGTCTAGTGGTTGCATCTTTGACTACAGATCGAGGGGTCTCGGGTGCGATTCCCGTGTGGGACCAAATAAAATGTTATTGAGATTTTTCTAACAAAAAATTCTCAATAGCAGCCCGGAGTCTGGAAGTTCGCTGTGTTGGAACAACCACGTGCCTCGGAGAGCACGTAAAACCATCGGTCCTGCGTCTGATGCCTCTCCGGTCGTGTTGGTCTGCCGTGCCATCGGATTATGAGAGTGAAGAAATAGAGAATGTACCTGTTTGCGCACATAAATGTGCACTATAATATCTCCTGCGTACCTGGCTGATCTCTCTTGAGATTGGCCACCATGACCGCTATCAGTCGGGGAGGCATTATATTATATTATAGTGGAGCATACGTTCGCCTTTAAAATTTTAGCAGCAGCAATATAGTTTAATTAAGGATACTTACAATACAAGGCAAACAGCGAAGAAATGCAAATCCTTTACCTCTAGTTCGATAACGCCGGTGCCCGTAAGTCCACATTTATGTAACAACATTAATCACGGTAGCCCGTAGCACGTATTACTTTCCCGTCCCACGAGACACGCTGGTTAGGAGTATTATGTCACACTCGATACAAGGCTTAGAGAACTTGTATGACGACAAATTAATATACACTGCCGGGCTGAGCAGGATGCTCTGAAATTGGGATGTTAAGCTGAAATGTTGAAAGGATTTCCAGATAATTACTCGGCTCTTATAATGCATGTAGATGGTTTCACCCTGTGTACATGTTATTTGCAAGACGTGTTTGTAAAAAGTGACTTTGAAATATTTTTGTTTCGATAGATTTGCATATATTAATTAGAATTTTCGGTGGACCTCTTTTCTCTGCAGCTTTTGATTAAGGACTCGTTTGGAAGTCAGTTAAATGTCGATTAATTGTGATGTCCACTAACATTCTTAATTGACCGAGCGAAGCTATATCTCTGAGTTGAGATGGCCGGACGGTTGTATGTTTACATGTTTGTATGTTTGCAAGTTGATATATTTGTATGTGAGTATTAAAAAACTTTGTCCGATGACAACTTGACAACTTGATTAAATTTCATAGGCGAATAGTTCAGGCAAAAAAAAGTCCAGTTTGAAGATGAGCGAAATCGATGGACGGTTTACGAAGATAGGGCGGGGAGTAAAAAGGGGATTTTCACATGAATATAAGCATATCAAATAAAAGTCTCGATTTGTCCATTAAAACGCGAGGTCTAGCTCGGGGCGAGTCACTAGTAACAATATTGTCTTTAATACATAGACGATGTATACAAGATATTAGTAATAATAAAACGTATAACAGTCGCGGTACAAACAGACACATCAACATGGATCATTGTTCAGAATTTACATCAGATATTATCAAAGGATTAATTAAATGCAGTCTGCAATAGAACTAGCGGCGCAATCACAATGTTGCCTTTATAACAATATTATGTTGACTCGCCATGTCGACCTGATTCAGGAGCATGTAGTATAGAAACAAGCTGAAACGGATAATATGAGTAAATGGAAGTAATATCTTTGTAAGTCTTTTGTTTTGGTATGCATGACTGTGATTAGATTTATCTACTCCATAAAACTTTCTTTTCGGTATTTCAGCAAGTGAGTCATATTGGAATCTACAAACAGTTCCAGATTTATACAAAACTAACTGTGCCCCGCGGTTTAACCCGCGTATATCTGTTCCCGTGGGATTTGATCAAAATCCTTTACTAGTATATGCCTACGTCATACCGTCTACTTGCATGCCAAATTTCAGCCCCATCCGTCCAGCGGTTTGGGCTGTGCGTTGATAGATCACTATATCAGTCAGTTACCTTTGATCTTATATATGTCGCAGTAAGATAGTTAAAGTCGTCATATAATGAATAGTAATGAATCGCTTTCCTATAACTCTGTTACGGTATATAATTATATCCCTAGGGATATAACTATATTACGGCTTTATCTATCTTACTGCGACATATATATAGACAAATGTAAAAAAGGGATACGATAAAAATTAAAAATTTGTAACAATAAAGCAAATATAAACATGAAAATAAATTACCTCATTATTGAAATGAAGACTAGTAAGTACGTCAATATAATATCCGCGACTGACCCGAAATAATCCAGATCTCGAAAATATAATGGTCCGTGTCGTTCAATCGGTCTGAAGCGATCCTCGGTCTAGAAAGGTCGCCATTCAATAACCGCTTAAGAGTCATCATGATAGTACCGTAACTGATAACAAGACAGAAACCTTATTATTTTTATAAAAATGTAATAGACAGATAAGTATTTTGCTAAAAATAAAGAAATCAATATTGCTTCTCATGTGTCTTCGTTTGCGAAATTCATTTGACATTCGAAAGTTCACGACCTTTTACTATGATACTAGATGTTTTGCGCGGCTTCGCTCCTGTATCAAGTTTCCTGCTATAACGTTAACAGATGTTATATAAACTATATTACAGTGAAGATACAGCTATAATTTCTAATGGAGAAAGAATTTTTGTAATGGGTCCAAAAGTTTTATGTGAAAACATTACAAGCATACATGCAAAACACAATTATTTCTTGATACTATTTGTATAGAAAGAAAGTAAGAAAGAAAGAAAATCATTTATTTCGACACACAATCTAGATACATAAATAACAATTACAAATTACACAATACACAATAACAAAATTGAGGAAAGATAAGATTAAATACAAGGAAGTAAAGAAATACATATTAATTATATCAGGGCGTCCGCGTCTGTGTAGGGCTAATGTGTGTGTCGAAAAGAGACAGGAAATCTGTGACTTAGACAATAGAAAACAGCTTCATAACTATTGAATATTTATTTATCTTCTGTGACATTCGTCTTACAAAGTAAAGCAGAATAGCTACTTTGAGATACGTTTACATATTTATTTACCCTTTTATTCATGTATGCCGTTGTATGTAACCCGATTGGATTTTGATAACGCGCTTTCATCCGGAACTACGGGGACTATAACAGAATATTTGATGTGAAATTTTTTATTAACTCCTAATCGAATGACCTTTTTCGCTGAAGTTTATCTAAAATGATTTGAAAGATGCTTTTTTATACATATGAGATTGTATAGTTTTAATTCCCATTTCCCATACAAGGTTTTAATTTGGGTTTTTAATAATAAAACTATGTTTTTCTGTTATATCAGTGTAGAATTAATCGTTCTCTCATTGAAATTTTCGTATTCGTTTGTAGGATGATTCGACACTGTAAAAAAATGGCGTCAAAAGGTAGGTGAAAAAAAACTGAACGTAATAGTAAAATATCTGTGCTAATATTCCGAATAGTAAATAAAAACAGGCGCATTCATAAGCTACTTTATACTCGTATAATCCTATGGGAATACAGATTTAGAAAAAGCTCATTTCTCTATGTCTAAGACATCGCGAAATCTCCTGCATTAATATATAAAGTTTGCCGGCCAATACGGCGGCTCGGCGCTAATAAAAGATAAAACTCATTTCTAACTTGGCCACTAGTTAAGCCGTGTTATTAATTTCATCCCGACTTTTATTTTTATTTATCGCGATGTTATTAAATCGCGGAGGATTACAACTTATCCGCTATTCTCTATTTATTTCTTTGGGGTGGTAATAGACAGTACGTTGGGTGTTTACTAAATTATTTGGATTTATAGAATTGCTTCCAATGGTATATTGTAACACCCGATGTTAAAAATCAATCCAATAATGCAATCGTAGATTGAGCTAGCAATTTTTTTTTGAGAGAAGTTTGTCAATAATCAATCGAAGGATTGTAAATTAAGTACGAGATTGTATTTTTTTGGATAAGGATTGGTCACTAATATCATGCGGTAGTCTTTTAGTATAATGAATGTAAATGTTTATAATGTTGTAAAACATGTTAATATGGTTTAATGGATGGAATAATTTGGCGATGAACATTTTTTTCCTATACTATGAAACTTCGACAAACTTGTGGATATAACGATAGCATATTATGACTTATGGCGGCTGTACACTCTTGGTAAGCCAAGACAGCACGTGGAAGATCGGGGGTGAGAGTATAGATGGTAGTGCTCGCTTGCCTTGGCCTGTTATTTTACCTGATTACTTTGGCCGAGACAGGGGGAGTGCTGTCGAACGAGAGTGTACAGTGCGCCGTAAGGAGGCAGTTTATTAACAAATATATTATCTTCGTCTATTTGACAATCGCTAGCTTCTTAATAACGCACAAGTTTGTAGTTAAGATATTTTGCTTATGAAATATCATAAATCTGATGTAAAATTTATGGTTGTAGATTAAAAATCAATAAAAGAAAGTTGACACGACTTGTTGGAACTATAACTGCGGCGAGCCTTTGCTACTGCTTTTCTAAAATATAAAATGCTTTTATGAAATAAACTTCTGCAAATTACAACGATGTTCAAAGTTATTAGTCCAGTTTCATAAATATACCCGTGCAAATACATTAAATAATTAAATAGTATAGAGAAAATAACGCACGAGTTTCGTAATTTTCCGCTCTGCTTAATATGAAAATAGTTCGTAATATATATTTAGTTTGCGATATTCATAAAGTAATAAATATTCCCGAAAATTCAAAATATAAAGTAAGTAGATCGTGAAAATCTCGGTTGAATGATCAATTACAATAAGCGTATAACCGATGCAAATTATATTGTACCGAGTGACCAGAATTCACCAGACCACTGAAATTATAATGAGGAGTCAAATTGAATATAGATAATATAGACCTATAGACCAGGGGTTCCCAATCCTTTATCTATTTTGATTCGCTATAAATTTATTGTTTAGACGCCCTAGTGTCAGCGGGGGGTAAGTTCTAGTTCAAATAGGAGTATGGGGAAAGATAATCGGGACGTATCACTTGGGGGAGGCGAAGCTATGAAGTCCTCGCGACGCATAGTTTGGGAACCTCTGCTATAGACTATTAAAAATATTATTTATTGCATTGCCTATAAAAGAAATAAAAGAGTGGGCCGATTGGTCCAAGCCGATTGGGGGTTACCACCCCCCCACAAACCGGTGCGTTGCGTGAAGCAGTATTGCACTGTGTTAAATACGGTGATCGATGGTCCTGTATTTCCAACCCATTCCTCTCCCATCCTGTTCTACTTCTATCCCAATTTCGCAGCATTAATCCGCTCGCTATTCCCTCCCCGTCCTTTAAGCCGGCAAGGCATCTCAACTCTTTCATATTGTAGATGTTCATGGGCTGCGGTTGGTCACCTAAAACCTCACCCTCCGCTTGCCTATTGTTACTTAAAAAAAACTACTACTAAATATCTTATTATTATGATTTTATTCTTCTATTATATTTGGTTAATATTTTTTGTACACTTGTAAATACGTTGAATTTTGATTCTTTGTATCGTTTATTTTACTTTAGGGAATTTACTAATGTCCGTGCTAACATAAAATTTAAATTTTTAGTAAATAATAATACAGTAATTCGCGAAAACGCAAATCCATGCGAGTGATATACATTTTACACGCGATTTATTCATTACTAGCTGCCTCCCGTGGGTACGGCTGTGCGCGTTTCTTTTAAATTTGTCAGAAAATAATCCTTTCTATTATTTAATAGTATTTTTCACCTCCGTCATTCAGGTTTGTAATGGTATTATTTTGCTTGATGATTTTAAATAAATAAACTTCATTATAAAATTTTTGATTACCAAGATCTAGGAACAGAAACCTATTAACGTAGTCAAAGATCTTTTATATTAGTTTATATATTTTCCTTAAAATATGATAAGAAACACGCTTAAGCTTTCTTAATGCTATCTTAAAATAGTTAAATCGTTCATTGCTTTTGCTAGTGCTTATAAAAGTGTAGAGTGCACCTTAATGTAGTAATAAATTATTTTCTTCTTTCCTTCTTTATTCTCTAAATGAACTCTGAATATAAAATAATTTAATAGCTAATGCGAGTGATAAATGAATTATTATAGAAAATATGCTGTGCCATGTGCAAATAATGTGCGATGTTTAACAGAAAATTTGATCCCAAATTCTTTAAACGGAACGTAATTTTTAATACTGAATAATGCAATTGAAATGCACCCTTTCATATTCAAAAACAACAATTGAACAATAGCAATTTGTAATAGCGGTTAAATATTTTTTGGGTACAAAGTTTGAACGGTAATATCGAAACATCGAAAGTTGGGATCAACATTCAAATTTTCATACTAAATATCGGAAAGCGTCCCATAAAGTGTCGTGTCGAAAGTTTCTTAAGCGACAGATGTTCCGATATTACGGCCCGATATATCTTTATGGCGTCATTTAAATAAAGAACCAGTAAGGCTCAATGGTAATGGATGCTTGGAAGTTTATCAAATGGTGGCTATGCTTTGTATACGGCCAGAGCGATGTAAGGAAATTTTGGGTGCAACACACACAATAGAGACTAAGTAATAGAGACTTTCAAACAAAAATTAGAGTTTATACTTGAGAGAGTGAATAGCAGAGTAGAGTAAAATAACTTTAAATTATCTTGTAAATATTATTATTCTATCGTTGTCTAATATTACTTGTACTAATAGTATAGATACTTCTCTTCAAATATTTTTTGTACTTCTAAGAACAGTTTAGGAATAGGTACATAGAATTTATTTTAGCAATATAATACGCGTATATATATGCAATTGTCTTGTTATACCGACATACTCGTGCATAAACAGCACAGTGATGTAGTATATCTCCAAAATGCATTGTAGCATAGTTATCCGTTGGTAAATTATTCGTAATTGGAATACCATTAGACCCATAGGGCCCGTAACAGCAGCACAGAGTTATGCGCCGCACAATGCAGCGTAATTGCAGGTCGGAGAGAAATAATACTAGCTAATGCAGCGAATTATTACTTCCTCATCCTAAATTTGATGTACATTGTTTCTATATATATATTGTGCGTTTATCTTTATTTTTTAAGCTATGGATCTTTTACAAGTACGACATTTTTTGAACATAAAATTTTGAAAATATCTGACTCATACAAAAATTATATAATTTGATATTTAATTTAATGCAGTAAATAAGTTCTGTATTTACGGCTTTGAACACAATATGTTCATTCCGTTATATGCATTGTGCATTTTACCATACCATCGCAGCATAGTTATCCGTTGGTAAATTATTCGTAATTGGAATACCATTAGACCAATAGGGCCCGTAACAGCAGCACAGAGTTATGCGCCGCACAATGCAGCGTAATTGCAGGTCGGAGAGAAATAATACTAGCTAATGCAGCGAATTATTACTTCCTCATCCTAAATTTGATGTACATTGTCTCCATATATATATTGTGCGTTTATCTTTATTTTTTAAGCTATGGATCTTTTACAAGTACGACATTTTTTGAACATAAAATTTTGAAAATATCTGACTCATACAAAAATTATATAATTTGATAT
>LQNK01000127.1:1404-48628 GCA_001586405.1 Phoebis sennae | reverse complement strand
TTCCTCATCCTAAATTTGATGTACATTGTTTCCATATATATATTGTGCGTTTATCTTTATTTTTTAAGCTATGGATCTTTTACAAGTACGACATTTTTTGAACATAAAATTTTGAAAATATCTGACGCATACAAAAATTATATAATTTGATATTTAATTTAATGCAGTAAATAAGTTCTGTATTTACGGCTTTGAACACAATATGTTCATTCCGTTATACGCATTGTGCATTTTACCATACCATCGCAGCATAGTTATCCGTTGGTAAATTATTCGTAATTGGAATACCATTAGACCCATAGGGCCCGTAACAGCAGCACAGAGTTATGCGCCGCACAATGCAGCGTAATTGCAGGTCGGAGGGGAATAATACCAACTAATGCAGCGAATTATTACTTCCTCATCCTAAATTTGATAACATTGTTTGCATATTCATATTTTCATATATTTTGACCTCATCTTTTCTTAAAAGCTACATGACTTATGAGTCTCTTACAAGTATGATATTTTTTCGAACATAAAGCTTTTGAAAGTATCTGAATAATTAAATTAATTATTTGTATAAGAGCCAAATCTGGTTAAAGTAGAATTCTAAAATAATGGAACCTAATTGTTCAAAAATTCCTAATGGAACCTAATTGTAAAATCCAAAATATCACATTCAATAATCTTCTGATAATTATTATCAAATCAGGAACTTTTCTTCAAACGTATTGCTAGACATCATTATTTTTTGTAAATATTACGGACATAAACAGCATAGTGATGTGGTATATCTCCAAAATGCATCGCAACATAGTTATCCGTTGGTAAATTATTCGTAATTGGAATACCATTAGACCCATAGGGCCCGTAACAGCAGCACAGAGTTATGCGCCGCACAATGCATCGTAATTGCAGGTCAGAGGGAAATAATGGCTAATACTTCCTCGTCCTAAATTTGATGTACATTGTTTCCATATATATATTGTGCCCTGATCTTTATTTTTAATCCTTTGGATCAAGTACTATATTTTTTGAACATCAAATTTAGAAAATATCTGATGCTCACACAAGGATTATATAATTTGATATTTAATTTAATGCAGTGAATAAGTTCTGTATTTACGGCTTTGAACATAATTTGTTCATTCCGTTATACGCTATTGTACATTTTACCATACCATCGCAGCATAGTTATCCGTTGGTAAATTATTCGTAATTGGAATACCATTAGACCCATAGGGCCCGTAACAGCAGCACAGAGTTATGCGCCGCACAATGCAGCGTAATTGCAGGTCGGAGGGAAATAATACAGACTAATGCTGTGAATTATTACTTCCTCGTCGTTTTGATGTTGGTACATTGTTTTCTATTATGAGTGCATTTTAATTTAGTCACGTTATGAATTTAGTATAAGTATGAGCTTTAAAAAAACTGTATAACGAAAAATCGTTCAATGATTATAATTATATTAATTTTAGTGTACTTTATTACATACTTCGTTAAGGTTTTTTATATCATATTCTGTATCCGTAATAATACTGGTACTGACATAATAGTCTGCTTATGTATAAAATTTTTAAATTTATTAGTAACGTCGCTTCCAATTACGGAATAATTAATTAGCCTATCTCTCGTAAGGAAAACACTGGAGGTTAATTAACGGCTGAAAAAATAATAAACTGTATATCTTTTCATAAAAGTTCACGTGGATGTTTAATTAAATTCACAATTACAAAGACCCTTTTGATTGAATCGTGATGAAGCGACGGAATCAGGTGAGGAAGTTGTTTTTGCTTCATTTTCGTTTTCTTAATCTCTACAGTGTCGTTCCGTGTCTTGTTTGTTAGGCTTTAGTAGTTTCTAAGATTTTGTTTTGTTTTTATCTGAACTTGAATGAAACAGACAAGATTTATCTCAACGTGAATTTAATTCAGCAAAAATTCCATCAACGTAATTCTTGGAACGATTATTACTTTAGTCAGTGACGTGATCTGTAATTCACTGTATGGTAAACTACGCATGGGTTACCCAGGTTTTGGGCTAGGGGAGGGCAAATCAAACCGTTTCTCAGTCGAGGTCGGCTATTTAACCTAAGGGAATTGACGAAAGTACGGGTATAATAAAAAGAAATCAATAAGGCTTTGTAGAAATATAATGTATTTCTTACTGCTCTTATATATTTGATTTAAAATCACACCATCCGACGAAACTACTCTATGTCGAAATCAGTTTTACCTGTATTTCGATTGTAGAACAGAAATAATGATCGGAATCTTTCCTCAAAGGAGTGTGAGAACTTTTTTTTATTATTTGAATAATTGCTCCGCTAAAACAAAATAAAAAGATGACAATTCGCGGAGCGTTAATTAAAATTATTTCAAGTGCTATTCGCAAAATTTCTTTTATCTTTGCAGAGCATAACGAAGAGGCGAGAACCGTTGTTCAGAAAAGTTTATTTATAACATTTTCAACACCGCAACAACATCCTAAATATGTAAGAAAGAATGTAAAAAATCTGCGTTTCATACTTTTATTGTTAGGAGAATTTTTGCTTTGCACGAAAGTTATAAAATGAGGTAAATGAAAACAAAATGTACCTTCGTTTGCAATTTCCCTTGTTATAAAGAAATGCGCTTCAAAAGAACGTTCAGAAACAATAAAAGCTAGTATAAGAAAAATTCTCATTAGCTCTTTTAAAGTTATATAATTGTTATGAATAATCCTTTGTGTTGTGGCTGGTATGTAAATTGATATTTTATGTGAATTTTCATGAGGGACGTAAAGAGAGGGTAACAGTATGGCAGGGACGCGTAGATGGTAAGAGGTATCTTGACCGGGTAAGACGTCGTTGTACGAAGAACGCGTGTATGTAACGCCGGTGTAATAACAATTACTTCACGTCATTTCGAGTAAGGACGAGATTATGTTTATAGCTTATTAAAACTAACAAGTCTTTCATTTTTTCCCGTGAATGATATGAGATATGAGATTGTTAAACGCGAGAAAAAGAAGTATAGTTAAGTAAATCAATTTGTATTATCAAATCGCCATATTAAAAGTATAATATCAAACACATTCAATGAAACTTCCTCATTCTGATTTAAATATTGCGGGTGACCTTTGACTTCATAACATCGGAAACAGGATGGTTATTCAAGGTATACGTTCTATATAGTAATGCGCTTGGGATTTTGCTGTGAAAGGTCCGATCCCGAAAGCTAAACGTGTTAGTTCGCTTTATTGAATATCGGGAATATGCCTGTCCTGTGGGACCGGGGATATCGAAGGTCGGTAAGCATTTGGCTGAGGTTCGTGTTCTCAGCGGGTTTTTGAAGCACTTTCAGGACCAGGTAATGGCGAATCGAAATCTACGTAATGCAAATATTGAGTTTATATTGAGGTCACTGTCCTTTTTTGCGTTTACATGCGAAAGTTATAGCCCTTTGAGGGATCTGTCTGTGATTATAATTTAAGGATGAATAGGTTCTTATTATGTAGCTTCACATAGTATATGTGAACGATTATGTAAAATTCAAGTGTTTGTGATAAGTGATACATTCATAGGGCTCATTTAAAAGTTATCCTATAATATCAAAAATATTAAATAATGAACTATTATATCGTAGCAGGCGTTAAAAATTTGCGTTGATTGAGTGCCTTTTTATTTGCAACTCTTGTTACTCCCAGGATCTCACGCCAACGTCAAAGCTTATAATAATAACAATAATCCATCTCTAAAGTCATTGTGATCAATCTATTAACAAGGATGTCTTCAAATTAATAAACATTGAAACTCAACGCTGTGTTAATAAATTTTAATCTCGAAAAGGATTAACGATCTATGTTTTAGGAAACTTGATCGATTCATAATTAACCGATCATCATAAGCTTTTAAAATAATTGAAATAATTTAGCTTAAGATCCACCCACTCTGTAAATATAACAACCCGCGGTTTCACCCGCGTGACTTTTGATCTTTCTGACTTATGATTTAAACTAGCCTTTATGTTAGTCTGAACAAACATCATACATGCATCCTCACAAACTTTCGCATTTATAATATTAGAAGGATAAACTAATGAAAACTTATTATTAGTACAAGTAACATATTAGTCGATCCCGACAACATTGCGTGCGCTTTATTACCAATTTTTGAAATAAAGTGTCAAATCGAGAACTGTAAATCGCTGCAAAAATAATTTACGCTGAACCCATAAGATCTGACCGTCAGCTGTTACTGGCCTTACAATTGTCCCCACTTGCGGTCACAAATACGTATCTTAAATTTGTATCATTATCTGTTACAGTTCAAATATACGACGCAATAAGCGCACTGCCTGATATATTGCTACTGTTATTGTTTTTCAACTTTGCCGTACAACTCAACTTATTGGAAACAACCGGTTACTGAGATTTGAGTGTAATGTTTCGCATCACAAACAAACTTTACTTGTATTGTAAAACTGTTGCGATGTGTAGTTTGTAATCTTGTAGTTTTGCTGTAGCAAACTGCGGTGAATAGTTTTCAGCGAAATATACTTCCCGTAAAATGTTTGGGTAAAAATTTAAACAACGAACCAATTATTAAATGTTTGAACATATTTATTTTTATTTATTAAAGTTTACACATCTGACAATAATATTTTTATCTTCATAAGTATTGTCTACGCTTTTATAAAAAATCGTACTTCGTAATCGTACTACTTATTACTGAGTTTAATATTAACGTATTTATTCCAACCTTAGTAATTGTTTATCCCTTTTAAGACGCCCTATATATGTCAAAGTCTAATAATGAAGTCCCCCTTGTCATCATTTTATTGTGTTCGAACAAAACCATCGGGATCTATTATTATTCATCAAGAAATAATTATTTGTTAGCATAAAACAAGTATAGCCTTGTATTTAAAATCATAAATATTGCTTTCCTAACAGAGTTTACGAAATTGCGTGTTTTCCTCATAAACGCACCAGTCTCCACGACAAATGTAGCGCGGTACAAAAAATCAGTGTCGTCGGAAAGACCCTTGTTCTTTTTTATCACGAAGAGGGTGACTTGAAGAACAATCCATCTAGTGTTGAATGGCATCCCTCCTAAGAACCTTTGTAATTTTACTTTATACTTAAGAGCGAACAAGTGCGTCTAGCAGTCGTAATAACTGTTTTCCTGCTTTGTACTTTATAATTGTAAAAGTATACGTTTGAAGGCTTTAATTTAATGTAAAACAAGGGATAAATGTGACATTTTTTAGATGAAGAGTTGTAATGTAAGATCATAAAAAAAGGCGAATGACTAATCAATTTACCATGTTATAGAATACAAAAGCAATGATGCAAGCAAGGCGCAGAAATGATTCTTACCTCCCTATTGAATATTTAATTTATTATTAATTTATATATCCTTTGTGTATTAACATGCAGAATACGATAAAGTCCTGGCCTCTAATTCTTCACATGCATAAACATTCACTATTAAAATTTATCATAATAGCAATAAATCAAGGAATCATAGTCTTTTGTATTTAAACTTGTTTATTAATATAAACTGAATACAGTTAAACGCTACAACAATCTCTCAGACCGCGACAATTAAGAGCAGTAATGACAGCAAAAGCCTGCAACGCCATTACATGAGTAATTTCCCTCCTAATTATTTCAAAACGTATAACAGTTTAACATTCAGTCGCTAGTAACATGTTTAATCACCGGGCAGAATGGCCTCACTAAGGTTATAGTCTGAAAACATTCATTTTGCTGCCATTTGTAGTGTAGTGTACAGTTCATTCGAGCGTGAATTTACCCTTTAGTGGCCTGCAAGGGACTTTACGATATGGCTCAGCAAAAATATCTTAATAAAGCGTTTGCGTCATGCTTGTAAACGCTTTATATGAACGTTGATTACTTTCAGTTTGCGGACGAGCTTCTTTTTGACTGGCCGTTTAAATTATGTTTCAATTAATACAATGTTAATGAAATATGAGATACAGCTATAAATATGCAATATAATTATTTTAGTGGTTTACGACTTTTTAATGAGAGCGTTGACTCACAAAAAAGTAAATAACCTTTATTATAATTAATGAGTACTCTTCGTCATCGATAAATAAAATCAAATAGAGGAATTATCTCTTATAAAATGAATAGCAAATGTTTATTTCATCCTTGTAAAACTAAAGTCACAATATCAACCAGTACTAAGTTCCGAATTTTCCGACGATTCGCTCCATCCCCTGATTTATGTATTGAGAACAATGCAGAATCGCGCAAAATGTTTTATACGGCTATTTCAATAAAAGACGTATTTAAATAGACTATTTATATTGTACAAGGACGTAAGCACGGGCTTACAATTTGTATAATAAAGGAAAGAGGTTCTAGAAACCGCCAATTATTGTGTCTTTAAATTAGAATATTACATTTACATAACAATACGAGTTTGCAGTCTGTTGTCTGGTTAATCCTTATTGGCCATGATAATGTTAAATAACTGTCATATTATTATTTAATATAGATAGTAATAAAAGAGAATATTACTAAGACTTAAATTTGCAAGTCAATTATCTTATCTATATTAATATTTTTCTGATAAAAAATTGTCAAGGTAAAATACTTTGAGTAAAAACTGCCAAGTTCGCAAACGTCTCGAATATAAAAGATCAGAAAAGTTTTGCTATCGTTACAATACTCGGTGAAAGATTAAGCTAAGGTTGAGGTATTCAAAGTTGGCGACCCTCTGAATGGGCCATAAAAATGTAGCTCCTCTTTATTGGATATCTGAATATAGGGCTGCGAGCCATCTGCTCAAGGTATTGTTTATATCACATCTGCTCCCTAATTTGATATTTAAGAAATTGTTAAAATATTCATCTAAAACCATCTACCGTTATTCTCGCGGAATCATTGAAACATAATGTAGGTAGTTGTACGTTTTCTTAGAGTGGAAGTTTGTTCACAAGTAATATCAGATTTAAAAAAGGAAATCCTTTATAGCGTGAAAAGGTAAACTAATCTAAACCATAATTTTTCATAGTTCAAGAAGTATCGGCAACTCGTCACAGTTTCAAACGACGCTCGACGCTGATAAAACTTTGCAGTCTCCACAAAATTTACTCAAAGACATCCGTAGACATCTAAGATGATAAATTAGCAAAGTTCTGATATTCGATACACCTATATTGAGGCGCCTTTGGAACATTGACTAGGTATAAGATACTTGTGCGTTTCCCTGTCCTGGTTTATACAAAGTTTTAATTATATTGTGTTACTGAGAAAGACAAGTTATAAACATTTGTTGCATTATACACGAGCTAAGTTCTATCGCGTCGGCTGTCATATTAATGATCTCAACTGTGAGGGTTCTTTCAATTTGCACCCTTATACCGCTTTATGTTTATAGGATTGCTTTAGAAGTTAAGGAAATTATTAGTTAGCTAACGTAAACAGCGTTTTGACTGCGAATATTTAATAGTAATACAGTAAAGTTGTCTCTACCACAGATAATATAAATATTACTTTTTACAGAAATAGAAACAGCATTTAGATCCCAAAAGCGTTGTATAAGGGCCATTTCAGGTATTAAACAAACAGATAGTTGTGCTCCATATTTTAAAAAATTCGGACTTTTAACTTTACCATGTTTGTACGTATATGAAGTAATAGTGTTTGTAAGATCTAATCTTTGTATGTATGAACACTTTAAAAGTAAGCGTAATGATCCTAAAATATGTATGTTGCCGAGTAAATCAATGCACTTTTCTAAAAGTATCTTTGGTATGGGTCCACAATTGTACAATAGATTACCTAGGACAATGACAGAAATAGGAAGCAAAGCTTTATTCAAAAGCAAATTAAAACAGTTATTAATACATAAATGTTATTATTGTGTTAAGGACTACATTAATGACAAATCAATTGATAAATAATTTTAATAACCATGTATAATTTCTTTTAATTTTTATTCAATTTAATAATGTATTTTTTTAATGTAAAATGAATGTAAATGTAACATAAAATGTATTTTTAATATTATATTATTAATGTAATTTCATATGCCTTAGATGGTAGGATATGGCTGGATTTATTTAATATGTGACAATTCATGAAATAAAATATTTGAATTTGAATTTGAATTTGAAATTTGAATTTACATTTATACAAGAAAATATCAAGTGTTATATAACGTAACATTCAGTTTGAAAACTGTACTTTGAAATGTTCAGTTCTCAAAATATCGTATAGGTGCTAAAGACAATAACCATGTGATAAAGTCGCGGTGCGCAAAGAGAGCTTGCTTGCCAAGTACCAGGAGTGCAAACATGAGCAGGAAGTAAACCGAGCTGAATGCCTTTCTAACGTCTTAACAGTATAACCCGTATAGGCTATAATATGGCATATGCAGCGAATATAAAGGTGGTTTTGCTTTGTATATTCTAAGAATAAGAAAGAAGGTTGAATGTTCACATTCTGCCAGTTGGAATGCGGTTGTTCCGTGATATGCTAAGCAAAAGCTAAGCAAACGAATTGGGTGAAACGTAGACATAAGAATGAATTGTACCTACAAGTAAATGCATTTGAAGCTCAAGTGAAATATTCCAGACATTTATTTTTGTTTATGGTTAGCTTTATAACAGCGAGATTTATGTGAATTATTAAAGTAAGAATTTCGTTAGCGCTTGCTTATTTTATCCATCTCTTATGCTTCCCAAAGTCTAAATCTAGTGCCCATTAAAGATACGTAAATCAAAAATAATAAAATTGAGAGTTCCTATAAGTTTGTAGCATAAATATGTATAGCTTTAAATGTATTAACAATGTAAAGTGTATAATCGGGTATCACAATATATACTGATCTAAATTACATTATACAAAACCCTCAACATTTGATATTTATAACCTCAAAGTTTTCTATTATATTTAATACTAACAATAATCGGTCGAATCTAGTAGTTTGACCTTTAGAACATTCGCTGCAATCAAACAGTGCTTCAATGAAAAGCACTTGACTATGTGCATAAGTAAACATAATCTATTAGGTGTTAGCAAGTGCACTGCAAACCGGCTCACCTTGCTTACCCGAGTACTTTTGTACTAATTACGTAATATAAATATACAATGTAAATTATTAGCTAGTCTTGTAATAGTGAAAGAGTTAATATTTTGCGTTGTGAAATAATTTTATGCCTATACGAGATGTATTATAATAAATACATTATAAGAAAATTTACTGTCGGTAATTAGTTTTGTTTAATATATGAATTGTGTATGCTTTATATAAATATTTTTACTTTTTAACTAAAATGTTTAAACAAAAACCCCTGTTGTTTGATATTCTTCCCTCGCTTATTGTAACACAATAAAAAAAATAAAACATGATTATAAACTCAAATTCTATTAAGTGGTATCGAGTAGCCTAGAGGCTTAATGAATTAACTCCCATGTATGTTCATAAAACATAATTGAATTCTGATGTAACGTTACCACTTCAAAAACATTTTTGTTCTTTGTTTTTTACGCGATTGTCATTCCTATCACAATCGCGTAAAGCATATACAAAAACATTACTCTCCTCCTGGAGGGTATTGTATATGCTTTTACTTTGGCACGCCTTACAGACCAAACGACTGGACAGATTTTTTTTCGATTCGTTAGAATTGTGTTAGTGAATTTACCGCGTGGCGACGTGTTAGAATACATGTGTCGCCACCCCATTTCTACCTTGGTTGAGAGACGACAGAGGGTGCTGCTACTGCATAACATTTCCAGGAATTAAAGAATGGGAGCCTAGCATTGCATGATTCGGATCGTACGATAAGCGGGTGACCGGAGGCCTGTATTCCCATCCCATTCCTCTCTCATCCTGTTGTCCTCCTCTTCCAATTTCCCAACTTTAATCCTCTCCCTATCCCCTCCCTTTCCTTCAAGCCAGCAAGGCGTCTGCGATCTTTGCTGCTCATAATATTAAAAAAACAAAAAATTAAAATTTCGTCCGTGTAAAATTGCATTCAAAATTACTAACATAAAAACACCACATGTTTGAAAGATGTCGAGTAAAATTACAAAGCTTGTCAGAGTGAAATATGTTTTGAACCTTCAGAAGCACACAGCGAAGATTTACAAACTTTTGCTAGATTTATTCATGACTTGACCAAATATATGATTGATTATCGCGTCTAAAGCAATCGGCTCTCGATAAACTCAGAACACTTCATTTTGCAAAACATTGTTTAAACTTTACCGTCTGAAGATGATGATGCTGTTTTCTTTTTAGTAATTTTCAATAAAATACGTACTTTAATTCGGGGCTTTCATATTTGCACACGGCCTTTTCGATTTAATTCTTTTGTTTTTGGTATATTTTCATTATTTTATACTGTTACGAGGGCCTAAACGAAAAAATCTTATGTAGTTTGCATATTCATTGGGAAAACTGTAACAAGAATGTGAATACGTCTAGGTGTGATACCAAAAATTAAATAAAACCGCCTTACAAAGCCCCAGCAAATAAACAATCGCCGAGCCGCAAACGCTTATGAACAATGTCCTACAATTCCTCCTCTAAACATCGCCTTTATTAATTCACCGTGTGTTCTACCGCTCCTTTGACAGGCCGTTTATTCAACAAATATACTCGTTTCCCGCCTCTCGGCGACGTCCCACCCGATCTATCTTTGGCTTAGCTTAATCCGACTAATACATTATTTTTATAACACTCCATCATGACACGGCCATTACATGATCCTGTGTGAACGTTTTACGGGAAATTTCTTAAAGCACTTTTTTATTTAAGGGAAATTTGAAAGCCAGATGTTATTTTTATATCCGCGAGTGTGCAGATGTTGTGGTAATAAAAGAAAAACACTATAATGTTTTAAGTTTTTACGACCGCGATGAGATGAATGAAAATTTAAGGCATGCCGCTTGTTTGCCAAAGTTACTAAGTGATGTAATATTTTGCTTTCTCGTGTATATCTACGAACAAATGAGGAACTTTAGCTTTGAGCTAATATTAGTGTTGACATATTAAATAGTTTGACAGAGAATGTAACTTTAATAAGTAAGATATGGTAACATTAATAATTTAATACGTTATGGCCATATTTATTTTATTATAGGTGTTTGAACATATTACACACTACCTGACCCGGCGAACTTTATACCGCTATTTTTGAACGTGACGTATTGGTATTTGTATGACAAAATATGACGTGGTGTTTACTTTTCTATTTAAATTTTATTTATATTTTCTCACCATTTAAACCTTTTTTGGACTTCCACCAATATTTCCAGACTAAAATTAGTCAAGTCGGTTCATCTGCTCTCGAGTTCTAGCGAGACTAACGAACGGAAATTGATTTTTTATATATCGATAGATTACGAGAAAGCTCGACAATTACGTCAATACCTTATTGAAGCGGCAGTAATATGATTAAGATTTAAAAGCCAATATAACGTGCATTATAGGATATGTTCATTAAAGCACACACAGCTCAGAAGCGAGGTAAAGTGCCTCTTAGATTACCTACGACGGGCGGATTTCCACATTCAATATGGCTTAAGGGCTTCCACCCTTGCAGCTACGAATTAACTGACATATCGATTTACATTAGTATTCATATTTAGTTAATTTTTTTAAACATTTTTTAAAGTATTATATATTTAATTCACAGTGTGAGGGATTTTATACGCATAAAACTCCGAAGTTGACGATCGTATATATTACGACAATAACAATTAATACTGAACAATAGTAAATATTTTTAGATATAATCTTGTATATGGGGTATATAAGTTGTTACATAGCTAACGTTCTATTCGTTTACAGAGGACATTCAAAACATGTACCTAAACACGTAAAAAGTAATAAAATGAGTCGGCGAAGCTTTATTAATTTAATATCATGTATTTATTAACGAAGTAACGAATTGATTGATTGCCAGGCGCGTTCATAAATATTTTGCAAAAACATAAATAAGTATGTAAAAATTATTTATATGGGTATTATTTATAGCTAATAATAGTATTCTCAAAAAGGCAAGTCTTTTGGTGGGACTTTCTACCTGCCAGGTTTAAAAAAAAAACCACCACTCAGGTATGAATCCTGTACTTTTCCGTTTTATATGCCAACCTTGTGACAAGCTACAAAACAAGTTTAAACTTATAATAATTTAAACATTATAGTGTAGCTATTTTCCAAGTCACATTTACACATAGTAATAACTGGAATTATAGTATCTATAATTAAAGCTAAATAATATTATTTATTACTTAAACACTGCGTTAGTTAGAAATTCTTAATATTTTTTACTTAATATTTAATTAAGAATATTTTAATTCTAGATATCCGGCTTAAATACAATTACATATTTGTAGTTATTTTTACATTTTTAATAAGAATTTTATATATTTTTAATAATTTTAATAGGAATTTTAATTTATTTTTATAACAATTCTTACATACAGCAGCTTTAATTTTATTAAAAGAACATGTTAAAATTCAAGTATAACAAGTTTGTTACAATATTTATGAGTTAACATTGCAGTAAGTGTCCTCAAGACTCTTCGCCTAAAATCTTAAATTACATCTTAAGTCGCTGAAGTTCCTTCAGGCAAATTTTAGCAAGCAATCTAGAGATCAAGAGGACAGACCACTTTGTAGATAACCCTTCACAATACTTATTATGCAAATGCATCGCTTATTATTTTGACTCAAATTGAAACTACGTAATAATATAAAAGGCTAAAATAAACGCAAGCTAAACTATTGTCTAACATTAATATACTAGCGTCAATATAAGCAGAATATGTTAATATATTATATTTAGATATGTAAGATACTGTAAAAAAACTGTAGTTAATAAATTGAGGATATAAATGGCTTCTTATTATTAAGTCTAACTGAGGAACAGATTACCATCAGTAAAAGATCTACCAAGAATGTCATCCAATTGAGTTAGTATAAAAATATATAACTCGACGGTGCGGTGACTGATTGATAGACAAAGTGATCTATCAACGCACAACTAAAACCACTGAACGGATCGGGATGAAATTTGGCATGCAGGTAGATGCTGTGACGAAGGCATCCGCTAAGAAATGATCTTGATCAATTCTATGGGAACATGGCACAGTTATTTTCTTATAATAATCTATTAAAACTGTGTTCTTCGAAATGTTTACTATAACAAGCTCCCTACTCGTTTATTGACATCACTTGGGTAAATAAGTGTGGTTGTCATGGCAACCGTAAAAACTTCAATTATCTTTCTAAGTTGCGAAAGCCGCGGGCGTACAATATATTTTTCAACTAAGAAAATACAACAGTGGAATATTCACAAACGTATATTAAAATACTGTATAAACGTGGTGTTTTGTGCGAGTCGTAGTTTCGAGTTTTAATTAAAATCGACCTGCTCCATACGTTATTTGCAAAGTCAGCGTTTTGACGGTATATGAGCATTAGGACTTGCCAACTGTTCGAGCTGTAATGGTTCTCCAGTAAATACATAATTAAGTTTATATTCTTGCAGGTAACAATGTTTGCTAACAGCTATGCAATGCGCGACTGCGCTAGTGTTAGCGTTGTGCCAATTTCAATGATTCATCTTGTGAATGTAATGTTGTGTCAATATAAATGTCAATGTGTTTCATTTAGGTGTTTTATAGTAATTTAATTATTTCATAATAACTACGGCAAAGCATAAGGTTATATATATAGTCTTCTTATATTGAGAAGTATATTTATATAGTTAAATAGTTGAACAGTTTCAGCGGTTTGCCTTTAATCCGCTGCTGATCTCGTCGAAATTCAGCTCCAGTAGGTACATAAGATACTATACATATAGGACATTATCTTGTATATATAGCTTATCGCGCTTTACTTTTCCATTTACATAAAAATAATCTCTATTTCCCTCGGTCATATCCATTTCGCTTATTCTTTTTTAATATGTTTAATGTACATAAGGAATAATGGTTTTTATAAGAGAAAAAGCTTTCCTATCATGGGAGATTATAAAATTCATAAAAACTTAACAAATATATAAATTTTACATCACTGTCAGTGGTGAAAATTAAGAAAAAACAACGTCTATCGGGTCAGCTAGTAATACATAACAACACGTGTATCTGCATGCACGAGCTCTACAATTTTAATCTACCTTTCTATATTAAGCTATTTATAAATTTAATTCTCTAAATCCCCTTATTTGCAAATATAGTATCACATTAAATATTACCAGAATGGACTCAGAATAGAACGCCATTATGCAGATGAAGGCAAATAATTTGCACAGAACAACCCCAAATCTGTAATTAAACCTTAACACAGATTTAAATACAACGATGTCCATTGATTGTACTTAAAATAGGGGATAATTGGTATTGTGTACGAGCCTGCGGTGGTGTAGGCACGTTACGGGAACCATTTACACGGATAATTCCATTCTAATTTACTCGTAGGAGAAAAAGAAAACAACGTAATGGTTCGCTATTAGATATCTTTTTATTTCGGCTGTTTAGTGACTAGCGAGATTTTCCCTTGCGGCCGTTTCTTTTGTTTATCCCTTAGCAGTTTCTTTTCGTAATTATAAACGGAGTAGAAAGGCAGCGGCATCACGGTCGAAGAGACAGGCAGGAGGTCTGTAAGATAAAGAAATTTATCTCGTTAGGCTTGACGTTGAGGAAATTTTATTTTATTTTGGTAGGGAATAACAATATTTCATTTTATAAAATTGTTGGGCGTGTCGTAGAATTTTGTTTATGTAAAATTGAATGGTAGTTGGAGTTGATAATAAATAATAAGTTTAACGCATAAAGTTCGCGTACGAGAATTAATTTAATATAACAGTAATCAAACCATTTTTATAAATTAAACATTTTTTTAAACGAGTATATTATATTGTTGGGTTGTGCAATATGGATGATTTATAGGCCAAAACAACGGGCGAGCGAATCCGTGGCCACAGATAATATTATGCTCTAACATAGGGAAGCTAGTAAGTTATAAGTATCACATTTAGATTCGTCACTCGTTTGTTGGTATGACAATGCTACAAAAAAGTTTAAGAATACTTGAAGATATACATAGCGCCAGAGGGACAACTTTATTAAATTATGTCTCATGACAGTGTATCGGCAAGATATTTATATTGTGAGCTTTCGATCCGTGTCCACTATAACTATTGTGTTACTGACAAAACACTTAAACACATTTTTTACGCAATCTAATCTCTTATTATGTTATCAAACATAGCATAAAAAGACACTAGAATAATTCCAAGATGAAATTGAATCAAAACACTATAAAAACGGGTTTTCCCAAGTTAATAGAATATTGTTATTTTTGAAGTTTCGCTCGCTAGCTAAGCTTTTATTGCGGAACTTGGCGCATCATTACCTGTAAACTGCTACGTTTGTTTGTTATACTTTATAAGTGGATTTCTTGCTTGAATACTAAGATAACAATTTATATTTTACTAACATCCGCCTACAGATTTACCTGTATAATACCACTATGAATTATAACCTAAACCTTTCTCAGGAATCACAATATATGTGAGGAAGCATATAAATAATATGTTTAAAAGGTTTTAAGTTTATCGCATACATATAGAAATACATAAGAAGCAGTGGTTTCCAACCATTGGTCCTGTCCGCGTGGTCCCAAATTCGTATCCTCCCGTTAACACGATACTCACGTAAGTCTGGTCACTGCGATCAACTATGATATAAAAGTTAACAACGAAGTCAAATGCGGTCGGGTACTTTTTTGTAATTAAAAAAAACTCGAAACAATAAATATATAATAAATAGTGAAATAAATATAATAATAAAAAATAGTCTGAAATACTTATTCCATAGTTAAGTGCCATGATTCCGTAGAATTTGAGCATATTTTAGAACAAATCTTGGGTTTTAGTTTAGCGCTCGGTAAACAAGAATATTGAGGTTATTTCTGTGTATATTGTATACCTATTTAGTTTGGATGTACAATACAAAACGTTACAAATACTCTTTATTGCACACACACATTAGGAAATAAAAACTGACATATAATAAAACGTACACAATGTAAAGGGCGGCTTTATCGCTCGTTAGCGTTTTCTTCCAAGCAACCCTGCAGATAGAAGAAATTACAAAAGAAGGAAACAGTGTACACAGATTAAAATTACAAAACCACAGAAAAATAAACATAAAAAAGAATACTAAAACGTATTATGTTAATTGATGGATACCAAAACTATGCAATCGCTTGCAAGATGATGACATATTTTTTAATTGTGAGGTTGGATGTAACTTCTTATCTCATTGTATATGTTTAAAAATATTGTCAATTCATAAAAGATTAAATAAAAAAAATACTATAGTAGCTTACAATCTTTTCTTATTTAAATAGTTAAAAATAAGTATGATATTATTGTATAAACCGAGAAATGCATAAGGCTTTATTGAGTACTTGACCGTGGCCCCAACGCGCAAGGTCACATTAAGAACATATGTGTTGTTTTTATTTAATTGTATGTTTTCTACCCAAAAAATCCTTATTTAAATAAAATAAAAAATTTAAATAAGTCTAATTTATTTCCGTGAAACATTTCATTCCGAGAACGTTTTTTAAAAAATCGTGTTATATGCGTTGCTAAAACCGATTTATTAGAGACTATATTATTTTTATTCTATAACATTTTAAAATATGATTACAATATTTCGTTAAAATAAACACAAAGTTTGAATGTCGAAAGTGCGGGATGACCAAATACGTCGCGAGTGCAATTTCATGTTTCAAGGCAAGCATAACATTTTGCGATGTTTTAAACAGATTTGCTTTTAATATTACTAAATTACTTTTATTTTAGTGTGTTTATTTAACTCGTATTTACAGTAAATTATCTTAGATTGAATACATTTCACTTAGAGAAAAATACAATCTGAAAACTTGTAAATACTAACGACCGTTTTCAATAATGTATCAATGATTAATTGATTATTATGGATAAATTGTTATGTCAGACTATATGATATATAGACAAAAGTCATAGCAAATGTATCCGTTGTTAGGATATTGAAATCAAATAGATAGATTTGTCTGACTTTAGTAAGCAAAACAAGGGATAGATAGAATTTTGAAAACGGCCGTAAATACACAAAAAGCTATCTTAAAAATATCAGTTCTTAGGGACGCTCGATACTGACTAACCATAAAAAACTATTCATAGACCTTATCTAACAAGACGAATAAATTGAATACTATATATTTAACTGTTATAAGATCTGAGGTTTAAATTGATGCGATGAATCGCGGTTCACTATATTTTCCTTATCACTACATAGTCACTACATAGTATAAAACAAAGTCGCTTTTTCTGTCATGTGTCATGTTGTATGTCCCTATGAACGCTCAAATCTTTAAAACTACGCAACGGATTTTGATGCGGTTTTTTTTAATAGATAGAGTAACTCATGAGGAAGGTTTTTATGTATAATATCATCCATTAAACCCGTGCGAAGCCGGGGCGGGTCGCTAGTATTTTATGTAAAGCAAAATTCTATAAACTATCAAGGTGGAAAATTACATTGGAAAAATGTTACTCACATGCTAGGATTCATATCGGATCTGCAGTTTCAGATAAGATTTCTAATTTCCTTTCTAATACTTTGGTACCCATCTTTCGTCTGGTTGTGAGTTCGATCCCCAGTGGGATTAAGAGATCATTTATTTATTATATTTACGGGACGTCAGCGGTCTGAAAAATCAGGGAATACAGTATTTAGTTATGTAATGTAAATATATTTTGAGTGTTTTTTCTTATTACAAGTTTAAACTAAGATTTGATAGAGAAAATATTGTATATTATATGCTGACCCATCGAACTTAATATCGCCATTTTTAACGTGCCGTGTTTGACAGACACGAACTATTTATAGTTAACAAAAACATTTACAATTTCTTCATATTTTCTTACCATTTAAATCTTCCCTGGGCATCCACGAATATTTCGAGAATAAAATTATTGAAATCGGTTCATTCAATTCAATAATCAATTCCTGTTCGCTTGTCTCGACAAGCGAACAGGAATTGATTATCTATACTTGTATAATAATATTATAAAGAGGAAAGATTTGTTTGTTTGTATTGAATATGCTCCGAAACTATTGGATCGATTTGGATGAAACTCGAGAAAGGATATAGGATAGTTGTTAAACCGAAAATCCTACGGGAACGGGCGAAAGTTATATTATTATTTATGTACATAGATGATTGAAACCACGGCGTACTACAAATAATACCATAAAGTTATAATTAATACGTTGTCGCTGATATCAGTTCGGTTTGAAGTCTTAATGTTTGAATACTCAAGGGATAATCAAGTTTTAGACTCGCTTACAGATAGTTGTATCGCTTAATGTTAGTGACAATGACACATTAGATTTAACAACATGGTTTCAATCGCTTGTTTTTGGTCGTAAATGAATCTACACTAATATTATAATGAGGAAAACTTTGTAATGAATAGGCTCAAAAACTATTGGGCCGATTTTAAAAATTCTTTCATGATTCGAAAGTTACATCCATGAGTAACATAGGCTATATTTTTGGAATGTATTTTGATCAACGAGGAAAACAGATTTAAGCGGGTGCAACAGCGGGACACAGCTAGTTGTAAATATAGCAGAATATTACAGTTCATAGAAATAAAGTATAAGCTTAACATCTTATGGATCCTTAGAATATATTATTGTGTATTAGTTGTTACAAATGGGTCGCCTACGTGGTAAAACAAACTTGTTATAATGAAATATTTTTCGCGGAAAAAGCCTATCTTTCTAACCTTCAAACAATCTCCAGACAAAGACACATAAATTATTTGAAAAAATGATAATACAATTTACGAAAAACAATCGGTCAATGAATGGATTATCATGCAGTCACTGGTGACAAGCCAATATAAAGTTGTAATAAATAAAAATAAGTATTGAATGACTTTTTTACACTATTCCCACTATGTGTGTGTACTTGTATGTAGTTCAGTAGTCTTTTTAGCAGTGTTGTGATTGTAATCTACCTTTCTATTTTATTTATTTTTATCCTTTCTCGGGTTGCCTGGAAGAGATCGCTTCCAGCGATAAGGCCGCCTTTTTATAAATGCTTTTATTGTATTGTTTTATCTGTTTTTGTTGTCCTCAATGCTGTTAAAAATAAAGTGTTTAATAAAAATAAATAAATAAAATATTTATTTTAACACTTTATATAATTACAGCCGGTTTCGAGAATTCATCATCAGGTAGTAATCAAAAAATTCTAGTCATCAAAAACGTCTTTAATTCAATACTTAAAATGCATTTCCACCAAGAAGTCACAATACAATCTATCAATTGTATAAATAAAAATATTGTATAAAGATTAGTGCACATAATTTATTTATTTATTTATTTATTTAATAATAATCCGACCTACTTTACTTACATAGTGTATCGTGTGAACGGGTGTAAAGTTCGAACGCAAGGTTACTGGGCCTTGATTCCCTTTTACTCGACTTTGTGTTACCGTAATAAGGGCATGCGATATCTGATAATGAAATATATATGTGTTTAATAACATTCGCATTGTTGTAGATATTATTGCGGTTTATTGAGGAAATATCGATTATTTAATAAAGATAGCTACGATGAGTACTTGAATATACATTGACATATCAAATTATTGGGGAGTTCAATTGTAACTCGTAAGGTGATTAAAATTAGAATGGCCTTGACTTATATGTACTAAAAAGATATTGATATACACTAATATTATAAAGAGGAAAACTTTGTTTGTTTGGTTGTAATGAACAGGCTTAAAGACTACTGGACCGATTTTAAAAATTCGTAAGCTAAATTATCTACGAGTAACATAGGCTATATTTTATAGGTTATGTATATATTTACTCTTTGTATATAGTTACATTATGCTACTGGAGTGAAGCAGCGCGGATCAGTTAGTGATATTATATATTGTTTGTGATATTATATTTCGTTTACTACCTCAAACAAGATATTTTAGGGAACATTTTTCATACAATGTGCTAAATTTTAAAAAGTTATGCATAAATGTAAGTTTAGTTATTTATAGACTTTTAGTAGTTTTGAACAGTAATTTTTTAGTACCAAATTGACCAGCAGGGATTTAAAATTTGAATTCGACATAGATATGCAACATTATCTACTGAAAGTATGGAGAGAATTCTCTATGGAGAGAAGTTAGTTTGGTCTTTAAAAAGTTGTTATAGTGTTTCTCAGATTACAATACGTTTTACAGCTTTCTCATGAAAGTTAACGGCTTAACTTTAAGATGTTTATGAAGTTCACTACTTACATCGGCATCTTCCCGTGGTCCCCATTGCAATATCGCGACTTGGTCAATCCCACTTATAATAAATCCTTAGGATATTGAAATCAAAGTAAGTACAAATAGATAGGTTTGTCTGACTTTAGTAAGAAAAACAAGGATAGGTAGAATATTGACAACGGCCGTACATACGCCAAAAGCTATCTTAAAAATATCAGTTCTTAGGGACGCTGGATACTGACTAACCATAAAAATTTATTCATTAACCTTATCTAACAAGACGAATAAATTGATTACTTCTCGTGGTCCCTATGTTGCAATTTCGCGGCTTGTTCAATCTTACTAATATAGTATATAATATATATTATAAATGCGAAAGTTTGTGAGGATGTATGTATGTTGGACGACTCGATTGATGCAGTGGATATGGCAATGGTCAATACATCGGAGGGTGTGGGTTCGATCCCCACGAGTAGAATTATTATGTGATGAACATTGTAAGTTTTATGTTGGTATACCTAAAGGTAAAGGTCTGTTATAGATGCAAAGGCCTATGATGATGATGATGATGATGATACCTTAACATAAGGGCATAGAATAACATATTGGCTATTTTTCATCCCGGAGTTGCCATGGAATCAAAACCGCGGTCATGATAATCTGACAAACAAACAATGTCTTGTCAAAATATATTTAAATACGTTTGTATTAATTTACAAAAGTTGATCTGTGCCTTTTATAAATTTAATTGTATAAATTCTTGTGTACCTAATATTCTCTTTCTGTAATTTATACGGTACACGCTGGCGAATCTCAATAATAATTAATAAATATTAAATATTCTATCACTATTATATCGTTAACATATTCTTGTTTTTTATCACAATTGATATTAACCAAGATATTAATTATTTTACCGAACGAATTCCAGGTGAATAAAATCCATTCTATGTTATATGGTTGAAAAATGTCATTAAATAATTTTTCATACTATATTGCAAAATAATTCAACCTCAGTATACTTTACATGCAAACCTTATCTAAACATGCAATGCGGCAATGAATGTTATTAATAAAACAAATACTGTAGGCTCTAATTAAACAAACCCAGGCCATAGTACATTTAATTATAATTGCCATATTAATTTCTAAATTCAATTAACGCCAACAAATAACAACCGATTTAAGTGAATGTTAGACGTGTTATTGTGATGTTTAATTAAAAAATCTCACCCGGTTTCAAAACATTGTCAGGGTCGCGTCTGTACAACATCGCTAAGCTCCATGCAAAAAAATTACCAAATAACAAGAAAAACAAATAAAAATTCATCCTACGGATGGCACGTATATACTAGGATCACAGAACACGACAGGAGGTTATATTTCAACCTGTATTTATTTGACACCCTTCCGTGTCGCGGCGTGCGGCGTACTCGAATAGACTCGAATAAAGAATCGAATGTATCGGTGACATTCTCGATACGGCCGGCTGGCATTGCGAGATCGAAAATCTAATATGAATACGCTTTTGGTAAATACGTTTTGGGTGCTGGCTGAGATCACAGTTCCGTAAATAATGCCAAGCATGTGCCTAATAAAATCGAGCTGCATTTCGCGTTGAGGTGAGAAGGGTCTTGGTATTCGGAGTTGCATTGCTAGCAAGTGTTGACTGCGAATGCTTGGCATTGCATCGTTATTGAGTGAAGGTTTACTGGTATGGATTTAGCATTCATATCTTGCAAGGATTATGAATGGCAGCTGCTGAACTGTGTGACATTTTACTGACATACGTTCTCCTTGAGTTTGTGCCTTCAGTCTTTTGGTTGCAAAATATTTATTTAATTTTGAAGGATAAGAAGCACAGAAAAATGGTACCTTCTGAGGTCTTGAAAATTTAGATTCCCGGTTGATATATGCAGTTGCGTGCGTCGACTTCCCCACATAGCTTTATATTCCTAGACACCTAAGCGCACATTACACACTACAGAGCGATCAATAGAGAACTTTTCAAACTGTAAATTAGTTCGGCGATAGTTGGGAAGCTACTGAGGGAGGCGAAGCAGTCAATTTGTAGAATATGCAGATGAAGTTACTAAAATTTCAAGGGTTTTCTAATTGTTCTGTGTGAGTTGTGACTAAGTTTTATCAAAAGGAAATATAAATGAGTTTCTAATAATATTTTGCCCTGAGGTCTCGACGAAGGAATGTTTTGTTTGTCTGTGCTGGCTGTTTTGCTTTCGTATCCATTTTAACCAATTCAGTTGTAGAACTCATAGTTACCGCTCTCAGGGAAATATTAAAATATTTCTGAGTCTGTATACTTGTAATATGCCAAAAAAGATAATTAATTAAGCATACATTATAATTGTAATAATTTAAATTACAGGAACATAATTAATAAGTAATTTCACTATCCGATCAATACATCATTTAAGTCAGCATAATAACATTATGTCTATAATCCAAGTTCCAAATAATTTTATTTATACTAGAAAGAAATTATGTTGTGTAAGAATTATTCGTTTTAATAACACAGGAATTCTGAAAGTATTTTTGTTGCGTCCCGCTTTAAAAGCACTAATTTAAGTACATAAAAAGCTAAATTACATCTATCAGGCTACAGTTTACAATGCAATTTAGTTCTTAGAAATCACTTCAACTATTTCTTGAAGGCACGCAAACGGAATGGATTTAAAAGAAAAGAACGATAGTTTTTAATTGACTACGAAATGCAATGTTTGAAAAATAAAGGAAAAGAAGGAAACTTTCTTAGCAGCTGTGCCATTCTGCCTGAGTATTTGTGTGTTAAACACGATGAGCCGTCGGTCCTGCGCCTGAACTCTCTCTGGTCGTGTCGGGGGTCAGGTCCATCGAGAAGAATAAAGGGATAGAGAAGGCACGTGGTATCTGCAGAGATTGGCCGCAGTATCCTATCGTTTGGTCAGGAAGATAGAATGTGTACAACCGTTATTCGCATGTTGGTCTAAAGATAGAGTTTTCATGGGATTGTATACCATATTTTATCAGTCCAAGTAAATCGTCATTGATTTTTCTTACAACAATCTTAGTAGCAGACTGGATGGACAGTATAATTGGTAAACATAAACTAAGAAGTTTTCTTATGTTTAGGTAAAACCAACATACAAACGAAACGGTAGAACATGCTTTTATACAACACAGTTATAACGACACACCATATAAGTTGGGATGAGATCATATGTTTACGCTGACTCAGTGTGTGGGTGGGATGATACTTATTTTATATGAAGTATACAGCACGTGGCCGTACTTCCTATATATGATATCATGGTCTTATAACGCTAAAGATTGTTTACCGGATTTTTTTATAATTAAATTACTTTGGACAATTTGATTGGCGCAGGTAAAAGAATTTTAGAAATAGGTCCAGTAGTTTTTGTGTAAAAACATTACAAACTTACATGCGAATACACAAACGTTTACTCTTTATAAATTTTGATTCCGTGGCAACTCCGGCATTAAAACCTATAATTATGTATAAAGGGTTTCTGAACCCTTACCTATATTTATACCAAGTTTCATTATAATCGGTTCAGTAGTTTTAGCGGGAAAGAGTAACAAAGACACATACATATATTATATAAGTAGGATTAAACAGGAAAAAAACGTACGTTACGTTTACATTTAAGTAGCTGTACTGCGCCATAGCTGTTTTGATAAAAAGTTTATTTTTACAGAATTGTAAGGTATTCGTTGTAATTTGGACTAATTCTTATAAAAATATATTCTTTTTATAGTTTATCTAAATAATAACTCATTGGAGATAAAAATAGCAAGTGATCCATAAAATGTAACTTTCTTTATTTTTCCAAACAAAATTTTATTATTTAATTTATTTAGCTAGACGTTTTTGCATACATCTTATGTTCAATGCCCGATCCTTAAGCATTCTGTCTAAATTCTTTTGTGTTTCTTTACCAGACTGGTCTGAAAGGACAAAGATTTCAATAAAGTTTTATCAGCTCGAATGGCCGAAACCACACACCGAAAGCCGTTACTAGGGTTGATGAAATATACAGAAATTATTAAATGAAACTTTATAAATATTGTAACTTTTATTATTTGCCAGTGAAGCAATCGACTCTTCAATAAAATACGTAATATTAAAATATTGGTCGTAATAAGCCAAGCTCTTATTCAAAGATCGATTTGAACGAAACAATATTTGAGTACAATATTGAAGTAACGAGATATTAAAGAACATTTTACGCAGTTACTTGTTATTACCACAAAAGGTACAGTAGACAATCGCCATAGAAAGTACGTTCCAGCAACGCACACCTACACATCTCTCGTGGTCGCTGTATTTCGGACCAATTCGGACCAGTTTGGTTTTATTATTATTACTTTCTTTTTAATATTTTTAGTTTATATTATTGTTCTTCCTGTTTGAACGATGGATTTTTTCACGTGAGCCAAAGTTCCCCCAGAAAAAAGTTTAAAAAGTGAAATAAATTAATATAATTTAGTTCTGTATCTATCTGCTTTGTGTTGTTTCGACGGATACAATTTAACTATTATTTTTTCTTAACCCCGGCAAATTCCAAACATCTTTATTTTCCCACAACAAACTTTATATCTATAAGGTCCATTCTCGCTACAAAAATACACATAACATACGGAAAATTGAACGAAATGGTTATGTTTTGCTATCCGCCTACGAAACCTTAATAAGGCGGGCGAGGGATTTGAGCTCCCAGCGAGCTTTAAGTACACAAACAATTTCAAATCAGCGCATCTTTCATTACCTCAGTTTTAAGGACAAAATTTCTCACATAATATCAGACTACAGGTGCAAATTACAACCCTCAGGGCAAAAAGACCCCTGTATCATATATACCGAGACCAATTTACCGTGACCCATGAAACGACCTTTCCGTCGCGAAATTGTTTTGAGTTTGATGTGTTTCATCGGGCATGGGAGTTCATATTAAGTTGGCGGTAACTTGCAGTGATATGGCTACCAGGGGAAATAACAGAGTGTCGCGCGGTAAACTTATAGTGCCGTATGAACCACTTCGTATCACAGATATGTATTTATGTAACATATTTGGAGATTGTAATTGATTTAGGAAACAACTGAAGCCGGATAAGGCCGGATTTGTTCATCGAAGCCGCCTCAAACAGGCTATATTATGGACCTAAGCCTTGATATATATCCCATAAATCCGCTCGAAAAATGTATTTGTTACTAAAAGTATATGACGAGTGCGACGATACAATTGATTGGTTAACGCAGTAGTTTGTTTTAGAAAAATATTACAACAGTGTTGTGAGAAATAAAATCATTGTATGCCAAATTAATTTTCTTTCGCAATCTATTACCTTCGGCAGTAAAATTTTCCAGGAAACCTTTAATGCGCAAATGATAACACTTCAAACATAGCTAACTAGAATTGGGCTTTAACATGAACATTCCTTTATGTTCAATGATTTTCTTTATTATATTTGGTTTCTAGAAAATAGACTGTCTCTTATTGAAAGGCTGTCCTTCAAGATAAACAAGTTTATCCGCAATAAATATCCAGCCAATGTTATTTAGATAATCGCACAAATATAGGTTAGAGAAACAAAATCCTGTAAAACATGGAGAACGAGCTGTTCAAAACGGATAGATCGGACATTTGGCGAAATAAATACAACGCGATCTCAAAGTAAAATCATCTTTATCCACGAAGAATGAAGTCCCATTTTCTTTGGATGGGAAATAGCGGCGTGTTTCAAAATGTAATGAAAAGCGAACTAACATTTTTATAGGGGTTTTGAACGACTCTCGGAGCGGCAGCGAACGTTTTACATTTAAGGAATCCTCATTCTATTATATGCGGCGTAACACATCGGCTTTTATGTGCGACAACCATCTTTATTTAGCTTGTGCAACGTTTATTCATTTAAATTCTAATGTTGTGAATTACGAGGGAAATTCGAGGCTTCCCGGCTTCTATTACCGCTAGTTTCACACTTTGACAGTCATTTGACTCGGAGAGGTTTTACTTTTTAACGTCCCACTGTGATAATAGACTTTTAAATGCTCCCGCGTTCTCTTGGAGGTAAGTTTCCGTCTTATATTGTGTCTTTAAAGACGCTGGGATATTTGAATAGCCTTCTATCTACAAGTTTTGAAGAAACTTTGTAAAATTATTCCTCTTTCTTGGTCATTTTCTTTAGTTAGATCTTTTCTATGCACATTTTTATAGGACTTTCAGAATGTGTAGTGATAAAGTGAATTTATATAAATGTTATAATGTTAAATGCTAAGATAATGCATATGAAATTGTATAATAAATATCCTGTCTCTCCTATTGGGGTATGGAGCGGACGTTAAATCTGTTGAGTAGGTGGTAAACAGTCTTCTGAGCCCTGCCAGACCGAAACATTTTTTTCCAGTTTTCCACCAGGGATCGAACCCAGGACCTCACAGATATGACGCTTAACCTCTACTTGTTTATAATATAGAATCACTAAACTTTGCTTTTAATATGACACTTCTAAATCGTCAAACGATAGTCGGTTGATAAAACACTTTGTAATATTCGAGTACAATACAAAAAAGGCCATCAGGAGCAAATGTCACTGCACTCAGACGGCACTCCGTCTATCAAAACGTCACGTCTTCCAGACACTACGATATTTCCAATATTTGCCGGCGAATGTAATAGTGACTATTTTGCGGTTCCTTTTTGCCTATTTTTTACGAGCGTCCGATATTACGCCGACATGTGGCCCGGAGGTCGGTTATTATTTTTTGTGCGACGTTGATTTCACTGGGTCGTATTATAAGGTATCTCGTGTGTACGGCGTGTCGAATGATCTTTATGGAGTGATGTTCGCTTCTGAGAGCTGACTGAGTGGGAATTGGATGAGTATTAATAAGACTTAAGCTTGCCCTCTCCGCTGTATCAGGGTGTTGCATAACTGAAGGGGAGTTGTAGTTTTACGACTTTAGCTTTGAGCAGAATAAACTATAGTACGAGTGGGAACGGCTCTCATTACTTATTTTAATTAAAGTTTATCAAGCCAACTAATTGCATTGACATTTTAACCTAAATAGGAACGTGTTATATCTTTACAATAATTTATAAAGCATCTTCCCATTCCGTAAAGTTGATGTTTTTCTTATTTTCATCTTATTTCTTGCCTATTTTTTAAGAAAATAGTTAAAAGGTTCTCACCTGATTTGAAATTTACTCGTTCCAAACGTAATTTGCTAGCCAGACTCAAGAGGCGGCCATTTTAGTTTATTGAATTTCTAATAGAATAAGGTTATACGATACTTATCAAAAGTTAATATCGCTTTGCAATATTTTTCTAAATGCTTCGTAACTAGCAGTTTTCTTTTGTTTGTGGTGTTTTTATTATGAGTTGATTTAATTGTCAAGACAATACTCATAATTTTTTATGAAGAGCTGTGCTTTTACTAGAATTATTATACTCACCGATCTGTGTGAATACTAGTAAAAGTTTAGTGTTATTCCCAAATTGTTTCTAATATCCTACAAATTATTTACTTTAAATAACGATAAATATAAAATCAGTTTAATATTAAATATATAAGTGACTTTTTAACTTTTATTTTTATTAAGAAATCACGCGCCTAGAAACGATCATGTCATAAATATGAAGGAGTTATAATTAACAAGGGTAAAAACTGGGCTATGAGCAAAGTGAACTGTTATGTATGGAACGAGGTCAAGATTCCGCGCTGCGATATTAAAGAGGATAATATTCACAACTTTTATATCTAGTGAATTTTTATGATATGAACTTTTAGTGTATATTACGGGAATGTTACTTTAAAATGCAGCGGGGAGTTATTTCGTCTTCATTTGCAAAGCTCGAAAGGAATGTTCTGTGGGTATGTTGTGAGGTCCTTTTCAGCACATAGTACCGGTATATCGAATTTACTATTAATAAAAATATGTATAATTTTTGTTTTGATTTTTCTTTATAGCTGTTTTTCAGGTATAAAATGATGTCTTTTTTATAAAAAGATTCACGGCCCTCCGTTATCTATAAGCCTCAATTTTTAATTATGTAGCTGTGTTCTGTTATAAATAAACTTTTCTTTTTTTATTTCTTTCTTTCTTTCGGTCATCTAGGTCAGATAGATTTGTAATTTGGAAAACCATTTATATTGAGATTACGTTTTCAGCCTACGCAAAGTTAGGGTTAAAAGAAAATATTCAGCGTAATATCAGAGGAGACTCCCACATATTTCGTTATATAATACAATTTACTTTAATTATTGTCGCTTATTTACCTGTAAAAGCCTATGGATATATATAATTATAATCTAAGGATGGATTTGAAATATAAACATTAAACATATAAAATCAAATAATTTCTGCGTCAAATATGTATTAAAGTTCTCGCAATATCGCCGTTATTATTTTTAAATTCTTAAAAACTAAACTGAAAAAAAAGTATTTTAGTCTATAAGCTATATTGTTTTCGTGCGTAAGTTTATTTTTCGGGTTAATAAGACGTTGGTTCTTTACATTTGTTCTTAAGAGATAAATGTTTAATCAAATAATTAATTAAACAAGTACATAAAAATAACATAATACTTATTATTTATTTCCCTTTGGTCATCGCCTCTTTCGAGTCCGTTGTGTAACTTAAACCACTTATTCATATATTCAATGAAAAACGAAATTACCAAATAATATGAAAATAATACATAGACAATCCTAATAATTTATTTTTCTTATACATTTCATTGTAACCTTTTCAGACTATCGCGTCGTATTTCTTTGAGATTGTTATCGGGTGACATGGCGGTATATTCCAAGAGCTAGGACCATTTTTTTAGAGGTATATAGGGCAAGCTGAAAACTTGTATGATACCTCTCCTATAGTACATAGCGGTATGCAATTTTTAATCGCTTAATAATGTTTCAAGAAGAGAAAAAAAAAATAAGCCAGACGATTTAGTCGGGTTTTAAACATTGCGAGGCTCGTTCTAAAATATTTTGAAAAACTTAAATAAGTATATAAAAATGTATTTGAGGCAACTTGGAATTTTAATAGTGTATTATTGAAACCTAAAATATAGTATGTATTATAAAAAGAAGGGGATTTTTGGGACCTTCTACATGTCAGGTCTAAAAAAGGCCCTCTACCCACCAGCCAGGTCTACAGTTACATGTCGTATAATAGTAGAAGCATCAGGCAAGTTGTCTTGCCTTAAACACCTCCCCAAAAAATGGTCCTAGCTCTCGGTATAGCAGTTTTAGAGGTTAGATCAAAGCGAGCCCGCATCCCCGCCCGCGACAGAGTTCGTTGTTTAATTCCAGTTTTATTGCGGGTTGGACTCCCCTGACCGTTGTGTAACTTGCTGGAACGTTTCGTTGCGATATATTTTAATTGTATAAGGTTTTAGATAAGCATGTGTTTTCTATATTCCACAAAATATAAGGTAATATTAACGCGTATTAGCGCGTGAAGATTTTATTTTATATGATGATCGACATGAAAATACAAATGACGATTCGATTGGGGTAGTGGTTACAGCAATGGTCTCTTGCGCCGGAGGGTGTGGGTTCGATCCTCACGAGTAGAAATTATGATGTCATGAACATTGTAATTTCCTTCTGTCTAGGTGTTAATGTATTTATAGTACGTATGTATTTACAAACAAAAATATGGTTTTGACTCTGTAATGACTAGTATAAAACAAAGTCGCTTTCTCTGTCCCTATGTCCTTTTTGTATGCTTAAATCTTTAAAAAAAATATAAAATCTATGCAACGGATTTTGATGGGGTTTTTTAATAGATAGAGTGATTCAAGAGAGAGGTTTATATGTATGATAACATTCATTAAATAGTGGAGAAATACTATTATTTTTCAGGTTTCTAATGTAATACGTTCATTATTAATTTTTTCCGCTTACATTGCAAACAAAGGCTGGACACCCTACGAGATTGATCAAATAATGTACTAATTTTTATGTATAACGTTCACAGTATTTCTGTGGTGTATTTAGTATCAGCATTGCACCCATGCGAAGCCGGGGCGGGTCGCTAGTGTTCTATTGTAATATCATTCATTATACTTATTGATTACCTTTATTGTAGACGATGCGTTTGGTTTTATAATTACATCATTACCTCCTCTACCTCCAACCGACATATAATTATCGTTTACGTATAATATTATTTACCATCCCCTCATTCCTTTGATCAAACTTCTATATTTTAATTACAAAGAGGGTGCTCTAACGAACCTTTCAAAAAATTTCCACATAGAATCTCATTACAAGTGACTTTCATGTCTTGACGAATTCGATTTGAACTCTGAAGTTTTATGACGAGAAAACACAGTAATTGCGTGAGCTTGCGATGTGCTCATCAACCAATATTGGATAAGATGGAGTCTTTGAAACCGTCTCTGTATATTAGACGGCGGTTTGAGGTTAATAAGATATATCGGAACGGTAAGTCGGCCATTTTGTAATTTTTTGTTTTATTTTTATTTCGAGGAATGTAGAACGGTTGGTGCCAGCCATTGTCATGATTCGAATGCTTAGTGATTTTGTCACAGTAATTGTGTGAGCTTGCGATGTGCTCATCAACAAATATTGGATAAGATGGAGTCTTTGGAACCGTCTCTGTGTATTAGACATCGATTTGAGGTTATTAAGGTATATTGGAACGGTTTAAGTCGGCCATTTTGTAATTTTTTGTTTTAATTTCATTTCGAGGAATGTAGAATGGTTAGTGTCAGCTATTTTGATGATTCGAATGATTGGCGCCGTAGACCCGTGTGACGCCGAATAGCAAATACAAAATTCAAAAACAAATACAAAAACGTTTGTCTAGTTTGAGGCAACGTGTTACGAGGGTTTCCTATTTTTCTTATAAAATGCAGTCTTGTTTTATTAAAACCCTGTTAAAGTTATTCCTAAAACCAAATTATGATGGATTATTCTTTTACATGTAACTAAAGATTATTTAGCTTATTTTTTTATTGACATCGTCATGAAGATATCAATTTTCTTCAATAAAGATGAATAGATTTGAACAAACATGGAAGCTATATAAAGGGTTTTTATGTAAAGCGGCGGAGTCATTATTAATTTATGATAAACCCGCGGCTGAGCGTGTAATCTGCGCTCATCTCGACCTCGCCTACAATTGTTGAGCTTCGGCCTGCCCTTTGGATTTGTTCGTATTAATTCGCGCCTGATTCATTATTCACTCTAGATTGTTTTTCATTTAAACTGATATTACGAATTGTTATTGAATTTATGACTAATTTTGTATGAAACAGGTTGAAAGACCAGAAAGACATATGTATAGTCAAATGTGAACTTATGCCGCTGAATTAGGATAAAATATTAATTTATCATCAGTGAATTAACATCGGGTGGACCGCATGCTTTGCTGGCCTGCTGTAACATATAAAAAAACACAAAGCTAGCTTTAATTAGATTAGATTGGTCCAGGAATGGTCCAAAAAGATTGCATAAAAACCACAAGAGTTCAGAAATATATTTGCTAAGCGATCCTATTTCTGCTGAGGTTTTCTCGGTATTAATAAATATGCATATTCGTATCCTGTCATAAAATACTTCAAATTGATTAACAATCGTCGCTGCTATATTAATGGTTGAAAATACCCCGTCCAATCAAGCGAATAAATCTTTGACGGATCGTGAAACTCGCGCTCTGATTGGTAAAATGATTGCAGTTTATTTGACACGTAAAATGCCTTCAATCCTTATTGGCCTGTAAATAAAGCGACCACTATCGTAATGGAACATGGAAGTTCCATCTGGAGAAGTAGGTTATATTCTTTATTAATATCGATAGCTATTGTTGTCAATAAAAGATCAAAGAAGGACGCGAAGTTGTCCTTAAGGAAATGTGATGGAAGTGAATTGAATGGTAAGTAATGGATAAAGTTGTTTTGTTTACTTCGGTGTAAGTAAAACAACTTCGTGCTAGTTTTGTATTCAAAGCGTTCTTTGTAATTCTAAAAAAGGAAATAAATAAATACAATTATGCTTTAATGTATATACTTCTATTTGTTTTACATCGAGTAACTAAAATCTGCTTTATCTATTGAAAATATAACAGTAAAACGTTGGTTGGTTGGAAACCCCTAAAAGGGAAGTTGAAGAATAATTTCAACATCATAACTAGTGGCTCGCCCCGAGCTGGACCTCGCGTTGTAATGTTTATATTCATCGAGGCCTTATATTTGATGTTACACCAAAGCCAGACTACACATCGGCAGACGCATACGCGAACGTCATTGATGATGGATGGCGGATACACAGTCAGACTAAATTATCTACTACGGCTGTACTACTGTGGCTTATTACTACTACGTCTTCATGTCCGTGGAAACTATCGGCAGATGACGTAGAAAACAACAACTGATAAAAATTAAAAGTAATTTGTATAATTTTTTTTCGTTTCGTTTTAAAGAAAAAAGATGAAGGACTGTAACGTAATCGCACCTAACGCAGTATTTGAGTATTGAAAAATTAAAAATGCATTGCAAGTCTGAAGTCAGTATTGCCCAGTTCCTATAAAAAAAAAACGAGTCGTTTAACTTACAGACAGTACAATATCCTACTAGACGTAAGTCAAAAGCGTTTCTATAATAGACGTGACGTTAACATAACTACCCAAACTATGTTCTGATTGGTTGATTAGAACCGCCCGTTAAGAACAATTATAACTATTCGTTTGTGTTATACTATGACGGTCCGTTGTATAAGCGAAGAATGATCATTCAATTGTTTTAAATAAATACAATTCTTATTAAAGGTTTTTAAAATAAAATCTATAGCGCGATTCAGAAGCCTCGTAGCGCCATCTGTATTTTTCAAATATCACGTTGAGGAGGGTTTATTCTTTATATATTAAACGCGGTTTTTCATACTCTTATTTTTCGTGGCATAGTAAACATCGTCGTTAAATATAAAAAGAAAATAATACAACTATTATCTTTTTGAGAAAGAAACAATGAACAGTTACGTAAATCGAACCGTTACTTATCGGAAAGCAATTCAATTCAATATTCATTAATTAATGGATATTATAAATGTTGTTGTGTATATTTTTATTAAAGTATTTTTATAAATACTTTAATAAAAATAAAAATTCTGTAACAAAATATTTGAAAATAAATTCATTTATAAGGGGCCACCTGGGGCTATTATGTTGGTGTTTTATTCAATCGTTATAATAATATGCGTTGCTTCCACTAGATGGCGGAGGAACTAAGGAACCTTAGCGTATGCGTAATTTGTAATTGTGTTATTTTAAAAATTATCACATACAAACTATTCCTAATGTTTAAATACAATATTTATAAGTTATCATACGTTAACTTTTATGAAATTCGTATTTTATTAATATTATCGATGTTTGAAGGAAGAATGATTCATAATAATGAACTTATGTGACAATAGATGGCGTTGATTAAAATTACTTTTTTTCTTATTTTACTTATGTTTTGAAAACGGCTTAAATTAAAAATAATTCAATACTTTTTATGTTATGTACAAATATTGACCTTTCATTTGATACCACACTCGGGTATATTCATATTTTACTCGCTTTTTGACCCCCCCTATCTTCGCAACCCCCATACCAATTTTTCTCATCTTCGAACTTAAGATTTCTATTTATCTATACTATTTGCCTACAAAGTTTTATCAAGATCGGATAAAAAATATACCTGATATCGTCCGACAAACATTTAACTGTTTATCCCCCCCTATCTTCTTTACCCCCCCACTGATTACGCTCATCTTCGAACTCGACATTTTCTTTTGTCTAAACTATACGCCTATGAAATTTTATCAAGATCGGATAAACGATACTCAAGTTATCGTCGGACAAAGTTTTTCTTACTTACATACAAACATACAAACATACAAACATACAAACATACAACGCCCGGCCATCTCGACTCTGAGACCTCGCTTCGCTCGGTCAATAAATTTTATAGATAAACCGGTAAACACGCCTAAAACAAGCGTAATCCCAGCGCTAAAACTTTGTTAACAAACGGAATCCCGAACAAGTTAGAACAAATAAATGCAAATATCGTAGGTTCACAATATGTATGACATTAAGGGGCAGTATTAGTTGGTAACTCGTTAACCGTACTTAAGGAAATTTAGGTCGGCTCGTTGGTGCCGATTTACGGCGCACACCTATGGTCTTCTCACGGTAGGGAACTAGGGAGTGCATCTCATGTAACTAATTAATTGGGAACGATTGTGGTTATATGCGGATAATGGATTGAATTGATGTTTATAACGCACGTATGTATGTTATATGGTGTGGTTGAATAGGATCTTTCACAATATATAATTATATGTATATACGTAATATGTTTAATATATATTACTTAGTATAATTTCGGGATGTTTGGTGTATAATAAAGCATTTTCACCGTGTGGTGACGGCTGAAAATATATGTGTCGCCACCCCATTTTTACCAGTGGTGTGGTTAGAGAGCAGATATTAATTCTCCTGCAAGCTCACACACACTAAAATAACCCCTCCCCCCCAGCGGAAGATTGGCGTGAAGTAGTATTATATTGTGTTTCGTACAGTGAGCGGAGGGCCCGGTGACCTGTATTCCCCTCCCATCCTCTCCCACCTTCCTATCATTAATCCTCTCCTTATCCACTCCCCTTCCTTCAAGCCAACAAGGCACTTTGAAACACTGATGTTATAGACGCTTATGGGCTGCATCAGTCACTTAGCATAAGGTGAACCGCATGCTCCACTTTCATAAAAATAATGTTATCATTTACTTATGTCTAAGGATGGGCTTGGCATTTTCGTAACTAGAACACTAAATTATATGACCCTTATTATAAGACCTTTGTTCGTTTGTTCTTCATAGTCGTATTAATATGTATGTTATTAAAATGAAAACGTATAATTTGGTACAACTCGTCCGAGAAACTTTACATTTTTGCATTTTGTATTTACACAACCGAAAATAATATAAGCATGAAATTTTAATTTTTAATGGACGTCGTAAAACATTGTGCAATTTTATCTGAATAAATATTGATATGAAAAATAAAATTTATTGATAACGCTTTTTCGAATGAAATTTGTAGCGTATGTAGTGTACGGACATACATGAAAATTATAACCTTCTTAATTATAATATAACGATTGCGGAAAAGTTGTTGTATTTCTGATTATTTCTAATTAATTGTTGTTGGTTTACACCTACTCGATATAAATCGGTGTGAATAAATACCCCGTCCTGTAACCTCCAGGAAAGAAGGTATTTATGTCCCCTTTTTTTTCTTTAAATTTTTTCGTTAGTGAGTGATTATTTCTTAGTATTATAAGAAAATTATTGTGGGATATTACGATTTACGATATTGTGACAGAATCTCGTTTAAAATCAGAATTTTTTTTATAAATTTAATTAATTGTTTATTCTCACATCAAATAAATTCATGCATAAACAATTATAAAATAGTAATACCTATTAGTAAGCTTCTAAGTACTTCCATGTTTATGTGGGGGTTGTAAAATAAATAAACGATAGCCTAGAGCAGGGGTTCCCAATCTTTTTCAATCCGCGACTCATTAGAGTTTAGTTACATGTTTAGTTGCAATAGTATTAGCGGAGGTGTGTTCTAGTTTCGAATAGGATTAAGGGGACAGATAAGACGGGATAAGCATCAATGGGGGGAGGGGAAGCAATGAAGTCCTCGCGATGCCGCTCTATACTTCCGACGACGTATCATGGCTTCGCGACGCACAGTTTGGGAACCTCTAGCCTAGGGCATTTATATAAGGAAGGAGAAGCAATGAAGTCTTCGCGAGGCCCCTCTTTACTTCCTACGACGTACCAGGGCGTCGCGACGCACAGTTTGGGAAGCTCTGGCCTAGGGCATTTATATGAGGGTTCCCTTGAGGATCGGCCGCGAAGGGGTAAAACGAGTAGGTGTCATTGATTACTTACATGTGTCAGCCGTTTATACCCTCGAGGCTTTTACTGACTCTAATAGTTATTTACGATTGTGTCACTAAGAAATTCCACTTCCTACTTATATCTACACTAATATTATAAAGAGGGAATTTCTATTTGTTTGTAATGAGTGGGCTCAAAAACTACTGGACCGATTTTAAATATTCTTTCACCATTCGAAAGCTATGTTATCCATGAGTAATAACATATTATGCTACGGGAGCGTAATAACTATTAAAAAATAATAATCAATAACGAATTCTTTCATTCCTACATCACAAATTTAGGCTCTATAGATTCACTTTTCGAGATGTCGTGTTTTGTTAGAGATTAGGCCTTTCTTGCTTAAATCTTATTTTTTATCGAACCATATATACGTTTATTATATAAGTCTTGTTTTAAAGTATAATATGATTTAAGAATGATACTATAGTTATTTCTAAGAAATCATGATATTGTGCATTAACACAAAATAGTTGTAGAACAATGCATTTGAAGGTATCTGTTACTCGGAAACATCGCCTCATTGAATTGCTAAGCCAATTCCTCGCTGGGTAAATGGCTGCCGTCTTGCGCTGGATCTGTGTAATTAATTTAAATTACATATACACTGTTGTATTATACGTATGCATAACTCAACTTCTTTGCGTTATGTTCTTTGTAAAATGCTTGCATGGTAGCTGATTGTTTTTATCAGAAACTAGATCTAACCCGCGGCTTTGCCTTATATATTTATCTTGGAACTTCTTTGACTTTTATAGTCAAACTAGCGACCCGCCCCGGCTTCGCACGGGTTTAATGGATGATATTATACATAAAAACCTTCCTCATGAGTTACTCTATCTATTAAAAAAAACCGCATCAAAATCCGTTGCGTAGTTTTAAAGATTTGAGCGTTCATAGGGACATACAACATGACACATGACAGAAAAAGCGACTTTGTTTTATACTATGTAGTGATGATGCAATTTTGCAAAATGCTCTTGATTATGAAAGGAAAAGACAATTGAATTTTGCAAAATATAAGAAGTCACTATTGCATTTGCAAAATTGTAGAACAGCGTACAGTTGAAGGTTACCTGTTGTGTACAAAAGGTGGTAGAAGACGAAATGTTACATTTAATTTTAATGAATGCGTTGTGTTTAAAATTGTGTAAGTTATTGCAATAATTTTAGCCAGAGAACACAAGAAAAGCTTAACATATAGAAGATCACAAAATATGTAAAAACAGTTTATCCTTGCATTAATACTAAAACATCGTATACAATCAGACGATTAAACTTACCCCAGTTAGTAAATGTACCAGAGTATAGCTACTCTCTACACAAGAAGTACTCAAGAGATCAAAGGTATTCGTACAACACATCGCAATGGGTCACTCGAACTCCGAATACCAATAAAAATTCAGTTAGTTCCGGCAGAGATGGATCTACGGTTAACTGATGAATATCCCTGGTTTTGCGTTAGTACCCCGGACACGCGCGCACCGCGATTTATATACAAATGCGTCCAGTCAAGCTGACTATATTTATTTTTCTGCCCTAATGCGCCTTCTGAAATATTCATGCGGTAGTCACGCTATCTGTCTTCCTGATGTCCTATAATAATGATGTAATGCCTCTGACAAGTGTAATGATGATGTAATATGCTGCGGGCTTCTTTGGACCTCACCTGGAGTGACTTATGACGACTGTTATTCTGATTTTAGCTCGCAGTGCCTATTCATATTTTTACGTGAAAGCAAATAAAAATTGGATGTAATAGCTGTTGTTTAATTTCACGTTTAATATAGATTTTACGCTTATTCAACTTTTATTTGATTTAATATAAGATATATTAATAAATTAATAAATTTTAAAAAATATATTTCAGATATATTTAAGGGTAAAACTGATGTTATAATCTGATTAAAATGTTTCCAGAACGTTTTGTTACATTATATCTTCGTTTTTAACTGGCGATTGATTATCGATTTTCTTTTTTTTATTTTAGCTCTTTAAACATGAAATATTTTGATTAATTCACTTCGTTACTAGCTTCAAGCTATAAACGAAGCTAGGTAACATCTGAGACAGGCTTTATAATTTTTATTTTGACAACAGATGTAAAAAGGATTTAAAAAAGTTTATAACTGTTTTTGACCGATTTTTTATTATGTCCTTACAGATATAATAACCATCTTTGAACATGAACTAGATTAATGTTTAGATTGACAAAGAAATTTAAGAATTATATCCGTAATCTAATATTATTTCACAATTCATAGGGTGCATTATAATACTGAATAGCTTTTCACAATTATTATCGAATCGCTGTGATATAATATATTCACACAATATTTATATTTTTATTTATCCATTATTCACTGCACTTACAGTAGTTACCCCAATCCATACAGGAATGAAAATTATATTAAAAGCATGCATTTACGTAGATAATATTATTAACATACAATTATAATTACCCATTACATTAATTTCACATCAATTAAATATTACTATTATTGTTATTACTAAGATGCATTGTGCAACTATTCCTAAATTTCGATATACTTGAGGCAAATATATCTGTCTTGTCTGCGGCAATCAGTTTATTGAATAATTTTGAATAATTTGAGCGCAATATTGTATCATTTAAAAATTGTATATACTATAGCCTATACAGAATAACGTAAAGGTATAAAAACGTATCGGGATTTCTCTACGAAGCTAAACCGCGAGGAAGTCGCCGATGAAGCAAGCTGTGGCTTCAAGACTAAGGGTAGCTGTCAGGTTTACGCCTGATGTAACGCCGCCGGTGTTGAAGGTCCATTATCATATTATGCGTAGGGGAATTAAAGGTGGATTCAAAGGAAGGTTTTTACAGATCAGTGGATACTTTTTTCATAGTTGTAGAAAATGTTGACTAAATATAATTTGAAATGCAAAAGTGTCATTGAATCTGTTTTATTTTTTTGGTATATATTCCAAGAATCTTCACAAATTATTCTGCGATAAATTCAGTAGGCCATAAATACAATTTCCAGAAAAAAATTCGTAAAAAGGAGAATAGTCACATATAGTTTCTATGAAAAAAAATAATGCCTCTTTACTAAAAATATAAAGTACAATGTGAAACACTGTTTCAAACCTATCACATATCGGATAAATTTCTAATAGAACAGCCAAAGAGCCGTCACACGCTGAGTTGACGTTAAAATTCATTGTCCCCGTGACATTGTATCTGCAGGTGAAATGAAAATTGTTAACCCAGCACAAGTCTGACCCTTATTAACGTCACCCTTGTGCCTCGCGTGCGCGTCAGGTATTTGGTTACCGTATCGTTATTGTGGAGGCGGTTATATTAAAAATTACGCAGTTAAGTTAGTATGAAAATTTTTGGTTCTTTGCTCATTGATAGTGAGGTAGACTGTGTGACTTTTGACTATTTCTATGTCTATATTTGATACATATAAGTAGTTGTTTATTTGCTGGAATGAGCTGTTAATTCTGGAAATATTTATTATATTACTATTTTTATACTTACATGCGGAGTAAAATTACGTGTAAAAGCATCTGTTAATGGAATGTGTTAAATTCAAAGTGGGACGAGAGGTCCTTATTAATGAGCTAAATATCAGCTAAATATCTAAATAAAGAAAAAATATATACTTAATGCAATATACGACGAAAACATGATGCTCGCGTGTTCTGTGTCACATGTATTTGGATACCGTATCGGTTTTTAGGTGTGTTTTAGAATTATACAAAAAAAAAGATGTTTAGATTAGTTTCATATAAATGAAATGATGCATGAATTGTTTGTAAGTTGTTCAATGAGGATTGGCTAGTTTCATTCATATTTGTTTTAAAATTTTTATAGAATCAGCACTAAATAGTTTCGAATTGTAGTATAATTTTAATATTTTATATGCGATGTATGTTTAGCACAAACTTTATCCTTATTAATGTCACCCTTAGACCTGACGTGCTCCGTATCACAGGTTGTCGTATCATTATGTGTGGAGGCGTTTTAGGGTTGCATTTAAAAATTACTACGCAATTTCGTGTTTATGCCAATCTTCAGACATCAACTTCAGGAGCATAAAAATAAAAAGTTATTAAACTCACAGTCATCTGTTCAAGAACAGCAGTTTTTAAAACTGTCAACCTACCAGTGTATAAAAATTGTTGTGTTACTTTTGTTTTCTTAAATCGAGTAGGCTAAACGAAAATATAAATTAGCATTTGTATTTAAATTAAAAGATAGATCTCAATATTAGTATTCAGATCCCAATCTTAAAAGCAAAGGAGCGCGACATCCAGTTGAAGATATCTAACTCGACGCACCCATCGCGAATACCAATAAAATGTGAACCGCGGACCTCATTTCGCTAAATTTGGTTACAAAACGAAGGAGACAACACAGAAAATTAGACTGCGAAGAAAAATAAATGCGGTGAAAGGTCGGAGCATACAAAATTAGAGAGAAGTGGCGTCGCGCTTGCCGCAAGTTAGAAGCTATATTTCATGAATACAAATCTTTTTATCCACAACTCATGAGATATGAGAAAATATATTTGATTACATTTTGTCTTCGTAACTTATATGATAATATGGAATTTTATATTAGCGCTCCTTTGGAATATATTGTGCAAATATTACTTATCTATTTCAAACGTTGATTTATTTTACGAGATATGCAAATACCAGTGCCTTTTATTCTGATTGTGCTCATTCGAGTTTAATATGTGGAGTAGTAAACGAATTTATGCCTTAAACCACTTATTGAATAAAACATTCACAAATATGTTAAGTTGGCGTAGATTTCTAGATTTTACTCTAATTTGAATCAGAAATTTTATTTTTGACTTTAAATAAGAATGCCGTATTTTTACAAGCACTACTTTGGCATTACAAAGTAATGCATGTTACGCTTAAGCGTGCTTAAGCACAGATAATATAATACTATACAGGTACAGGCTTAAGGTAAATCGAAATATTTATAGTACGATAGGACTGACATGTAATTTTGTACCAAAGTCCCTAAATAAATGAGAAAAAGGAATGTCGTTCAATACATGAAAGAAATAAGTTTACTGCCAAAAATATAACTAATAATACTTAATGTAACAGATTAGTTAATATATTAACAGTTAACATCAGATGATGTTATTCTGAGCCATTTCTCTTAAATTTTTTACTCTTTCATACCCTGCTTCAATCCTTAATCGATGCTTTAGTCGGTCTAATAACAAATATTGAAGCGATATGCGTGATATCTAAAATATTTTTATTGTATCTCATATAAACCTTTAAGGCAACTCAAGTATAAAACTCGCTGGTCGCTTATGACTTGTGTACCGTAATAACTGCTTTAAAAGAGATATGGTTGAAGCGGGGAACTGCAGCGGATATGTGTCATCGCCGCGACTGACGCGCCATCGAGATTACTATATAAAATATTCATATTTTATTATTCCCTGAGAGTTGTGTACTTTCATTGATTGAACTTTTGAGCACAGGTGCAGTGGAAACTGACGAGACTTTAAGATTTTTAAGAATTATTAAAGTTTGGTTTTATTGAAGAATTTGAATATTTGGCTTTCATTACAGAAGAATTATGAATTTACCCGTGTGGCGACGAATTAGAATACGTGTGTTGTCAACCCATTTCTACCAGTGGGTGTAGTAAGAGGCCGCAGAGAGTGATTTTGCTGCATAACATCTGCGTTAAAAGATAATTATTTTTTTTTCTTTATTTTGAGCTTTATCACATCGCGATAATGTCGCTCGAATACAACAATTACAAAATAGAATTTATTACACAAAAAAAAAACTTAATACTAAGCTAAAACGGCTTAACGTAGCTAACGTTCAAATAGTAGGAGCCTGTACAGTGTCTTAGCTGCCGTGGAACACGGATCAGCTAAGGCACTGTTGCAAGCTCCCACTTCAGCAACTTGATTGGATCTCAGATGCGCGTTACGGACACATTCCATCAATATGTGGTAAACATCATCAATCACGTTACAGCTAATACAGTTGGGAGTTGCAGATTTGCCCATTAAATAGGCGAACTTATTTGATGGAACATGTCCGGAACGAAGTCTTAGGGCAGCAATCAATTCCTTTCTATTTAACATAACATTATTGTCAAACCAGAGATTTTTGAGAGGATGGGGCTGTATAGTTTTATACCAAATCCCTTTTGATTTCGATCTTTCATCAAAGTACTCCCGCCACATGTTACAGCATTATTTTTTAACTACACCCACAAAATCACTAAAAACTGGGAAAGATATGTACGGAACACCATCGGTCACTGCTTCTCTGGCTAAACAGTCTGCCTTTTCATTGCAAGCTAAGCCGATATGGGACGGAATCCACTGGAGAATTATCGTCGTCCCTTGGCGTATGAGATTACAAATACTTTTTACAATCGTATAGGCTATCGGTATTCCTCGAAAGGTCGAGGTACACCGAGCCAGATGTTGAAGCGAACTTCTCTCTTGATAAAATAACTACTTGATTGTAATTATAATAACAATATAACAACAAAAACAGTTTGGTTGTTGACTTTACTATATACATAAACAATTTTTAAAACAGGAAATAAAATTCCTTTTTTTTCATACAGCCATTATTGACATACAAACTTAATACAAAACCCTGTTTGGCAAGCAATCATTTTTGAGACCTAATAACAACTTGATTTTTAAACGATTTTTATATGAGTCAACTTTTAATAATCACTATTTTTATTTAAAAGTAAATTGAATATAATTGTTTAACGATAAGTGAGCTATAATTTTAAATAGTTAACACGGTTTATATTGACTATTTGTTTGTTTTGTCTATACCCAATAAACAAATAATGAGTATAAACCGTGATAACTATTTAAATTGAATTTCCTCATATTTAGTAATTGATTGATTAAATATTAAATACTGCTTTGTTGTTTAACTGAACAGTGGTATTTCTAATTATATACAGCCACAATTGTTTTGTACTTTTCGTTGATTTACCTACTTAAAAAATTAAAATAATATTTACCCAATACATCTATTTATACATATTCTATAAATGGTATCTAGTTTTTGTTATTATAATACTCATTCATATCATAAACTGCAGATGAAAATAACTAAACGAGTGTAAGATATTAATTCTAAAGAAATCAATTGATTTGTGTGAAACGGCTTATTATTTGTTCCACTCAAATGAAAATAAACCAAGTATATCTGAGATATCTTTCCTTTTGATGTCTCCAACGCGTGGGATGAGGTCAAACGATTACTTCACGTAAAAATATCACAACTACATAAGTATTATTAGACATCGTAATTTTATTCCATACTAAATTATTATAAGACTAACATTTTGTTGGTACGAAATCTTCAAAAACCTTTTTCTTTTCAAAGAAATTGCGAAAATCGCGTCAATATGTGTTATAAAGGCCTTTCTCCCGATTATGATCGATGGTCATAATAAAAAGGGGAACTTTGGCCCTCTTTTATTATTTATTCTCATACAACGGTGTAGGCGAGAATTTTTCATGCAAATATTGGACGCCGTAACAAGTTTCATAAACGCTCCTGTAATTTTATGAACTTCTATTACAGCTGACCGGGTTATGAAGACGTGGTAGTTTTTGCTTTATATTATCTGCACTGAAAATATAAATTTTCGGAGTGAATTGGGAATAACTTGTGAAATATTTCGTGCTACAAATTATTCAGTTCGAAATGAAAGTGTTAAAAGCTTTAATTTCGCAGCATTAAAGAGTAAGGTTTGATTCATTTCAATTAGTATCACATATTTTTTTAGGTTTATTTCATTCACAAGCTGTTTTCATTTGCAAAATGTTATAAACGAAAACTGTTCAAATATTAAATTGCGTACTTCCTTAATTAATTTCTTGTGTTACATCGACCGAAAAACGCTTTGGCCTACCTTGCATTTTTCTTGTTCAAGTTAAACTTATACAAAGTCGCTGCCCATTTATAATTCTCCCATAGCCCAGTTCCTTTAAAAGAATATTTTACTTGGAAACCGCAAACTGGATACAATCAAATTACCATCTGAATAGACTTGTTTAATGCGTACTCACCCTTATGCTAAATTGTTTTGGCTTATTTTAAACTTAAATCAGCACGTTAAGGAAAATAAGGAAATAAATAATATAGAATGGAGATTTTTAAAAAACTCTGGTTTATGTAGGTTTATATATTTTACCTTATATAACCTTCAGGTGATTCTTAATAAACAAATCGTTTGAGGACAGAGATATTTATATCTGATTTCATTTGTATTAATGACCAAGAATAAGGAAAAATATTAGATACATAACAGCACAAACCTTTCCTGTATACTTTTCTTTATATAACTTTTTCTTTTGGCTAACTTACCTTCTAATATACCTACTCCTTAATTTAATACTTCGACGGACTTCATTTTATTGACATGAAGGTGAAAAAGTTTCACAATAGCTGCGAATATTTATTTTTCACAGGCTATTTCGCCAAAATTGTAATGCGAATTATCCTCAAATATTAATTTGCCTTTTCTTAGAAACGGTCCGAAGTGAATGAGAATTTCATGGTATAATAATTTTGCAGTTCACGTGAAATTAACTGATCATTAGACCTAAAATGAACATATATTTGAACTTTTATGTATATAGATATAGAAGTGATGTTAAAGGTAATTCAAGATCCATGTTTTGATGGAGTAAAAACATCTCAATAGACAAACGTTACCTATTTATTATTAGTAATCTACTACTATACATAACAATGCAAGCCGTTAGGTTAGTATTTATATATATACTAGCTTTCCGCCCGCGGCTTCGCACGCGTAGGCTACTAATTTCTGTATTTTTAGAGGAGCACAACAAAAGTTTAAAAAAATTACGAACACAGGACCAGTGATATATGCGCGTGTCTATAGTTTTTTTAATATATTTTCTATGGAAATAGGTTTGACCAAAATCTCACAGAGCGCGCGCCTCTTTAAAAATACAGAAAATAAAAGTTCACGCCAGCGAAGCCGCGGGCAGAGGGTTAGTTATTTTTTGAAGGTTATTGAGGATTGAGGGTGTTTTAACGTCTTAATCTATAAGTTAAGAGTATAAAAAGGCATGTCTGCAACTCAACCAAAATCTCACAATCACGTGGTATGACATTTTCACGACTTTAGGAGCGTATATCTCAAAAAATATTTACTTAAGCAAAAAACGCATTAAGAAACCTCTATTTCATTTTCAAAGACCTATCCAATGACACCTCATTTAATGATGTACTCGTATATTTATTTCTTTACCCTCCATTTACATGTATGGGAAGCCACCCCTAAATATATTTTTTTTCAAATAAAATGTAGCCTATAATTTGCACCTAATCATGATCTATCAACATGTGAAAATTTATCAAAATCTGCCTGGTGGTTATTGCGTGATTGACGAACATACAAACAGATAAACAGACAAACAGACAAACAGACAAACAGACAAACAGACAAACAGACAAACAGAAAAAAATTTTTTTAACCATGGTTTTGATATCTATAGAACATACATATTGCATACCAATTACTCTTTTTGAAAAATATTCAATGTACAGAAATGGTTCGGTTACTGTTTTATTATATGTATAGATTATGGTACTAACTGTACCTCTCGGTCTAGAAACGAAGAAACGTTATCTTCCTAAGAATTAACAGTTTCAAAGAAACAGCTATTGTTCAATAAAGGCACGCTTATCTAGAAAAGTTGTATCTCTTTTTTGAAATATATAACCTTTGTTCCTGTTAATTAAGACATCAGGCTGTGTTTTTCTTTTATCTTTAACATAGAATAATCAAAACAATAAATCGGGTGATGATTCAATCACGAAATTAAAAACATTGTGGGTTTGTTTACGAAACGGTTAAATAGACTTTGTATATTATAATTTAAATAAACACCAAAGAAATGTTTTTTTAGATCAGGAATTATTATTTTTATTTCATTGCTTTTATCTATTATGCTGCACTGTTTAAATTGGAATTTTATTATTGTAAGTTAAAAATATGTTTGAACCATTTCAAAAACTGAGAAGTAAAATAATAGAACTCTTTAAATTCGGTTAGTACTTGTAGTCTTTAAATACTACTATTGGGGTTCAACTATCTATTATTTTATTATATTAAAAACTAATATAATGTAAAAATTAATTCTAAACAAGTTTATGTATTGAAAGGAACCTTTTTTAAAGGAATTTTAAAAAGATTTCCATACTAGTATTATATTAGGAGTGGAAAAGTCCATTTGCTTAAATGTACAAAACTTTCGGATGGATTTCAAAATTTATTTTTGACTAGCTGTGCTTCGCTGTTTCACACGCATATTTCTCGCGTTATCGTGGGATTTTCAGGAATAAACTATCTTACGTCTTATCTCGGTATCTTTGTACAAAATTTCATCCAAATCGGTTCAGTGGTATAGGCGTGAATGAGAGACATATACAGACAGAATTACTTTCGCGTTTATAATATAATAATGTGTAGTAGGGCTATGGGCGGTTGAAACTATGAGTAATTTCAAAAAGCACAGGTAACATGTTCATTACTTAGTATATAAACCCCATACTGAAAAATTGTATTATTCCATCCCATCTGTAATTTCATACATTTCACAAAAACAGCCAGTAGATTCCGCCTCGTAACCCTCAAGGGAACTCTTGATTGTACTCAATTATGAGTCAAGCTATCTCTTCTTAAGTGAAGTGAATTTCCGTTTCAGTAAAGCCGTATCCGTTTCAATAAGGGTCCGTGGTACTTAAGGCAATCCACTCCCAATAAAACGTGTGCGTTCCCCCCGCGGAAAAGTGTCGAATTTTTAAAACTTTCTTTGTAAACTATTTAGTGTGTCGGGTCGTGTAATTGT
>LQNK01001169.1:398818-458854 GCA_001586405.1 Phoebis sennae | reverse complement strand
TTATGAGTAGGCCCACCACCTGGTGCCGTATTATCGTTGAATTTTGGGACACCCTGTATAATAAATATTTGGGTGTTACGGTAACATATTATGTGTTTCTAGAGGGCAGAGCTTCGCGCAATTTTTTTACTATCTTTATTGTGTATATCAATATTAATAAGTATAACATATAATGAACATACAATTATACATAATATGTAGACTATTCTAATTTCTGCTGACAGTAAAAACTAAAAATCTATTGTTTTACTCAATACCAAAGAAGCGCAATGATAGGAAATCTTTGTGGTTGGTCAATGTACTCAATCCATTTATTGCTTTTTTATCGAGTTACAAACTAATGGGGCGAAACTTCTTTTTGAGCTTCTTGCTTTTATGTGATATATTTCATACATACAATATTAGGATTATTATTTATTTCAATTGCAATAGTAGATAAAATAAATGTGACACAATCGTCATAATTTGTTTAATGGATAGGTTGCTAGTTGTTAAATGTGGGTGATCATTCAATCAAACAGTCAAGGCTAGCACACATTTTTTTTAAATATAACATCAAGACCACAGATTAACACTGAGCTTACATTACGTGATAAAATTATATCTAAACATAAATGTTAATTTAATTTAAAACATACGGATATTATGAATACGTAGGGTAATTTATTTCCAATGTTATTTATTTTACAAAACCCTTTGAAAAAATAGAGACTCTTACTTATTCTATTTAAATTCAAAGCCAGTTAAAGTTAATATTTAGAATATTTTCCTTAAAAAAAATATTTTCCTATAGGAATAATATTTTCCTTGGGCGCGAAAGGGACTCAGAAGATTAAATTTATTTGTATTTTCATTATGTGTGCATTTATTTATCATGGTTTTGTAAAAATTATTTCCATGATTATTATTCATCTGCTATTCTGGCACTACAAGTGATCACTACGCGATACCTTCAAAATGTATTTTAAATTGTATTTGAGTCGGATAATACATAATTGTTTTTATTTATCGATTACTGCGCATTCAAAACATATCACCAAACAAGTACTAGTACTTGAAATTATAATATATTCTATTCTAATGCGTTCTGGTCATGACATTACAGTCGTTCAAACTTGACTGCCTTGCCGAGACTATAAAAAGTATTAACAAGATAACATAGTTTCGTTACTCAGGAATTTTCTTAAATGGATTCGTAGCAATATACATTATACACTAACAATTATTAAAAAGGATGTTATGATTATTGCTTTTTTCAATATTCTGAGCATATGTATACAAAATAAATAATAGTTAGGTACAGAAGTAGGTAACTAGGTTTACCAACCGTACTAAAATATACTGTTGAAGAGAAATATAGTACGCAAAAATACTATATTATTTTTAATCATCGAATTCCAATTTTCATCAGTATTAAAGGTAAAAATTTATCACGAGACTCTTCCTTGAACAGAAGGCTTATAATAATTATAGATAGTTTTCCGCGGCCACTTATTTTGCATCAAATACTAAATGTGTTTGAAGTGTACTATTTTTTCTTCTGGCTTTTTTGAAAAATACTATATTTTGGCGGGTAAATGTTGGCAACCCTAGAAGTAACTCATGTACCTATGTCCTTCACTTTGCGCACAGAGATACAGACACGTGTGTAAAACGGATGACATTCGCGCTCAGAGTTGTTGTGTTGTTGTTCGAACGCTTTGTATGGAGTTTCACTCCTGAACCTATCTATTCTGTGAAGGCTTCGCTCAACCGGCATCCAAATCTAGAGATTTGGATATAAATATCCCTAGTCGAATGTTTAAAGTGGTAACGGTCATCCGTTTTCGTAAAGAAAAAATGCAACTTAACATATCCAACGCCAATTATTATTGCATTCACATTGTGTAATATTATTTCTGTTAATAAGACAGTGTGGATATTCGAATTTAAAATACCTCTATTTTGATGATTTATTTCAAAGTTTACTCTTAGCTAAAAAGGCATCAAACTACAATAGGAATAAAGATCAAATAGAAATCTTAAGTTAGTGTGTCATTTGATTCATTGGACAACCAATGAATCAGATGACACAGGGTAAAAATTCAGGGTGTGGCGAAAAGAGTGGATAATTTGGTACACTTTTTTGTGGCAAGACTGCATATGGTGGCATTTTTCAATCTGTCGTTGGAATCATACCTCTAGACACATGCACTATCGAAAACTTATATATAGTTTATTGGAATTTAAAAATACACATTTTTGTCCTACCCCAAAATAGATATATATATATAACTTTATTGTAAGCACTAAACAGGTTAAAATTTTTATCTTTAAATAACGACTAGCAACACTTTAAAGCATATACGAAGTGGATGACAAAGAGATACACTGAATTAAAAAGATAGAATATGTTATGAAATATATTATAATTTTTCTTAAATATGCGCCTTTATTAATATGAAACAAAATTATTTATTATATCTACTTAATTTCTTTATAAATTTATTCTTATTAGAATATTATATCATGAATTATTTTATAACAATTTATATAAGTATCAGTCAAAGTCTTAGAACAGAGCTGAGTGTGTCGGAGGAAGCAATTTTATGGTTTAGATTACATATCAAGAGTAGTGTAAAGCTAAATTTGAATTTTGCGGTTGCGACCTTGCCACACGGTCGCAGTAGAAAAATCTTGGAAAAGGGGCGCATAATTTGTTTTTTATGGTTTATCTGACAAACTGTTCCAGTTGCAGTTGGTCTCTCAAAAAAGTCACAGAGACATTTTTTATTGCAAATTAAATTCTCTACAACTTTGTTCTATAACTTTTATACAACCGCTGCTTTTTTTCGCCGACGTAAAGATGATAACACGAAGGTGAAGACGGACATAAGTATGGCACGGGGCATTTAATAAAATTGAATATTTTTTATTTATTTATTTATTAAACTATGAAAATATTGTTGTACTAAGTAAATAAAACATTTTGTCTACTTTTCTGGGATAAATAATTAGAATACCATAAGAATAAACGGTTTCTTATTGGGAATGGTGTCTGTTTCAATTATCATTGGCTTACAAAAACATACGAACTACTTAGTATTTGTCGTGTTAACCCCGGGACAAACAGTCAAATAACAAATAAAATATCACAATATTCAATGGCCTTCCTTATGTTCAACGTTTTTTACCTTTTCATTGTTTTTTATATAAGTAATTATATTATTCTTTGTCAAACGGAAGTGCATATTAAAGTTTAGATACAATCATAAAACGAAACGACCGTCTGGGGAAACGACCGGGTTATGTCGGACTTGCACCGACTAAAACCCCTCGATGTTCCTTCACACACCTTGTGGGGGGCACGCCGAAAGCATTCTTCCGCGAACCCCCCGGTGTCGGCCGCTTTTCGCGGCCCCTCCGCGAGGGCAGGATGGAAGGAGAGACCTTAATCTACCTACCCTAACCTAAAATAAAATAAATCAAAGTTATGGAAATCCCTAATTGCGTATGAATTTAACTTAAATCGGTACTTAGTATCCTTATATCAGGGATTTGCGCGACATGCGAACACATTCTACATTACTATCCTCGAGCAAGACTATTATCCTCATACCAAAAATAGACGTTCACACATTTTAAAGTAAATATGGTTAAATACACGTTGTACCTGTTAATTGAGGACACAAATAAATGAAAAATATATGTGTAATTAGTATTCCTTTTGTATAATCTACTGAAACCTGAATAAGAGGTGAAAGTCATTAAATCATTCTTAAATCTGATGATAACAGCTGTAAATTTTGTTATATAAACAACATAATATAAATACACGCCGAATTTCTTTATTCAAACGAACGTAGGTATTTGTAGAGACTTGATGATAAAGGAAATGAACGTTTTAAAGCCATGATTAATATAATCAGTATGCTTTCTGCCTCTTAAACGCTCAAATTATTTCACGTTGGTATAATCATGTGACTAAATATTGATAAGTTATAATTTATTTATGACAATTGACACTTAATCCAAGGATATAATACTCGTTAATGAATATTATAACTATTACTAGAGGACATAAAAATGAATTTCTAACAAATAACGGTGAAAATGGAATAGGTAAGGCTAATTGCCTAAAGAGTTAATATGTTATTAAGCTTTAGAAAATTACGATCATAAAAACGAATAATGATATGCAATAATTCATTGATAACATACAAGTCTCCTCTTGAAAGTGATTATTACTCCATGATAACCCTCGTGTTCAGTGACGAATAGATTGTTACGATTGTCACGACTTACTGTGACTGTATTGCTTTTAACAATAATTCTATTATGTACTTAAAAACGGAGGAGGTTATTAGACTCTCAAGTTTTTCCCAATACATTTATGCAAATTTTTAAGTCCGGAGACATTGTTTATGCACATTCGTTTTAAATTCAACTGAACGCGTTGTACTTAAAACCTATCTAAAAATTTTAATTAAAGTATCATCATTAATTGTGATTCTATTACGAAGAACGACGTTCCAAATAAAAATAATTAAAATGTGAATTACATACCTAAAGAATATATTATGCAAGTGAAAAATTGTCGCTAGTTTTACATAAATTACAGTTTAAATAGTTATCGCTCTCATAATATGTGTCCAACTCCAAATGTAATAATTAAAAAATAATACAATTAATGTATTATATAAATCAATTAAGTACTTCATACAATGGAATACTTAGCGAATGCTTAGTGACGTATTTGTAGATATAACAAATATTTGCACGCACTTGACTAGTAATTCTCATAAAATACTTGGCACATACTGTTTATGACTTAAAACTAAATAATTGATGATGATTTTTACGCGTTTTATTATTATTTATATCGTTATTCAGTGTTAATTTCGGCGATATAATCTTATATTGTAAATTTATAAAATACTAGCTGAGCTCCTCAGTTTCACCCGCGTATACATCCCGTTCCCGTAGGATTTTCGGGATAAAAACTATCCTATGTCATTCCTGGGGTCTCAAAGTATCTCTGTACAAAATTTCATCCAAATCGGTCCTGTAGTTTCGGAGCCTATTCATTACAACCAAACAAACAAAGTTTTCCTCTTTATAATATTAGTATAGAAAAGCAGCGCCCCGTGGTTTCACCCGTATACATCTCCTGTTCCCGTGGGATTTCCGGCATAAAAACTAACCTATATCCCATCACGACTTTTAAACAATATCTGTACAACTTTTCACCCAAATCGGTGTACTATTTTAGGAGTGTAGAGACAGACATACAGACAGAGTAACTTGCGCATTTATTATATTATGAAGGAAGTAATGATTTGCTTATAGTAGTTCCCTGAAGAAGAAACTTCTATTGATATCTGTGCCTGTGGTAGCATATCTCTACTCATTAATATTAAGCCTAAAAAAGGAAGATTTGATTTTTTTGCATTGAAAGGCTGCGAAAATACTCGACCGATTTGAAAAAATCGTTTACCATTAACCATTAATTAATTTTACCAGCTTGTATTATATGGCTACATACGCAAGATGGAAACGTAATGCACGTTGAAACATGATTAGTATTTACTCATACCTATATCGATATAATTTCGAGGCAGTGTAGTCAATAATAAAGTAATCCTAATGAAGTACCTACCTACCTTATGTTATCAATGATGAACAATGTTATGTCAGCTTACATGGATGTAGTCATGGCAGTACATAGTTAAATCTCGTTAAACTACCAGGAATTATAACCTAAATATAATAACGTAATACGAAAACGACTAATTTTGTTTGATACATCTAAACAAGAATTGATGTATTTTGCGGTAGTAGCAGTCGGATTGTCAGCTGCCACTATCGAGGTTCGACAAACTCCAATTACGGAGTCAAGAAAAGAAATCAAACTTTATACGACATCAAAATCATAAGCTAGTAGGGAAAAACATTACATACATAATTCATAAAATTAAAAATAAATACCTAAACCTTCTCGTGATAAAATCTTTATTGATTTAAGTAATGAACTCATATAATCATATTCCATTACATCGAGAAATGTATTTAAATCTTCAAAAGTATCGATTAAGATGTAAAAACAAAACCTTTTTAGCTTTCTATTGACTATAAGACATATCTATTATCGGATTCACAATATAATATACAAAAAATAAGGTTAATAATTTTAAGCAACATCGTCAGGATTCCTGTTTTGTTTATTAATTTCAGCTGGGTTAAATTTACCTTATTAAATTCATAATTAGAAAAATCACATACCAATAGAAAGATGGATATAGTTTTTGCAGCAAATTTGAAAGTTAAAAAAAATTGGACACAAATTTTTCAATTCTCTTTATTTTTTGTAAAAATGACGTGCATTAAATTTTATGCATCATCTACACCTAAATCATTTTCGTAATATTTCTTACATTTGCTCGTTTTTAATATTTTCATGGATAATAAATAAACTATGTTATATTTGCCTTTACATATATACAATAATAATTTTAGGAATTTTCCATTAAAATTATTTGTTATCGAGAGTTACATACTTACTACTTACTTTAATGTAACTAGATACCTACTTTATAAATACTGATCGAATTTAAAAAGCCAATGAGCGATTCAACGTTTAACATTCTTTTACTTATTATTTCGTGTCGGTTGCAAGTAGTTATATTTTTCCTTTTGTATTATCACTCAGGTGACGGTAGGTACTCATGAAACGTAATGAGTTTCGCGGCGATAGCATTGTAGGTACCTAATACCTAATATGTAATACAAAACGCTCACAATAAGTTAATTTAATGTAATATACTTGTATACCTACTTAGTCGATATAACATACTAAAAATGTAGTAAGTATTTCTTATGTTCTAAAATTTGTCAAGGGTGCTAAAGACAACAGATATTACTTACTGAATTGAATATTTACTTAGAAGTAAATCATCTTTTTTATTTTCTTTTCTGGAACTGTAGAGCCACCAAGCTGCTGCCCCAAATAAGAAGATAAGCATTATTATGTCGAATGTGCTAAATAGCGATCCAGTCACAGCGGCGGCGGCCGCCGCTTCTTTAATAATATCTTGTGTATTATCTGACATTGTAAAGCTTTTGTTTTCTTCCAAATAATTTATTAAAACACACGCCAGCACAAGTTCAACTATGTACGTTACTTTATACGAGAACTATTCAAATTAACACATTCGATTTACGACGTACATACGGTGTCGTTACCTAAACTACACTGACTGACTGCGTGACTGGAACGAGTTTACGAATACGAATTACGAACTCACAACGCAGAACTCGTATTCGCTCGCGGTCCGACTCTTTTGGCGATGGTGATGGAAAATCAGCGAATGAACGAAACGACTAAGAGTGAGCGAGACACGAGAATAGTTAAGTGCTGAAGCGATTGCGCCGTTCTTGTTGCTTTTATGATGGAAGTTGGAACTTGAAATGGAAATAAGTTAATGACATGCAATCCAACGTAACCAAGTTCCATACGTTGCGACTGCGTACGTGATCTCTGGCATAGTCAATGAATTCATTAAATAACATAAGCGTCGAATAGATAGATCCCGCTAGTTTAAGGAATTATTTTTTAGCTATGTATTTAGTATAATGTACAACCATAATATTATGTAGGATAATATTATAGTTGTACATTATACTAAATACATAGCCAAAAAATAATTCCTTATGATAATACTTGAAATTTGAATCCAATCAGAATTTTACATTATTTGTAGTAGGTATATTTTTTACTAACTGTGACGACAAGCCCGATAAAGTGAGAATCAATTACTTACAGTTTTGAATAGGTAACATTCCAAACAGCAATTTTTTGTAGGTACAATAAACCATATTAAAATATTGGAGCTATGCAATATAATCATAATACAATGGTTTATAAATATTTAATAATTTGATGCTTTCCATATTTAAATATATTTTTTTTATTATGGTTTGATTTATTATTGTCAGTGACACGATTTTTTATTGTTTTTGAAGGAAATACAAATAGCTTGCATCGATAGTCTGTTTGTGTAGGAACATGGTTTTCTATTGTTCTATAAAAATATATCTATACTAATAATATAGAGGAAAGATTTTGAATTGAACAAAATCCGAAACTGTAGGACCGATTTGTATGAAATATTGTACAGATATTCTTTAAAACTAGGAATGACATAGGATAGTTCTGTAGGATTTTCGGAATCATGTCTCTACATTATTCCGAAAATCCTACAGAAATGCGATATATACGCGAGTGAAACCGCCGAGCTCAGCTACTTTTGTAATATACCGAGCGGCTTAAAATGTTGTCTGAACGCATATTTTGGAGTATTTGTCTTTTTATTGCTTTAAAATATATCTTGCATTACTTTAAAATATACAATTTTCTACATCTCTGCGGGGAATTTTCCAAGATTTAGCGTTCAGCAATTCAATAAATACACATTAAGGCTTTAGATGTGCAGTCGTTTGAAATTTATTGACGTCCTTAAATTTTCGAATGTATGAAAAGGTATACATACAGGGGCTTTTTGTTACTTGTGAGATTTTCTGCATCTTATTCAGTGTAAAAAAACCTATTAAACTAAAAATATGACATAAGCTTTATTAGTTCCTCTTGCATATTTCTTAGCATGAAGCAGCTAATTATCCAATTTTCTATTTTGCTCTATTTAAGCAATAATACTAGCTTATTAGGTATTATTTATATTACATTTTTGCACCAAAAATGGGAGATTTAAAAAGTAAGTTGGCTCTTGGCGCCTCCTTAATCGTGCACGAAATTTTCAAGAGCGCTTCCTTTCCACAGTTGAAGTCCGCTTTTCTTATGCATACGCGAAGAATACACATTATTAAAAAGTCTGTTGATAAATAGTTATGTGATCTGTTTCCACCTATTCAAATTCAATTGGAAAAGGAAACTTCTCTAGTTTAAGTTTTTCCACAAACGAAAGACTGTACACTTATTGTGTAAAAAATCGAAAGACTCGATATCTAAAACGATCTTAAATCCAAAGGGACATCTCTTGAGCTTCCTAAAAAAATTCAAAAACATCTACTAACCATCCAAAACTTTTTGACTACCATCCAGAGTATTAGTTTATCAGGAATAGATGCGGTAAATCATGCATCAATGGAACATAGAATCGAATATAGATCATTGTTTGGATTAGAAGAGAAGATGATAGATATATCTACTAAGGCATGAATAATACAATAAATTAGGTTATTTCTCCTTTTTGTACAATTTGAAAGTTGATCACTGATGAAAATAGTACTCTTTCGTAACAGTCTTTTTCTCATTATGTAAGGTTTGAAATTTATTTTTATTAACATAAAAATGCTTATTAAAAATAAATATATTATGTATGTGTTAATTATTTTTAAGGGGAAGTATTTAGGTCCAATTTTTCTCCGCTTAGTAAAGCGGCGTTATGTTTTATAGGATTTGAAATTTCATATTATAAGTATGTACTTAGTTTATGGAGTAGATTAAAATGATCTTTTTAAAACTTAAAAATGCTCGTTTAAATAACTACGAAAGAAAAATATAGCACGGAAAAAACACGTCGCCCTCAGATTTAATATGTACATATTATGATGAGGTGACGCAATAGGGGTCACCAACTCAAGGTGAGGGACAGCTGTTTGTTGCTGCTAAAATGTAGCATACGTTTATAGATTGGTCATTTAAAAATGATCGTGAAATATTATATACATGTATTTATATTTTCCATATAAACATTCTTCTAACATTAAGTTTCTATGTAATTAAAAAATAGTATCCTAATCAGTTGACTAGTTTTAAAGGTTTAAGCCTACAAAGGAAATGATGAGAATTTGTCAAATCTAATAAATGATTTACTTTTTTTTCAGGACTTACTTATTGTAATATTCATTAAACACGTGAAATGAAACAAAATTTAGAATACGTTGAATAAATATATCAAAATAGTAGGCAATAAGGTTTCATTAGTTAGTCTTACTGATGTTAACCTTTCTGGAAATTCCTATAGAAACCGCATAAAAAACATATACTACCTACGTCACAACCGGATCATATTAAATTCATTTCAAAATCAGGTTTATTGGTGCCTATTACATCACAATTTTGCGTTCTTTTATGTAAATCGAATGATCTTATATTTAACGTGTGAAAAAACATTTTTAGGAAGTATTTATATTGAGTACATATACCCCTGAAGATTACCTGCTATAATATAATCTTAAATAAAATACTTTTTAAAGGATTTTAAGGGTTTAAAATCCTTTAAAAAGTATTTTATTTAAAATGGAAAGTACTCGCGTTAAAACAAACACAAGATTATACTATAATATAATCTTAATTTCAAGATAATATAATTTTATATTTCATATTATAGAAACAAGAAACAACAATCTCTTGCTTCTAAGGCACGCTCTACACAAAATGGTTCCGATATTAGAAAAAAATTCCGCGTGATAGACACACATAACAGACACGACTTGAAATTTTTAACGGGGATCGGCAAGTAATTCCTTGCCGGTAAAGGTTCATATGTCCCCGCTACACACCAGCAGACGCATATGTGGACATAATCTGTCGATGAATGGCGGATGCATCGACATCGACACCATCATTATCATCGGAACAATTTAGATTCTAACACATTTTTTTAAATAACAGTAATCAACTAAACCCACTGAATATAATAATATGTGAAAGGTATGCACAGTTTGCCAATTTATTAAGCTTTTCTTTCTAACAAAAGTCTAGTATATTGTGTAGCAGGCACGGACAGTGAAATTTTTGTCATATTTCCATAGAAAATTATAAAAACATGAATGCGATCGAAATTTTTACACTTTTGTTACATATTAAGATAAAAAGCAGAACTGGAAGAAAATTCGCAATAATAGAAAGATAAATAAAAACAAATAGATAGTAATAACTCTGAGGTTAAAAGTTATGAAGCTTTAAAAATATTGAATAGATATCATTGTGCTTAACAATAATTTGAATTCAGTTTTGTCCATAATATTATAAGTAATTTAATTGAAGTAACAATTTTAAGGCATTGTTGGCCTTTAAAAGGCTAAATATATAAAATGAATACAGTAGTGTAGCTGTATATAATATAATAAAAAAAGACCTTGAAGAAAAGCAGGTCTATACGTAACGAGTATTATTTTAAATCTATTATTTTTCGTTACTAAATTAATTTTGCGCAACACAAGACTAGTTTGGTTCGTTCCGATCGTCACGTCTAATTCATAAAGCCTGTCCTTAGTTTCTTATAGATATGGACTGTGTATCAATCTAATATTGAAACGCTCACACGTGTACATCATATTAAATGCAACTCAATTGGCAAAGTGGATATTAGTCTATTACGCCAGAGGGTTCGGGATCTACGAGTAAACTCTGTCATGTGATGAACAGTCGATTTCAAACGTTCGGGTGTTTACTAATCTACACAGTTGCTTTTCCGCTCAAAATGTTATGACATAAGTTACATAGTTTTTTATTAATTTCCCAAAATCACATGTTGTGTTTGAAAACTATATATTTTGCTTTTAAGACTTATTGAAACATTAGCTTTAGGATTTGCGATGACCTGTTGTCACCAGGCCAGGTTTTGAGGCCGGCATAAATTACTCCTTTTAAATAAATTTTAATTGCGAATCATATTTTTAGCCTCTTAAATTAAAACGCAATTAAATATTTTCATGCGTAGAAGTAGTTTTTTTTATTCAAAGATCAAAATTCCCTACACGCTGTTTTGATTAAACGCCCAATATAATTTCCTCAAAATCGCCTAGTGACTTTGAGCCGGTCTATGGCATTTAACGCGCAACCGCATTCATAAATCGCAATATCTGGACGCAATAGAAATTAGACGCGCGAATGCCTTCGCGTGTAAAACGCCTTATCTAATATTAATATTTAAAAATGAAATGAAATGAAATACTTTATTGCACACAAACATAAGCATAGAAAAGTTATTATAAAAAAACTTAAAATAAAGGGAAGAGTGCAAATGGCGGTCTTAACGCTAAATAGCATTTTCTTCCAGACAACCACTTGAAAAAAGGAGTATTTAGTTTGTAATACAGTAGGACTATTTTAAAAAAATGGTCCTACTGAAATTTTTTTCGCACATAATATTTGTGTCACGATCTGTAAGGGTGTGTGCAAAAATGAAATTCGTATGTCATAGGGTTCCAAAGTTTAGTCTCTTTCTGTGAAATAGTCACGGCACGGAAAGAGAGCGCAGAGCGTGACAGAGAACGTGAAGATCCGTCTCGTCGCGGCAGGCGGCGCCGCAGAGGTAGGTGCTCTACGCTAATATCCGAATCACCTTTGCCTTTGTTCTTGCCGAGTGCATGTAGCGGGGGCTATGTGTACTCTATAAGCAACACGAGGAAGACGGCAATACGCGGTGGCGGCGTATTACCGAAGCATTTAAAATGCCTGGAGACGGGCTGGTATACAGCAATGCGCGCGTGTGGACACCGTGTGCGTTCCTTCTGGGGATCCCGGGGTCCCCCGTCTTCTTGCGCAAATAAGGGCCACCGAGAGGTTTTAGTCAGTAAGAGTCTGACATTACCTACCTGTCTCCCCCGAGACAGGTGGGTATCCATGCAGGATTTCCTCACGATAAAAAAAAGGGTTCCAAGGTTATTCAAGATTCTGTTAGGACAATTTTCAAAATGCCGGATCTATGAAACTAGTGGTCGGGGATATACGATTTTTTTTATATAGATAACTATAAATTAGTGTGCAAAGTTTATGGATAAAGTATTTGAAAAAAATATACCGTTTAGGGGATATAAATAAAAACAAAATAAGGGTTTTTTAAATAATTCTTCAAATAATGTGTCTATGTCTAGACTAAATAATAATGTTACTAGAACCAGTTAATAGATTATAACAATCTTCAACTTCTTGTAAAGTTTCATTAGTGTACAATTTGTATGTAGATAGATATAACAAATTATATGAAAATTCGTTATGACTATTTTGATGTGTGATTTAAGCAATTTTAATAAATTGGCAAGCTGAAAGGTATGCATATAATTAGTGTGTTTAGTTAATTACTTTAGTGTAGTGCGTCAGGTATGTTTGTGAATGCTAGGATTGATAGATTTTCAGCTATCATCCGAAAACGATCAACATCCCTGATGCGCAGGGTCCGTGGAAGCACTAATAGCTACCTGAAATGCATTGCTGAAAGGTGGGATGTAGACTCTATCTTCATGAAGCATTGGACAAAACTTCATATTGCTGAAAGTGTATAAGAGGGCAGAGCAGGGGTATTGTTTGACTATTAATATTATTTGTAGGCTTATATTGACATTATATTATTCTTTGACATGTATTAAACTATGTATTAGTTTAATGTAATCAGAATTAATTGTTTATTGTTTGTGTAAAATCTTGATAACTTTGTTTTTGTTAAAATATGGATTCATCTGAAATAAAACATTTTGAATTGAATTACTGTTATATGAATTATCAGCGTAATACACTGATTAATTAAAAAGATACAACAAGAAAAGCATAAATCTTATGATACTCGGGCCAAATTCGAATGAACACTAACAAGCGGCCGTGCCGTAAATCAAGTGTACCTTTCATAACTTGTAGTATTAATATGTGAATGTGGCATAAGATTCGGTACAGGCGCGTACACAATAATACTAAACTTACATATCAGTTAAAATTGATACTCACGGGAATTACGCACGAGAATTATTGCACGCGCTTGTACCAAATCTTATGCCATACTCTTAAATTAATGCTACAATTTGTGAAAGGTAAGGTTGATGATCTATATAAAAAAAAATCGTATATGTCCGACCACTAGTCCCAGAGATCCAGCATTTGGAAAAATGTCCTCCTAACAGAATCTTGAATTACTTTGGAGCCCTATGACACACGAATTTTTATATATTTCTGAACGTTAACTATACAAACAAAAATATTAAATTATTAATGTAAATTTATAATTTTACAATATGGAAGGTATTCGAAATATTGAAAGTCTACGAAACAGGAATTGTTTGGTTCTTTTTAAGAAAAGTATTATTATATATTATATATTATTTTCCTTGCATATTAATAATTATAAATATCTGAAACCATTGGTTGCACGTAATGCAATAGTTACCACTTTGTTTACCAAAACATAAAAAAATATTGGGTACTTTCCCGTTGGAGTGTTACATACATAGACCTTTTGTTATGATAAAATGATCAAGCATTTCACAGAATCTGTTTTTTAACTGTTAAGTACTGAAAAATCGTCATAATCCGGTAAGCAACAGGCCGTCTTGAAGTATCGTGCCCACGATGTTCTGCAAAAAAGATAAATAGTAGTTAAGAAAGATAAAAATTACAATCATTCATTTAAAAATAATAAATAAAATCAGATATGTGTTATTGTGATTTCATTGTTTTTCAAAGAGATTCCCACTAAATATATCATCACATAAAAATCAAAAATAAAATATGTATATACTATGTAAATAAAACCAACCTGATCCATATGTTGTATTTTGTTGAAATGTTGTTACAGTCTGTTTGGATTGTGAGTTCTGACAGATGGATGGGCATGATGTTCAATCTTCATCACCACAATCTCTGAACTTATTAATATTTTTTCCTTAATATGGTATATTTACTGTAAATTGAAATAAAATGTTAGTGGAAGAACAGCATATTTATAATATGTTAAAATTGTGTTTAATACAATAAGTTCATGCCTGAAGTTATTCTCAAAATTTAGGCTCTGTGATACTGGTAGAAAAAATATATTTCATAGTGTTGAAAGAAAAATAGTCTTACCTGTTTCATGTGTCCTATCTAATATAATCGCATGGACATCTCTACATAGGTTTAAATTGTCTTTTAAGGTTGTTTTTAACCAACTTTCCAAAAAAGAAGTTAAGGATATGCTGAAATTGACTGGGGAAATATGCAAACATGGGAAAAGTGAACATTTATACAGATAAAATGTTGCCTATAATAAAATATATTTCACCAATACTTGAATGGTGAAATATTTACATCATAATATTAACAACAAAATATATATTGTAATAACATATGTAAAGAGAGAAATAAAACACAGATATTTAGGTTTTGGTTGTATTCTTACAAAATAAACATTTATATGATACCAATCTTGTTGGCAACATCTAAAGCGTCGTAGTCTCGCGCGAGCCGTACATACGCCTTCTTCTTACCGTCAGGTCTGTAAGAATGTTGTAAACTTTTGTTAAACACACGAAAACTCTATAGTTTATAGTACCTATCATAAATACATTATCAGAGTTGTGTAATTGTTATTTCATCGTTTTTCAAAGAGATTCCCACTAAATATCTCATCATTTTAACAAGAGAAAGAAAAATATATTGTTTTTAAGAATAATACTGACCTGATTAGGGTGTTTACTTTTGCCACATTGATGTCATATAGTTTCTTAACTGCAGCCTTAATATGATGTTTATTAGAGCTGGTGTGAACAATGAATACCAATGTATTATTGTCTTCAATCTTCTTCATTGCCGCTTCAGAGGTCAACGGATACTTAATGATGTTAAAGGCATCCATGCTGAAAATTTATTAAGATGTGATAATAAAGTACATACAATAAAGAAGGGGGGGTCCTATAGATCAACAGAATAACCTTTATTTTGGATGTACCCTGTTTTAGCCATAAATAAAAAAATCCATTTTTATATCAATCCACCTTATTATCAGGTCAGAATAAAAAAGTATCCAATAACAAAATAAGTATTTATATGCATGTTAAAACAACAAGTTTATTAAACATTTATATGTATGTTTGTTAATCATTCACACAAAAACTACTGAACTGATTATGATGAAACTTGTTATACATATAGATAAGGGTTTAAAATAACACATAGGCTTATATAGCATCGTAACGGAACATAATCGGAACAGAACTCCAACATCCCAACAGTACAATACACATGGATTAGCACACATAGCATTATGTTATGTAGCTTATCAACTCAAACATACATAAGAAAACATTACAGACATACATACAAAAACACAAATGTTTTCTTTTTAAAATATTATAAAGAACTAAAGATTTTATTATATTCTTCAGTTTATGATCCTTAATAAATAACTATTATTGTATTTCATGGTAAAATAAAAATAAAAAGCTCACCGATTTCTCTTAGGTAGTGACTTCCTTGGGTATTTAGGATGTCTTGGTGGTTCAAAGGTCTTGGGTCTGCGGAAATGCACAGAATTGCGGATTTGGCGAATTCTCTTTCCATGTTCACCTTTGACAACCTAAAATAAAAAATAATTAATAGCAAATTAGCATAATTCAGTAAAAGGATTAAGTTAAGATGACAAAAAGATGATATCAAGACAAAATAAATGTATTAGATCTTCCTATACATACAGAATTAATACTTAAGAGAAAAATATGAATAGGAATTATAAATATTAATGCAGAAGAATTGATGAAATACATATATGACTAATTAATATACCTTTCTTTGAGCTTTAAGTGCCTTTACTACTGGTTTCACAACTTTCTTCTGTCCCTTGATACCAGTCTTTTTAGGTTTTGGAGCAATCTTTAACTTTGCTGCTGCTGGTTTAGGTTTGCTCGGTTTCGACGCAGCTGCCGCCTTCTTAACTGAAGGCTTAGCACTAGACTTGGCCTTTAATGCCGCAGCCTTGGCGGAACCAGGTTTTGCTGAAGGAACAGATTTCTTTTCAGCGGGCTTGGCAGCGGAAGCAGCCTTGGCAGGTGCTGGTTTAGCTGCAGCTGGTGCTGATTTTGGAGCAGCGGCCTTAGGTGCTGGAGCAGGCGTTTTGGCTGACGCAGGTTTAGGAGCGCTTCCTGATGCTGCTGCTGCTTTAGGTGCTGCAGCGGGAGTTTTTGCCGAAGCCGGTTTCTTTTCGGCTGGCTTGGATGCCGAAGAGGCTACAAAATAATAGTTAAACCGTTTAAATTTTACTTAATACATAATTCATAATATATGCATTTATTAAGTACAGAACATTAATAAATGAAATATTGACAGCCATACTAAAATGAGACAATGTTTTCTAACCTCAACTCGAGCGTGAGCTAATGAGTAAACAAATGAACCTATTTGTTGAAGTGCACAAATCTTATGTTGCTATGTTTATTAATAAAGAGATTCGAGACACAGTAATGTAGAGTTTCATAAATAGTAAGAAAACAATAAATTTATTTCATGAACCGCGTGGCTCACCAAATGTCAAATATAGTTTTGTATACCAAACTTTAAAATATGATTTATCACAATGAATTAAGAACTTTTAAACTTTCTTTAATAAAATTAAACGAAATATTATGTTAAATAATGAGAAACTTTTGATTTTAGATCTAAAACTTATAAACTTACCTGATTTCTCGGGTTGCTTCTTAGGAGGCATCGTGACAAAAAGATGGAGTAGGCTTAAGTTGCCAACAACAAAAATGCTTTTGACAGAACACAGACTTCGAAAAATTTATTATCTATAATATTGTTTTGTCCACACGATAATGTTGCAAGGACGACAAAAATATTTGATTAAAGCATTTGTTTGCTATATACTTTAATTCAATAAGATCATAAGTATGTGGGCATTTTTTTTAAATTTATACCCAGCTCTTTTCATGTGTCCCTAACATTTGAAAAATTAATAAAAAAATGGTACCACTTGTCGAAATAGATGTTATCAATTTAAATTACTTACATTTTTATACATAAATATAACAACGGCTTCATTAAAAATGGCTTGAATTGAATTTTTTATATAAAAAAATTACCTTTATAACCTTTGTTTTTGTACTGTCCCTTGCTTAATAGACACCAAGCAAAATTATTAAATATATATATATGGACTTTTAAATTAAATCTATAGGTGATATTAATTCTATCTTTTTTTAATCATGTTTTTGTACTAAATTGTACTTCAATTTTAACGAAAAAGTCGTGATCATGATTTAAATACGACAAATTTAATTTAAAATCTAATTTTGAGTCATCCCGCAACAATCAGCTTTGTGAACATTATACTGTCTTAGTTAAATAGATAGATGTTTTATTTTTAAATTTTTTAGCGTCATGAAAGCCTATCTTTACGTTTGAGACTTGTTCAGTTGTGCGACTGTCCTCTGTTAAGTATTATATTTTGGAGTCTTTATCATTATTGGACATAAATTACATTATTTCATATAAAAAACAAAGAATAATTATTTAACTTTATCGTAGGTGTTGAATTGAAAAATTTAAACACTAAATTTAACAACTACATTAGGGCCCCTCTTTACATCATCAGATGCATCCGCGGACGTTATCTGCAGATGCATCCGCGGACGTGAAGACGGGGCAATTTACCTAATCGTTGCAGGTATTTTATGCATTCGCCATCAATCCGGTTGTTGCCGGTTTTTTAGCACAGATCAAAGAATTTCATCTATATATATAAAAGAAAGTCGTGTTAGTTACTCCACTTATAACTCAAGAACGGCTGAACCGATTTAGCTGAAAATTCGTAGGCAGAAGGCTTAGGTGGAGAATGACATAGGATACTTTTAATCCCGGAAATCCCACTGGATCGGGCTATATACGCGGGCGAAACCGCGGGGCACAGCTAGTTGTTCATAAAGGCGCGACTGTCCACACATACGCAGATGCATCTGTATACGTCTGGCGATATCGGCCAATGCATCTCTTGATGTGACGAGGCTACAGTAGTGGCTGGGCTATGAAAATTTTCAAAATGGTGCGGCGCTGAGAAATCAAATAATATTAGAGGGAAGGATTGACACGTATCATAGATAACACAGTCGGATTAATAAAGCTGGTTTTATTACACTGAAAGCGGTTAACTTTAAGACGTGTTGCAACCAGAATATCGAAGAAACCTGGAAGAATATACCACGCTTAAAAATGTAACTATGAAGTACTGGTTAGAACTCGCCATAATGTGATACTGACTCTCCTGTACTCTGTTCACATATAAGGGAATCCATAATTTTTGTATTTCTTTTTTATTATGTTGAGTCAAAGATAATGCGGTTTATAACAATTCTTCTTCCATAAATATGTCTGTATCTGCTGGCAATCACGAGACTACTGAATAATCTGAATTTTTAAGATATCTGTGAGACAAGACGCCGAAATTTATGATTATGAATTCACAGAGACATTCAGTATGTGTGCGGCCGGCCTTATTCTGAGTTTGTAATTTGTATTATTTATGACTATAGGTAGTTATGACGTCATAAGCTGTTATGTCCAGCGTTGCCAATGTGTGGGGAATTCCCCGATTTGCGGGTAATTCGGCATCGATTGGGGAATGGTGTGGGGAATAGTTCTGTGTGGGGAATTGTGGGGATTTAGTCATATCCTTCATATCCATTGAAAATACTGATAATTTGGTTAAATCTTAGTATTTTCAATGGATATGAATGATTGATTTTCCCTAAAAAAAAAAACACGTCATTTTGTCAAGTTTCGTGTACTTTTATAGGTATTAGAGATTTCCAAAATCCGGTCACGGTCAAAAAAAAAAAGGTCATCCGCACATTTTTGTGTCGTTTTTTAGGTATATATAAGAAATAATGTAAGAAATACTTGATTTTTGTTTGTGGGGAATTTAATTTTTTGGACCATATTTTTGCCCCCATTTGGGGAATGAACGCAGATTATGTCCCTACTCCCTCTATACTTATATACTGTATACTTGCTGTATACATCATTAAACCTTAACCGCACAGCTTTTTCTGTTGATTTTCGAGGAGTTTCCTGGAATATCTTCCACATGAATAATTAGACTTGGTCCAAATTTCTATGGGACCACACTGAAAACCTACTCATTCGAATGCAAAATCAAAAAATCAAAATTTTCTAAACGCCGGAGATATGTCGTAAATACATAAATAAAAATACGGTCGAATTGATAACCTCCTCCTTTTGTTTTGAAAGTCGGCTAAAAAATAGAAACTGCATCTTTGGATTTTGTATAATTGATTTACTGAGTCAGGAATCGCACCCCTTGATTTTGCAAAATAAATAACACCTTTTCACCGATCGATAGTAGTACGGTAGTACTATTCTAACTATGAATTTCACCAAAGTTGTAACGCCTTATTTATGTACTTTTATTTTTTTAAGAACATTGCAAACAATGTAATAACATCTTTGTGTGATTCGCATAAAGTTGAATTTTACAAAATATTTGATCAAAGCAAACTATAACTATGACAATTTTGAGCGTTACATTTGTATGTGATTGTGCAATTGTATCTAGGATTTTTCTAAATGCGATGGATAAGGCGGCGGAACACGCAGCACATCTATGCATATGAAATTTAATTTGTAAAAATGAAATTTTTTTATTATGACATTACTTTACAAAGTTATTTTTAGAGTTTTACCGATCAGTAAATAGTGAATAATACAGAATGTTTCTTTTTTGCAAAATCAATGGGTTCCATAATCCGTTCCTAGTTCAGTTCTATTTTTCATTTATGCATTAATGCAGTTTTTATTTTCGTTAAAATCTGCCTCGAGACTCTTTTCAGCATATTTCAATATTCCTCATATAGTTAAGGATTTGGTCTTGCAAGCCCATTTCAAAAATTAACCTGTATAATTCAACAGCCTCTTAAAAAATACGCTTCTAACGTAGTAAAATATCAACTCTTCGAAAATCCAAAGTACAAAATTTTATAGTCCACTCGAGCGATGCCGCGTTCAGAGAGCTGGTTTGTACAGTATTATCTCATATCAAAAATTCTCAATTTTTAAAACACAAAGGTGCATTTAATAATATTTAATTAATTCTTTTTAAATTATTACAATACTTTTAATATCTAGGTGAGAAATAAAAGTTTATTATTTTTCACTGAGGGCATGACTAGAACATGGGGTGGCACGATGAAATGAACCATAATTGAAAATTGGAGTGTTAATATTTCTATGGCCATTATTTTGTGTCATTGCGATTTCTAGATTATTTGTGGGTTGCACTGGTCTCTTGCCTATTATTAAAGGATAGCATTCATCAGATATACAAGATAATGCACCCTGTATTCTTTTCATTCTATTTGAACATTCTTCAAAGTGATCACATAAATATTTAAGCTCAGGAGTAACAGTAAGATTATGGTGTGTTTTTAAATGCTTATCAATAATCTTTAAACCTTCATTAGATGTGTATGTTATTTTTTCACCACTGTAAAAAAACATTTCTATATCTATCCCATTTTCCATAAGCTGACATTTGGCTAACAAAGTGTAAAGAGTTATTTTCGGGGTCTTAGCCTTAACCAGATCAACAAAGCGGGCAGCATATAAATATTTCTTCCAATGTTTTTGAGGCAAGTTATGATATGAAAAAATTTCATCAGGATTTGAAGTTGATTCTGTGTTGTTGGATTTTTCTTTTCCTTTTTCAGGAGAGTATATTTCAATCTTCATTCCATCTCTGGAAATATTACAAACTTCTACAACTCTTTCTTCTCTTTCCTTTCCTTTCTTCTTAATAAATTGCACAGTCACTCCTGATGGTTCTATTTTTAAGATTGCATTTCTTGTTCTGTGTGATATTGTTGGTAATCTATCAGCACAAAGAGGGGGAACACCTATTGTGTTAGAATTAGTCATGCATTGTTTTGAAAAATTTTCCTTATTATCATCTGATAGAAACAACTCTGGTTTATCTTTGACAGCTACTTTCTTCATGTTTTCTGTGAGACTTAAAATATCACCCTGATGGGAATAATTTTCAGTACTTCCTATAGGTGAAGTATTTTGGGTATGTGAATTAAATAATTTCATTGAACCACTATTACCAGATTGACAATTGTCATGAAGTTGACTTAATATATGACCACTAGGAATTTGTTTACGTTCAAACTTTTCGTTAAAAAGCAAATTATCTGTTGGTGTATTACAATTGTTGAATATATTCTGGATGTCTGAATTGCTTCTTTTGGAAATGTTTAACCTATTACTGTGTTGAGTACTGTGCATGGTAGTAAGAAATCCTGAATCTTTTGATAAATCTTGTTTTAAGGTCCCAATCACATTGAATCCATTATTAAGAAAAGGATGTTCCATAATGGCTTTCAATGTAATTCTTTGTGAAGGATCTTTACACAAAAGTCTCTGTAAAAGGTCCTGAGCTTGAAAGGATAGTTCTGAAGGTATACTATAGTCCGCATTTATAACTTTAGTAAGAGTAGTTTTGACATGTTGTGTATGAAAAGGTGGGCTGCCTACTAATAAAGTATACAGCATACAACCAAGACCCCAAACATCTGCTGGTAAGCCATGGAGCTCGCGTGAAGCAACTTCTGGTGAAATATAGTTTGGTGTTCCACACATAGTCACATGTTTTTCATCAGGCCCATTTAATTGAGTAGCGAGTCCAAAATCAGCAATTTTCACATTTAAATCCTTAGTCAATAATAAATTGTTTAATGATAAATCCCTATGAATAATGTTATGAGTATGAAGATATAGAACCCCACTCACAACTTGTCTAAATATATCTGCTGCAGCTTTTTCAGAAAGGCCTCTAGTACCTAATTTAAAATGCTTTGCTAGTTCTCCATTGTGGGCTAGTTCTAAAACTAAGTAAACATAATGTGCATCTTCAAAAAAAGTATACAGTTCTAATATTGCTGGGTGTTTTAAGCGAGAGTGTATAGTGACCTCTTGTCTTACTCTTCCTATCATACCAGCACTTGCCATTAAAGCTTTGTCTATCATTTTGATAGCAACAAATAAGCCTGTTTTTCTGCATCTTGCTCTATAAACATGTGCAAAACCTCCTTTCCCTAGATGTTCTAGAATTTCATAATCTTCAACTTTTTCACCAAACATGTTCATCACAAAATCAAAAACTGATGTTTAATAAAAACAATACTTTTTGGATAATTCACTACTCTAGGTTTCCAGTGGTTGTCCATTATTGTTTATTATACTGAAAAAATAAAGAAAACATATTATTGATAAATATTTAAAGACTAATAATATATGCAAACAAAATATTATAGTAGAGGCTACACTACCTTATTTATTATCCATTTAGCATCTTCTATGCTTTTATTAACTATTTCTTTTATTCTATCTGGATCAGATTCAGACTTATGTTGCTTGTAACTCTGAAACAAGATTTTGTTACTTCTCTGTGTGCTACATTTATTTATAATTTAAAAATTTAAAATGCATTTACATTTATTCATGTAAAATAATACCTGTTTCACGGCAAATTTATAATGTTTACAAGCGTCGGGCGGCAGCTTTTCACACTGGCGTAATAGATGTTTGTATAATTGTAATGATGTCATAACACCATCCTTAGCGTCGTTAGTAAATTGTCTCGATAAGAAACAAAGCATTTCATTGAATTTCTCTCACAAAGACTCGCACTTTTTATAAATTGTATCTGAATTATGAAAACTTAATTAAATGCGAATTATGCAATATAGTCAATATTAAGCTTAGTACTTAGTAGATATATTTACATTACATTAACAGAAAAAGAACATTATATACCAGACCTTATTTTACACAGATATAATAGACTTTGATTTGACACTGACACTTTAAAAACAATCAATCCATTCATGTCAGCACTATTTAGTCGCTAGTAGGGACCACAGAGTACATTGGTTACTACTAGTAAGTAGGGACTGGTAGGGCATCCTGAACAATATAATGGTTTTTCATTCACGCTTATGGAAAAAATGGAATCTATCAGTTAATTTATAATATTATTTAGCTATTTTTAAAGTTGCGTAAATATTTAAATATACAGTACAGATTCATTAAGGAATTGATTATTTGGTTTCAATTTTAGTTAAAGTATAATAAAATTACTAACTAGAACAACGTAATAAACAGTCTAGTCATTATCTATCTAATGTCTTTTTCAATAAAATTTTATCAATAAGTCGCATCTTTACTATCTACAATAAATACCATAGTTACACATAATTATCTGTGGTGCTAGAACTTGAAAACTATTGTGTTTCATTTGACTTGACTGTTCCTTCATCCTTGGCCCTTGCTTTTTGCTTGGTTGGTAGTTGCTTTGGTACAATATATACATTGCATTACAAGTGCACTAGATTTATTTTCATGATGAACTATTGCGATTTCAGTTTCTGAACAAGAGTTTAAACAATGTGTCGGTGCTATTGTTATTTTACTGTGTCATGGGTGAATTCATAAAAACCTTTAAATTACGGTTATAGTTTTCTTGCTATACTAGACGAAGTGATTCATCTAAAGATTATTAAAATGCTAAGTTAATATTAATCTGCTTTATGTTTGTGATTGTGTATTACTTTAATGATGATTGGTTAGGATTAATGTGGTATGGCACTTGTAACAATTCGTCGTACTCCGAGTGTCCAAACGCCTAGGAAAACGGTGAGTAATAAAAACGGATGTAAAAGTTTGGTCAATAAAGCGTACTGTATATGAAGGCATAATAACATCACCTCATTAGGGCTTTCGATATAAATTAGCTTTCATTAAAATATTTCGGAAGAGTTAGAATCCTTGTTTTCGGAATATTTGTTTAGAGATAGATGTTAATAAAATGATTTTTAATTAACATTATTTAAATAAATTAAAGGTCTCTTTTCCCCAACTTGTATCTGTCTTGGAGTTAGCATGATAAGGTAACCTTATTTATTTTCCAGTTAAGATGTGACAAACAAATTGGAATAAAAAAAGATAAATACACTGTATACCATGTTATATTTACTACAATTCAGTTGGAGTTTGATGAAATTTTTTGCTTGTAAAGAAATTAAACAATTTCTAAATATTACTTGAATTTACCTGATGTATTGTTTTAGAAATTACCTGCAGTAAAAAATCTTTGCCTTATGTTATTGGATATGATATTGACTTTACATGTGGATTTAGAAACCTTTCAAATTATTGAAATAAATGAATTGTAAATTTTGTAAAAGTAGTTTTTTATCACATTCACACAGAATAATTTTACTTTGTATTATTTCAATACCCAATTGCATTGTATGGCTCAAGCACATAAGAGTACAACATTGCATTTCAATTTTATAAATAATAGCATGAAATATTTGAAAGCCATCTAAATTCAGTTCTTTTCTTCCTGATTTGATTATAAATAAGGAAATTTATTCAACCTAAATAAATATAATTTATCATTCTCACTTGAAATCTAGCTTAAAAATGATTACAGAAATTGTTATCCATTCGTATATTTGTATTTTTTATGAAACTCATTAAATGATTGTGAAGATTGAATTTTAATCTTATATAATATTTTTCTATAGGATGAAGAAGAAAAATCTAGTGATATTATCGAAGAAGATGTTGGAAATCGCACCAGTAAGAGGTAAAACCTTTGTTTATTCTCTACTCTTAAAACCTATTTTTACGTATTAAAAAAAATGTATGTCAACAAAATACTGGCAAAGTTCACATTTTCTAGTTATTAGCTTATCCACAAGAGTCTTTTGCAAATAAATGCAAAAAATATTATAAATATGCCTTGTACATTCATAAGTAACCTTTAAGTTAAAGCTGTGAGCATGGTAAAAATTCCATATGGGGACAGTTTGGTAGGAAATATTATCTTATCATACTGTGCAAAAAATCTCATGTCATAATCAGTAAGGTTGTAAAAATATATATTTTTGTTAAATAAATCCAATAAATAAGATTATTGTTGTCATATATTTTTGGGAAAAATTTTAGTAAGAAATAATTTGCAAAAACGCCTTTCGTAATTACTAAATAATTGCGTGCTATACCATTAGTCAATAAAGTAAATCACATTCAGATTTGCATTGAGCGTAGCGTATAACGCTTCCCGTGTTCCTAATGTTCCTATTCTCCGTCGTTTCTATATTTACGCTGCAGTACGCGCTCGGTTCAGAGGGAAGCCGCCACGATCGACGAACGTACGCCGCGGGCGGAGTAATGTCGATTGTCGTCTGCGCTGTATTCTAGTTCGGAAAGCGTCGCATGGTGCAGCGTGGTGCGAGCACCGGCCCATGCGCCGTAACACAAACCACATCCGTTGAGAAATTCGCCAACCCATAATAATTGTGTTTTTCAGTTATATTTTTAGTGATATTGTACCGTGATTGAAAACCGAGTGCCATTCATGTCTTTGTCTACAATATGGTTGCATTTAGGTAAAGTGTTGTTGTGATTTTGATAAAAGTATTGTTTGTTTACAAACTGACCTTTGTTTATATAATTATTATATTTAGCATTAACTCTTCATTATGATAATTTTAATGGTTGCCGAAATAATGGGATTCATATGGGTGTACAAAAAAAGGATAATATTTGAGTATTGGAATTTCAGGTAGTTGTAGGTAGTACTTGAAGTTTTAGGAATGCTAGGAGAGCCGCCACTACGTCTTTTATTAATTTTGAGTTTACTCTTAGATAAAGACAAAAGATTTTTGTTTGTTTGTTTGTTTGAATTGAATAGGCTCCGCAACTACTGGGCCGATTTGGATGGAATTTTGTAAAGAGATTATTTGAAACCCGAGACGGCAGATATACGCGGTTGAAACCATGGAACTCAGCTAGTTACTAAAAATTTTGTTTCCATTTTGTTCGAAATCGTAATAAAGATTTAAATAAAGGGTCTTGACAGACAGACAGACAGACGGATGACGAAGTGTGATAAGGGTTCCGATTTTGTCCATTAGAGTTTCGAAACCTTAAAAAGAATAATATTTTTTTCCTGTTATTAATGGTAGTAAAAATTAGAAGTGAAAAATGCATGCATGATTGTTTAAATTTTGCAAAGAATTCAAATTATTTAAATGACTGGGTTATTTACTCGCCAATATCACCAAATCACGAGTTTATTAAAATTAAATTTATTTTAATCAACAATCCTGCAATGATTAATTGAATCTTGCAATTAAAACATTGTGGTACTTTGCGTTAATGTGCTTGAAAAAGGTATTTGAAACAAATTGCTTACATTTTTTTTATCAACGTCTCCCTAATGTACACTTAATGAACAAATATGTCATTATCTCAAACCGTTAGCTGGAGTGATAACATATTATAAGCGTAACCTTTAAATTATGTTTGGGAACGAATTAGCTGTGGTTCGATATCGTTTTCATATAGTAGTGATCTGTCATGTGGAATGGTAGTGCCGTAGTCCATATCAGGCAAAGCAACACGTAGAATCGACACACATGCTGCGATTCAACATACGCGCATGTATGGTCGCGCAACGCTACTTTGGCAACGCGCCGCTACTCTATTTTTATCAAACCTTGAGAGCACCCGCCCTTGCTACTATAATGGAAATGACACTTCAAATATTCAAAATTTTAAATACATTTAATATCATAGTATCAGGCTAAAGTCTTGATAAAATATAGGTTACGTTACAGGAAAACTATAAATAGAGACATTATTCAAGCGCTCTACCGATTCGCTTGTTGGTTTTGGTTTGCTGATCCTTTTTAGGCTTTTAGACTGTTTTTGTAACTTGTTTCTATTTTTGATACGACATTTTGAAGCTCTATATACGTTCATTGTTGAAATTGTTTTAAGGACGTAAAAAGAATAAAGTTTTAGAATAGCACAAGAGTTTATTTGTTCACTTAATTATACTTTTAAAAAAGATATGTAGACAATAAATCTATCTTGGCATTATAAGTGATATTATAATGGTACATGGAGCAAAAAATACGAATGACATGTGTGAGTAATCATGACTAAATACGTATTGCGGCGAACCCACGGCTCAAGGGCCAGCCAGCGCGTCGTCTGACGTCTCCGCGAACGGAGTTGGGTTGAGTCGGCCGTGCTATCTCGTGTTCAACTCCGGTGAAAGGAAGGTAAACGCCACGGCATTAACGATTGCCGCAACTCTACTAAAAATGGCGTCATTCATGCATTTTGCGATCGGATTAAAAATTACTTCTAAGCGTTGCAATGAATTTTTCGTTAAAAGGCCTTCGCATTATTTTTCCGTCTAAATAATTTGCAGTCAAAATATTTTTATGTGCTTTTGATTGGCGTTGTATTTGTTAAGGTGTAGATTGTATCGTTTTAGCCTCAATGAGTGCTACTTCGCGAACAAGGGCGCGGCGTTGGTGCTGGGCAGTACGGAGCACGGGTGTGCTGAACGGCGGCGATCTCCAGCACGCGTGCATCCCCAGCCAGACATTCACCATCACTTGCAGTCCATGTTTTACTTGGTGCGCCCGGAGGAGACGCTCAAAATGGTAATTTTTTGTATGTGAGCTTTTTTTATCGTGGCGTTAATACAAGCAGTTCAAAAGATCCATGATGGCACATAAACCAAGGACCAAATTTGTTGACCTATTTTAAACAAGTCTATACAGACATGCTTCCAGATGGACTCGTTTCATAAATGAGACGATTTTATAAATTCCTAGGCCTTAACCCACAATTCTGTTTTATTAGGCGGTGAAACTGGAGAGCGCTCATGCCGGTCGCACGCGGTACCTGGTGGTGGTCTGCCGGTACGACGAGGCCGCCTTGCTGGGCATCGACTGCAATGAGCGCACCACCGTCGGCCTCGTGCTGAGAGTATTGGCTGACACATCTATTAAGTTAGATGGAGACGGGCAAGTATTTGTTTGACAAATTGTCGCTGTGATGTAAAAATTCTTAAGATTAAATTGAGTTGAAATACAATGAACTGGCCAACAATAATATTCGTTACATTAAAAAGATACATTCTATTGAACTTCTTGAAAAGTTGTCGGTATTTAATTTCGCAAGTACCTGCTGAAACATTAACTAACTCCAGTGATGTGTTGTGGCGTACGTAAGTGATAGGAACGCCCTTGGTTGAGACATTAACTTAGTTTGACCTTTAACAATATCCATTATACCGTGAATCGCCTGAGCCTTACCGATTGGATACACCTGCTTTAAGGAATGATACAACTTTCGAGATTTAAAGTATTATTTATTATTTACTGTAATTCATACACCACACAAAGTGATAATGAGTTTTAAGTTTTCAATGCGTTTAACTGTATAGAAACAATAGATAAAATGAATTCAACGTCACCTGTTCTAGATCCTATCTAGGTAACTCAGTATTTAGCAGAACCTATTTCCGAGGCACGTTCTGAATTCGAAAATGTATTATTTGTTCAAAGTATTTGAACATGCGATCATGTTCGATATCGATACAATCGCACATAAAGCATAATTACAAGAAGCTATCGTCCCGAGCGAATGCACGTGTGTGCAAGGAACAATAACTAATTGAGGATTCATTGTCCACAGAGGGTTTAGCGTATGTGTGTGCAATCGACAACACATATTCAAACCGGTGTCTGTTCAAGCCATGTGGTATGTACTCATTATGTATACTTTTTTGTCATAGCATGTTGTTGTAGTGCAATTGACATTGAAAACAATTATTGTGTTCATATGCGTTATTTATGTATTGTTCTCAAAATCATAATGTCGTTATTTTTTTTTTATTAAAACTTGTGAAAGAATCACATATACATATTATGTAATTTTATTTTACGTTATTAATAAAAAACATTTTTACCGAAAAATGGTACAATTTTATAACCATACCAGTTTATAAACCAGCCTTTATCTCTTTTCCATTTGTTTTAAATAATGATGTCAAATAATAAAACATAAAAAATGATATGAAAGCATATCGAAGGTTAAGTTATGAATCATTGTTAATTTTTATTTTTTAGTATTTTAGGCTTTTCCCACTTGCCACTCAAGGTTGCACACCTTTTGAATTTTCGTACAATATATTTATTATTTTTTAAATTCATAAATTCTTTAGGAAAGGAAAATTAAAAAAAAAACTATTAAATTTATTATTCGATTTCAATGTTTTTCAACGTATACGTTTATGAGCTTATATAAATCTGGCAAATACTAGGGTCTCCCAGGAGTCCACTGTAATAAAAAAAAATAGGTTATTAAGAATTCGACGTCCGATTAAAGTGGCGATTGATTGAAAGGTCAGCGCTTCAAACGCTGCACCGCGCGAGCGGCAGAGCGCGGGAGCTGAACCACTTCGCGGGCGGGACGTCGCACGCGTGGTGCGGCTACTACGAGCGCCACATAGACTCGGACCGCTCCTGTCTCAACGAGTGGCACGCGATGGACTGCATCGAGTCCCGCAGACCGCCCTCGCCTGACTCGTTACGACTGAAGTAAGTCCAGAGCGCAGTGTTGCCACCCCAGTTTTTATTTTTTTAGAATGAGATCAAAACAGGGTAAGATTTCTGGAAATTCCAGAAAAGAGAAACTAAACTAAACTAAACTCCTGACAGGCTTCGATCTCAAATTTTTTGTATAAGCTAAGTGAAGAGCAATAAGAAGTCAGCACTATCCCCAATGTTTAACATAATGGTCTATGATTGTCTATCTTAAAACTAACATGATGAGCCAAAAAAAAAGGTCACCACCACTCCAATCTTAAAAAAGAGCGACGATTGCTTACCAACACCTACCTCGGGGCCAAATTCCAACAGTCGTATTACGTACATGTCAACCATAAAAAAGCACCAGCCAGAATTCTGAAAAAGAGCTAGATTGCCCTTTTGGGGCTACATCATAAAAGTTGGACCTCGCTTACCTAAAAAGCGATAGTCCCAAAGTCCAAAATCCGTCACCGTTATTCCAATATGACAGCGCTATAGAAAATGCAAGGTTATAATATTTACTACACCGGAAATCATTCCTGTACTCAAAAATTTTTCACGTACACATTCAGGTTGTCTGAAGATGCTTGTGATGTCATGGCAATACAGTCTTGGTTCATATACTACTTGTATAACTCTGACACTTGACTCGTTACTACTTATATCAAATAATAAATATAACTTTTAGCAGTAACCTTTCTTACTCAAAAAACTGTGCTAAATGTCACTTTTTGTCTGAAATCCACTAACTGAAACGATGAGATTCGGTCAGATTAAATTGATATTTTTCAAAAGTAAAAAATATACATATGAAAATAGTTAATGATACTTTGCACAATACTTGCAATAGGTGAATACTGATTACTATTTTGGTAATTCAATTATGTTAAACCTGCAATTTTGTTTGGTTATAAATCTCGTTACGATATAAAACGGTTACGGTACCTAGACCTCATTTCTCGACCTCGGAAAGGATCGGACGTTGGTAAATACGCTAATTAAACACATTTGCTGCGTGCTAACGCTGAGTGGAACAATTTTGTGATCTGAAATACTACCGTGCGTAATTTTTTGCCTTAATTAGTAATTAATACACAGCATGATTCGATGAATTCTGCCATAATATTTTGAATATGCGAAGTTTTTTAATTGATTTATCAATTCTCAAACTAAATCATATTGAAACATTATTCAATAAATGACTAGTATTCGAGTTAATATTTGTCTTAACAAGACAACAGTCGCGTCATCTAACCGATACGATTCGATATGGATAAATAAATGAACCGATGTTCTGAAGAAGCTTTTGAATTAGTTTCTTCTTAATTTTCTCTTCATAAATTATTAACTTAATTGTACATTATATATATAATATTCCTGTGTAGTGAACTAGCTTTTGGCGATCGTGTCAAATCCCAGTCTAATCAGTTAAAGTCATAATAAATTTTCATAATGTCTATAATATTAATTATAAGGATTGTAAAAAATTTTACAGACCGCGCGAAAGAGATGAAACGGAGCGTGTAATCAGATGTACGCTGAAAGAAATCATGATGAGCGTAGATCTCGACGAAGTCACCAGCAAAGCGATCCGCGGCCGACTCGAGGACGAGCTCGATATGGACCTCGCCGAGTACAAGTCGTTCATCGACCAAGAGATGCTCACCATACTGGGCCAAATGGATGCTCCTACGGAAATATTTGATCACGTGTATTTGGGTTCCGAGTGGAATGCAAGTAATTTAGAAGAATTACAGAGAAATGGGTAAGTTTTATTAAAACCTAATATTATATCTTTTTTCGGTGTAATTCTATTAATAACGCAATCATTCGCTTTCATTACAGGGTTCGACACATATTAAATGTGACGAGAGAAATAGATAATTTTTTTCCTGGTATGTTTGATTACCTGAACATAAGAGTATATGATGACGAAAAGACTGACCTTTTAAAACATTGGGATAACACATATAAATATATTAATAAAGCCAGAAATGAAGGCTCGAAGGTACTCGTTCATTGTAAAATGGGGATTAGTCGATCTGCGTCTGTGGTTATTGCATATGCAATGAAAGCTTTTAATTGGAACTTTGACAAGGCTCTTAAGCACGTAAAGGCAAAAAGAAGCTGTATTAAACCTAATACTAATTTTTTAAATCAACTCGAGACATACCAGGGTATACTTGATGCGATGAAGAATAAAGAGAAGCTGCAAAGGTCTAAGTCAGAAACTAATCTTAAGTCTCCTAAAAATACGTCTAAAATAGAAAATAAAATAATAGATCCTACACCTTTAGCATTAGCACTCACGGGTTCTTACACGGGGCGGCCGAGGTCGTGGTCTCCCGATACCAAGCTTGCCTCTGAATTGCTTCCGCCCACTTCTGTGTCGCTGGAAAATCTGGCTTCAGAAACACGGCACATGCTGATGCCGTGTGCCAGCGGTAGCTACAGCGTATCTCCAAATCAGATTATAAGGTTGAAAGAAGAAGGCGCACCCTCTGTGAAGCATATCGTAAATGAAATAGAAAATGCGGCATCCGGCGATAAAAAAGATATTCCGCGGCGGCATCAACGTTTAAATTTTAATAATCTTGTCGACAATTTATCCATAACAAATGCGGGAGAGTTGATGAGTAAATCGCAACCATCACCGTTACGAAATATCAGTCACAAATGTACTCAGTCCGATAATGAAGTTGACAAAATACACACTTGGGATCCTGGGGAAGTACCTTGGGCTACGAGTGAGGAACTCAGGAATACTAGTGATAGTGACAATATAGTGAAGAGTGATAGTGGTATTATAGACGTGAAACTTAAACCGAGTGAAGTCATTTACGGTTCGGTCGAGCGTACATTGGACTGTGATGAAAGAAGAGGCGACGATGACGCTCCACCGTCGAGCAGACAAAGTTCCTGGAGCTCATTCGATAGTGCCGTGGTGCCCGATCTCTCGCGCCATTCGTCGTGGGGCTCGTACGACACGAGAGCCGCGCGGCCGCAGCTCATTCCCCGCGAAGAGAGCAAGAGGCCCAAAGAGCGGCCCGACGATCGAGGCCCGACGGAATCGCCCGCCCCGCAGAAGCCACCCTCTGATCTCAGCATTATAAGCGAGCAGTCTGAACCGCGCGGAATACGCGCTTCCCGCCCGCCCGTCGATATTTCGGACAACGAACGCAAATTTAATGAAACGTGTGCCATACTGAAGGAGCTTGCGAACGCCGCGGCGCGGATGGAGAGAGCGCGTGACCGCGGAGCGTCCACGTGGGGCGGGAGGCTGTCCGCCTCCGCGCCGGCCGACACGTGGCTGCGAGCCGGCCCGCGACGGCGGCGCTTGGCCGCGTCCTCGCACGGCGATCTCCCGCGCGCCTCTCCCACGCCTCCGCCGACCAACGCTTCCGCGTCCGCGGCCGCCGGGCTCGTCAGCAATCTGAAGAAGGAGTTCGAAGCGCGATCCGAAAGTGAGCAGCCGAGGAGGTCGGTCTCGCGCAGTCGGCCGCCGGCGTCTCCGCCCAGCGCGCCCAGCGAGGACGTGTCCGTGCGCGTGCTGGTGGACCGCTACGACCAGCCGGGACGCGCGCGGTCCGAGTCGAGCGGCGAGCCGGCGCGGCCCAAGGCGCCGCACGAGTCCGTGTCCAAGAAGTGCAAGCTGGCGGAGGGCGAGGTGCGCGTGCGGGGCGGGCTGCGCAACTCGTACTGCGGCGGCGCGGGGGCGGCGGGCGCGGCCGAGCGGCCTCCCGTGGCGCCCACGGTTGTCGCCCTCGCGCCTTTGGACTATACCGATCTAGTAGTTTCAACTGTGATGTCGAAAGCTCAAACAAAAAAACAATTGCAACACGGGAAAACTCATCCGTTGACGAGGCTCAACTTGAATCGGTCGAATAATAGGTGTTCGAATCCTGTGTATAATACTATGTAGAAATATTATTGTTTTATTTATTATGAATTCTTGCCAAACTCGATATTTTATCTTTCTAGAGTTTTATATACTATTTACAAAATGAAATCACAGTGTATTGTGTCTATCACATAAAATTGTATTAAACAGCTGTTTGTGCGTAGAGAAAATGTAAAAAAAGAATAAAATTGATATAACTGATGTGCAACTTTTACAAAATCTTTTTTTCAAGCACGCATGCGCCATTGTTATGTAAATAAAAGTTAAAAATTTGTAAATGACATTGGTTCATCCGAAGTCAACAATTTGAAGTCGTTTCTCCGTGACAAATGCAACACGTGGAATATTTTGAATTTCACTTATTTTTTTGTAAGTGGCAGGCACTTTAGTTAATTTTCTTCTGACAGTTCCAAAGTCAAAGCCATATATGGCACCTGGATTGTTTCGAATCATACATTCAGTCTGAAATAAGAAAACAATTCGTGTTTTTATGCTTTGTCAGCTTTGTTTATAAAAATAAAAACATTTAATACCAGTTTAATTTTTACCATTTTCATGTTAATGTCAACAACACGTAACATATTTGAATCAGAGCCGCCACAAACGGCCAAGTTAGTTTGTGGAACTAACTTTCCACAGTAGAGTTTGCATTGGTGGTTATCTGGCACTATTGTTTCTATCAGTTTGCATGAACCATAGTCCCAAATTTGAATGGTGTCTTTATCTTGCCATGAACAGGTAAGTATCTAAAGGGGGAATTCTCAAAAGAGTAAGAAATAGTTATATATTATAGAAAATATATAGAAAACCAATATTTCGATGAAAAACGTGTATGATATATAGTCCTATATTTTTTTTTCAAATACGACACTTAATACGGCGACATTATTTATTAGTAGGTGAACAAATTGAAAAAAAAATGTATTATCAGTTCCAAATGCTGTTGAAATACGAGCTTTTTGAGTTGCGTTATGCGACAGAGATAACTTGTAGCGACAACCAGTCATATGAATTATATGATTAGTCATTCTATAAATTTTATTCAAGTATATTTTTTTCGTTTTGCAAAAAAGTCTCATTTTTGTGAATTCGTTAAAAACTGCGCATAGATTAATTATTTAACAAAATTTATTTCATTTGTATTCATAATTAGGTAATAATAATATTTGTAGTAAAATTAATTAGTAATGAAATATAACGCATTCTTTGATCAGATAAAGATGAGGGTGGACCAGGCCAAACGTGATGACGTTTTTAAGTACTTTTATTCACGTATTGACACAGGGTAAACGTTGGTTAATTTCCAATAATAACTGTCTTGGAATCACTGTTTTTATCTTGTCGGCACTGCCTTTCAACAAAGAATTCAATGTTTTTAAAATGATTTTACAGCTCTCCTTCACTTCCAAATTATCGTTTACATTCTTTTAGCGCTCATTTTAGCCACTAAAGTGAATACAAAAGAAATACCTACCTTTTATTGCCATTGTATTACAAGGCGACAGACAACGTAAGATGCCCTTCCATTAAAAATGCTGTATCGTAACAGGATTTGAACTAGATAAATAATATGTATAAATAATAAATATTAACTACCGCTTTAAAAATCGCTTAAATTTTAAAATTCGATTTAAAAATCTTTGATAAGTAGTAGATAATAAAACTCCCAATTAAAAAACGTCGCAATAAAATGCACCTATCGGAAGAACTGATTTGTGATACATCGTACCTGCTTTCCTGGCTTATCAAAATCCAATCCTTCTCCACACATATGTATGCCTACAAAATGTTTTGTTGCGTAAGGCTGTCTATCATCCCAGCAAAGCACCGAATCGTCCCACCCGCCAGATATAAGTTCATGATGTGATTTTGGGTTAAAAACACATGCAAATATTCTTGATGTATGCCCATCAATTATATTTTTTCTTCCGCTGTAACGAGTAAAACCAGTACCTTGTATGAAGAATGTTGTTATTTATTATTAGGTCTGACCGAAATTGCTATCAAGTATAGTACAACGCAACATTATATTGGAAAGAACAAGACAGGAGAAGAATATTTTTGTTTCAACTGTCAAATCACAAATATCTTAGAGGATGGAAGAGGTATAAGTATCCCAAAAAAATAAATACACGTGATATATCATTACAACCCCCCTGTGATATTTCGTGATTTTAAAAATTAAATATATCAGAGTTCCGGCGAGTAGTCAGAGTAGACAAATATAATCCGAAAGCTTGGAACTGCTTTGGTTAAATAAATATTTCTGGACATTATTGTGAGTCAACCAAAAAAGATAGAGTTTGTATGTCGTGGGATATTTCTATATACATAATTAAAACTTAGTAAGGAGAACATTTCAACCGTCATAAATAAATAATTTTTGTGTAGCTTTAACCATAAAGGTTGCACACGCGACGGCAGCTTAAAAATGGAATAATTTCTCTCGTTTTACCAACATATCCCTTCACTGCTCTACCTCTATTGATTTTGGCGTGACCAAGTCTCATTAATATCCGTCGAGTATATATTTTTTCTATAAAGGTTACACAGACAGACCGACAAAAATTTTATTGACGGGGTTTTTTATTAGTCCTTCTTGTTTATTTGCTCTATTGTAACTCAACTGTCCTACTTTTAGTAAATATGTGATTATATTACAAATTGTACGATTTACCTGGAGTAAAAAGTTCTTTCTTGCGTTTGGGCCTCTTCATCATACATATTTAATTTAGCATCGTCCCCATATGTTACGAACTTGGTAAATCGTGGATGATAGCAAATACCCAATGTTTGTCGTTTTTCTCTTATTGTGTAAATACATTGATCATATTTATATTTCCAACATTTAATGCATCCGTTTACATCTGGAAATGTTAGAAACACTTACTTGCAGATAGTTGTCATAAGTATATGTAACTATAACTTGTTGAGATACAAAGTAAAAATACTAACAAGATGACAATAGCATGTTCGTGATAGGATGTGCTTTGCTAACGGGTCTATGTTTGATTGCTGTGACGGGACCAGGATAAGCGCGACATTCGTCGTCTACCAGTGTGTGAGTGCAATTTCCAGTATTGCAGTCGAACAACCTGATTATTCCATCAATGAAACCTGTAGCGATATCTTTTGTGTCTTCTGTATATTTGCAACACATGATATCCTTATTTGTATCGCTAAAACAAAAACCAGGAAAGTAAGTAGTTACTTGATTTTGCCCGTGTAAAGACGGCTAACAATTATTAATATAGTTTTTATACAAATAATTAATTTATATATTTGTCATATTATGAACCGCGCCCTTTTATATTTTCGAAGTAAACTTAAAAAAATAATATACCAAATATCTATTTCGTTTTTTTTAATTTTAATTATCAATTTCCTTTATTGGCCGCACAGATTAGAGAATAAAAGGCAGATGGAGTGCGACCGAAGACTCGAGTGACGCCGAAAGGCAAATACAAACTTCAACAGCAAATACAACAAAAATGTTCGTCTAGGTTGACACAACACATCACGAGGGCTTCGAAATTTTCAAATTTCTCTCACACAGATGCACGTGTACGTACTACGTACGTGTAGTTAGCGTCAGTCGAGTCTTCGGAACACTCCATAGCTGCCTTTTATTCTCTAATCTGTGATTGGCATTAACATTTTATACTGTCTACAGAGCATTGCATTGCATTAAGGTATCCTAAATATTTAGAGTACTTTTGTTTTTAAATTATCGGTTTTATGGCTATGGTTACTTAAATCCTATAATATGACACTTTTTATATATATTTTAATATATATAACATAAACCTACATAATAGAAAGTACATTCACTTCGCCTTGATATATTTGATTTTGTTCACTATGGAATGAGCGATGTTCAATATAGGGTGAACTGGTATGCACGGTAACAATTTCTTTCTGAGGAGTTACATTTTTTACGTAAGTATTTGTTACAGCGAAACTTTTCCGAGCTGCTTTTATACTACTAGGTGCTATTGGCCCTGCCTCCTGTTTTCGTTGCGGATCCATCTCACATATTTCATACTACTTTTACTTTTTATAAAACAATTTTTTGGTAGAATAATGAACAAAACTGCTAGAAAATTTCATATAACTGACAATGTCTCTTCAACCTTGCGTTCAAAAACAATTACTGTCATAGTTATGTAGTAGATATATACCTATACGTAATGCTCTACTACCACTAACTTACCATGCTTTTCCAAAGTGCAGATTTTACTCTGCAAACATTAAATAGAACTTCATGTATGGGCCGTTTAAATATTACGTAAGCAGATTTATTACAATTTCTTATCTCCCCTTCCCTTGTCAGCAAATGCTTACGTAAACATTTATCAATTAAAAATATCTTTTTATACTATATAATATTATAAAAGGAAGGAAGAAAATAGATTTAGCATATAATTTCTCTAATTAGTTCTTAAGTGAGTGCATAGATGTATGCGTTTATCGGGAATCCTCGAAAATTGAATTGCGTTTTTAATCATAGACAATATAAGGGTTGCCATTGTGTAAGAATGTAATTAACCCCCGCTAACGTAATCATTATCTAGAGTCTAGATTCTAGACTCCCCTTATCCCCATGTCACCCAAAATAAGCAATACAACGACCCCCCACCCCTCATAGTGCTTACGTAATACTTGAATGGCCCCTAATGTATTAACGTAAAAGTTAAAATAAAATCTGTTCTACTAGCTCTCTCCGAGTTACATCTCGGGTAGTAATTTATAAATCAAGATCTTTAATTTGATACCACACTCCTATATTCTAATGAAAATCGCTTATTTGACTCCCCCCCCCCTCTACCGATTTCGTTTAGCTTCGAACTCAAGATACTTTATGTATAGGTACTACTCGTCTAGAAAATTTGCCGTCCTCTATCTTCGTAACCACAGAACATTAAAAGAAGTAGAAAGGCAATGTGGGCGGGGCAGTCGCGCCACAAATTTGAGCATTCGCTCAAATATTGTACCAAGAGAAGCGAAGCTAAACGCAGTTGCTCTCCGCATGCAACAGAGTGCGTTTACGCGTTAAAATATCATTAAAATCGCATTTTATTTGTGAAATGCCGTCTTCTGCAATTATTAGGAGTCAAGTAAATCATAAGGAAGAATATCATTTCACCGGAAAGTCCTTATTATCATAATATTGTACTAAATTTACGAAAAAACATTTTATCATTATGATCTGTTAGCAGTAACGATAATTTTGCGACACCACATTTAAAAATATACAATGCAGGCTATGTGCGCCGTACAGTCTCGGTTGTAGCTGTCCAGCAAGCAATGTATTGCGCTCTATTCCATTATGTAGCCAATATGACGCGATTTGCTTAACGTAGAACGGCACCAACTGCTCAGTGCTGTTTGATTGAAAGCGAATATTATCGATAACTTTATTTTTCAAATAACACTTTATCATCATAAGACTACTGTAACTGTATAAACGTGTGTTAGTAATGTCTTGTATTTATTTTAACACGAGTTTTTTTCTATACATAAAACAGACGCCTAAAAATATTTCAGTATTATTAATTAAGTAATGTATTTTAGTTACTTACAATATTGTTATAAGTTTTATGATTTTTTCAGTTTAATGAGGCATTAAGGTCACAAAAATGTAATTTAAATACAAAAAATGATGATAATAGCAGTACAGACTTATTGTAAATCATTTTGATTTACTAAACACTAAGATTTATTTCTTCTTATTCATAATTAAATTGAAATTTACATAAAAATTGTTTTATTAATATCACAAGATTACTATCGATAAATTCTATCCTTTATCAATCACTAAATGTAAAATTAATTCCTTTTGCACAGCACATTCGCAACTTAAAAAACATTTGTGTGCGTGAGATATCAACCAATCAAAATTCTCTGTTTGAATTTTGCCAGCGTGTGCGTATCGTGTGTATATTTTCCGTGCGTTTGTGAGGTATTAGAAGAGGGGATGTAGTGGCGACAGCGGTTCCCGTACAAATTTGATGCGATGCCCTTTCTAACTTCTTTTAATGTTCTGTGTTCGTAACCCTCCTACCAATTTCGCTCATCTACGAATATCGAGTTCGTAGTTTAATTTTTGCTCGGTCAATATATGTATAGTCCCATAATAAATAATAGATTTTTATTACTTTCTATAAAGCGACTAACGCTAAATAGTGCAATAAAATACGACTAGACAAGTAAACTTATTGAGAGCTATTTCCATAGACCATATTGTTAATGGTAGCCAGTAGGTATTCAACTTTACCTACTTTAGTATTGAAAGGATTTAGTAGTACAGATTTAAAAAAATTCAGATATAATATGATGATATAGAGCAATTACAAATTACAATGTTTTTTCTATAGAATACTTATATATACAACGTCATTTAATCTTTCATTAATTACGCCTCATTTACAAGTGTGTATTACAGTCTAGTGTAATACGCCCAATAAATGAGACACCCTGTATGTATAGTGTTTATTTGAGCTACAAGAACAAGGTTCTGTTTATTTATTTGTATAAAGTTTAATCTCAACTATAATGCAAAGTTACAAAATTTGTAATACAGAATTTAATTCTGTATTCATATGAACTTTACATAAAATAAATATTATAAAGATTACTACTTCTTGGAGAACAGGGAGCTAGGATACGAATATGGAAGGTTCAAATAGTTAAAACATAATTATGAAAATTAAAGTCATGGCAAAATAATTTTTTATTTTAAGTACTTTATTCAATCAATGCAGACACAAAAATAAAATTCAATAGAATCAATAAAACAGGCATTAAAATAGAAACAGTATTAATTGGTCGTTAATAATAAAAATTAAAAATAAACACACCGTTGATTTATATTTTTTAAATAGAATATACTAAAGGCCGGGATCTTTTTGTTGTTAGTCTGTTTTTATTCATTAAAGATCGAATGAAATTATCATACTAAGTATATTAGGTTGTATTTCAAAATCCCGTCCTAAGACAAAGACGGAAAGCGTGATTATAAAGGCATTAATATTAAAAACCTATAATTAGGTAACAAAAAAATAAATAAAACGCTAAAATACAGCGATTTGTCCTGCCATTTAGATACGTAGAAAAGGAAATACTCTAAAAACAGATGAAGGGTAAAGATTTTGAGATTGAGAAAATAAAGAGATACTCTCTTTAAATCGTGTTTTATTTAGATACCTATTTGATAAAGCCTTCATATGAACTACAGAAAATTAACGAATTGATCTTACCATCCGGTAAACTGATGAAGGGCAATTAATCGATGTATTCATTCAAAAGAACCTTTTAGTTTAGATAATGGAAATCATTAAATCATTGGTATCTAGGATTGTACAACAAACACAAAGACCTAAATTTAAATTTAGTTAACGCGTCAATATAATATTAAGAGATTTTTATGTTCTAGCAATAATTCTAAAATCGATGTGCACAAAAGGGATATTACTACTACCTTATACATGGCCCAATTATTAAATTAAATAATAAGAAATTTAATGAAAAAATATGTGGTACATTATAATAGGAAATGTTTACAGACAATCCCTTTACTACCTATGGCCGAGGGTTGATACCCAATTGTAATTGAGGCAGTAATCATGTTTATGAAGACGAGTAGTGCGCTGTGGTATTGAGTTACTTATTTGTTTTTGTCCCTTACGCAAAAGAAACTATAAATATGTATGGTTTTTATGATTCATGTATACAAGCTTAGTTATTGTATGCTTGTGTATACAAGTGTGAATCAACCCCTAACAAAGTCGGCAACTTGTGGCAATTGATCATGATCAACTACAGAAATCTTCTGAATTAGCACCGTGTTTCTTTGATCCTATTGAAGTACGTGAAATAGATACACAAGTAAATATGTAATGACTAAGCGCACACATGAACATGGGTATTTTACATAATAAACATATTATTAATTAAAAATTTTCAATTATTTTGTCCATTGCACGATTCATTGAGATATTGTAAAATACCATTTAACAAACGTTTCACATATTGCACATGAGGATCCAAAGTCAATCTAAATGATAAAAAGGAGATTAAAATTTCGTACATTATGCCTTAACCACTCCTTTTAGTACCAACATTTAAGCTACTTTCAAACGAATTGACACAGTAAATATTACAAAAGTAATTTGATACACCAGTGTATTTATAACAGACACGCACAAAATAACAATTTTATTGACATGCATAATATTTAACATTAACCAAACGATGGCCCATCTTAATAAGTAAGTTAATAAAACAAACAAAACCAAGCGAAAACTATACAATGAAAACAATTATTCAAATCATTCTTTATTAATTATAGTAACAAAATATAATATTATAGCACATAATAATTATTTTTAGTAATGAACAGGTACCCACACATACCTTTACATAATTGGAAGTGGTAATCATTAACAAGTAACCCCATGTCGTAAACACTGCATTCATAAGCTTAAAAAGACAATAATATTTCTGTGTATTGTCTATAAATGAACGGTACTGATGACAATGTTTAATTTCTGCGTATTTTATCTAATGTTTTTGTGTTTAAAGTATTTATTAACAACAAACCATTGAACATTACAATTTTATTATTAAACCTTTTGAAATTATTAATTTTGATATTTGGATTTTGGACCATTAAAGGTTAGTTAAGAGAATGTGATTTAAATAGTTATTTATAAAATTGTGATTTAAATAAGAATATAATTTTTTTGCTATAATCTATGACAAAGTAAAGTAAACTCATTACTCATTTTCATCTTTGATTATTTAATATAGGTATGTCTCTAAAAAAATAATATAACATGACAAAAGTAACCAAATGTATAATGTATATAGTTGAAAGCAAAGTAGGATAGGTAGTACAAATTTATAGCAAGCCTATTTGTTATCAAACTGTTTACATTGAACAATTTCCGATTTATGATTTTTTAACAATTCCAAATATATCTGCACTATGCATATATCCACCACATATGAACATTATGGGTAAATTTTTGTGGAACAAAATATATTTATATAACTATTTTTACTATATCTCAAATAAAATAGTAATAATAATTATGAAATGATTATTACAATTTCTTAACAAATTTTCTTAGTCACAGATGGGTATGTATTTTCTTATCTTGTCATAAATGTCATCCATACTGCTTATTTATATAAAATATTTCAAACATATTTCAAAGACATTTGAATCTCTTTCTGCTATACCTCCTAAGCTACTAAATAACTTCTATTGCCATTATAAATGTTCTATTATAATTATTTATTTTAAACATATCTATACATTGTATCTGACCTTTATTTTATTTACAGTCTTGAATTTTGTACAAACAGCTTTGTCTCTTAGACATACTAGAATTCACTGTCTCACTTATGCCAGGTTTCTTACAACTATAGCTAGGTACCCATTCAATAAACAATTCCATAATATAGCATAGTCACAAAAATATTCTAGCCATTTATTTCGTCCAAAAAATATATACTTATCCTCAATTTAAGCCACATGTCCTGAGGAAACATAGAATAAATATATAATAATCAACATTATTTATTTTGTTAAACAATGATAACAATCAATAGATTCTCTATCTTTTACTATACACAAGTATGAACTTTCAACAGTCTGTTGGAAAACATATACCTAGTAATGTACAAAAGCATAGTACACTTAATCTATCATAGGTACAGTTACATTTCTCTAGGATGTTTATTTATCTCATCATTAATAAATATGACAACACAAAAAAGAAAACAAGCTTCAATCCACATACACATCTTGTAAATAAATCAAAACATTAAAATATATTATACTCTTATAACAAGGAGATGAAGCAATTATTGAAGGACTGTCTTAAATTATAGTTACACATATTGGACAAATAAAAAGTTGCTTGATAAATTGAGTATAAGAGTTATAAATTAATATTTGATAAAATTGATAACAGCAACAATTCTATGTTTCTTGATATAATACTTTAACTGATGTTATTTTTAGTAGAATTTCAGTTTCAATTCAGCACTTTGTCTCCATTTAATTTATCTAGATGATAAATTTTATAAGCTTGTGCATTTTTAAAGTGATAAGGACACAAAGAATAATTTCCAAAAACTTTGAATCTGTTAAAATTTATGTTATTATATTTATACCAATTTGCATAAGAGTGACATAAAAAGTGTAATGTTATATTAGTTAGCACACCAATAAACATTGAGGGATGTGTTATTAAAATTATTTTTAAATGTGATTGAAAAACTATCATACTATAAAAATGATTCAAGAAAAACAACAAAACAAGCAATTCATAATAAATTAATATATATGTATGTATATAACACCAGTAGCAAACCACTCTACACCAAAAACAACCCATATGTGTCATAGATAATTTCAAATTATATTATCTAATTTTTTTGCTACAATCACAGAGATTATTGTGAGCTTTTAAATCACTGGATCAAACAGAGTGGCCTTGGGATTGGTGCCTTTGTCCCCACTGACTAGAAGGTCCCTGTGCCGAATTACCTTGCTGCATCCATGATAAAAAGTTTGGTGGGGCCGGTGGGGCAGATGAAGCAGGTCCTGCGAAGGCACCTTGGTCAGAACCCCCTGATGGTATATTATTGATGAGACCCCATCCAGCTGCTTGATTCAATGCTGCTGCCACCAAAGCTTGATTTACTGGTAATCCACCCATACCCAGTGGCATACTACCACCCTGCCCCTGCCCACCCCCGCCTGCTACTGCAGTTTGGCCATGTTGACCAGATATACCCAATGCTTGCATATTCACCATATCCATGTTACGACTGCTCCAAGAATTATTGTTAGATGCATTGTGTGGATGAGTTTCTTCATAGTTCCTACTTGGTAAGTTTCGTTGGTTTGAACTACTCTTATTTTGTTTAGGTGAAGCGTTTGAAACATTCACAGACACACCTTTTATAATATGATCTTGACCACATAAACTTTGTGCAACTTCTGGATCCAAAAATGTAATAAAACTGAATGCTCTAAATGGTTTAGGGATAAATACATCTGTTACTTCTCCAAATTGTGAAAAGTACTCTCTTAGGTCATTTGCTGATAAGTCTTCAGTGCATCGGCCAACAAAGACCTTGCAAGGCATTGATGTCACTGAGCCTTCTTTGGAATTAGGTATCCGCACATCACACCAACGACCATCAATCATATGTCTCTGTGCCAACACTCTCATTTGTGACGTGTATGACGAAAATCGAATAAAAGCAAAGCCTTTTGACATACCAGTTTTTGGATCTCTCTTCAATTGTGCCATTAACACTTCTCCAAATTTCTCAAAATACTCTCGTACAGTTTGTTCTGTTGCCTTCCATGGTAATCCTAATACGATTAAATCGGAGCATAAATTATCATTCCGCTTATTTTTTATTAAGGAATTTTCGGAGCTTTCTCCCGATTTTCTTTTATTTTCCTTAGGAAAGCTGCAGATGTATAAGTGATTACCCCATCCTTCTGGAGGTGGATACAGTCTGCCGTCTCTTAATCTTATGCCCCTGAATGTTTTCGTATCGGGATGTCGATATTTTAAACCACAGCAGCCTGGAAATTGCGCAGACACAGTCGTTAACATCAAAGTCCCATCTTCTTCAACTGGAAGTTCTATGGGTTCTTCATTTTCGTCTTCAGCTACAGGCAAGTACTCGAAGGACATTATTTCTTAATCATGAACAGAAATAAATAATATAAGATAAAAATAAACACGGATGGTACACTTATCACTAAAAATCTGTACAATTTCTAATCCATACAAATATAAAATACGTCAGCTACGGGTTAGAAACCCATTGCAATTTGCTAGTTGAAAACATAGTCAGACGAGTACGTGTTAATCTATTTTTATGCGAAGAATTTTAAAACCTTCAATTTTTTAATATCAAAACATCTTGGTCGCAGTATAATAATAGACAACTTTCTAAAATTGACGTAGATCAGTAGAGTTACCCTTTTCATTTATTAAATTACATAACAAAAAAAAAACTACTTTATGATGGTTTGATATTATTTGAATAAATTTTAATTTCATAATTATTATTCGTTATGAATAATGATAATAATTATTTGATAACTAATAGCAAAACACCGATATAAATTTTAATGTTTTATTAAATCAATTATTTAATGTATTAGATAGTCTGTGACTGACATAGTAACAATTCTATAAAATCTATATTTAGTAAAAAAAATTGATCTTTTTATTGTAATAATCTGTGAACACAAAACAAACGTTTATTATTTGATACATTGTTTTCGCTGTATTTAATTTTTGAGTTCAACATACAAATTTGTACAGAAAACAAATCCTTATTAAGTTAGCTAAATTTTTAAATAATAAAGAATTAACTATATTAGTTAATAAATCATTACAACATAACCTTTATGATGTCAGTAGTAAGTTATAATTTGTAGCGCACATATAGTTATACTTCGGCTTACATTAATTTTATAATATTATTCGTATCGTTATAATTTTAGAGTTACTATTTTCATATGTGACATTGCTATGGACGATGACTGTAAAGATTATAGAAAGAATAAACCACAACAAAAACTTTATAAACCAGGTAGTGGACCATTAAGAAGATCGAAATATGGTTCTGATGCCAGGATGGATTCCTATGATATAGATGATAATCACAAAGGTAGAAACCGTAGTCACCATGGCTCCGTCAATTCAGTGAACGGTGACACAGAATCTTATAAAGAGCAAATGGTAAGCAATCGATATCGTAAACCAGAACAGCAACTCTACCAGGCCAGATCAGGCGACTCGTATTATGAAAACGATAGGCTATCTAAAACACAATCACGAAACGATTATTCTAGTTATAATAAAAGACAAATGTCAGGCAAACAGGATAATCATAGTGGTACTCCAGGGTCATATCAAACAGGTTCCAGAAAGGATATGCAAACTAAAGACCCAATGTCAAATGACATAAACTTTAATAGACAATTCAAACCAGAATCTGTATCAAGATCATCATCACCTGCCAAGAGTGTTCATGGAATGAATTCACTAGATCGCAATAGGGATAGTCGTAGCATGGAAACATGGGCAGGTAGATATAAGTCAAATTCAGGAGGAAAGCCACCTTCAGGTCGTAGAAATTCTGCAGGATTTTCAGGGGAACCTCGCCATAAACATTTAAATTTTGATAATATACCTCCAAGGTTTAGGAAAAAATATTTAGAGCAATCTGGACATCACAGCATTGAAAGTATAGATCAATTTAATACAGGTCAGCACAATGATCTAGCCCAATCAACATATGGTTCTGGACAAATGCATGGTTCCTGTTGGTCTCAAACTTTGCCATCTCGGGGGAGAGGTCGGTTAAGAGATCATGAACACTTTGATCAGGAAAAATTCATTACTTCCTATTTTAGGAACAATGATATTCAAAATTCGCACAGATCAACTCCAAGCGGCTCCTATTCCAACTTATATGAACCTCATGAAATGGAAAAGAGAGGCAATAAGCAAAACGAAATACAAGCATCAAATAAGGAGGATTATGATAGTAGTATGTATTCATTTTTTATTGTTTGGTTAACATATTAACTAATGCGAAACTTATGTTTTTTGTTAAATTTTAATTACATTAAACATGGATTGTTTGTACATTACAGTGTCTAAAAATGGAATAGGTAACCATGTGAACGATACAGATAAAGATGTAAGCAAAAATGAAAGTGAAAATTCAAAGGATAGTGAAACATTTCCTACAAGCCTTTCTGATATGACAAATTTGGTAAGATTTTTTTTTTGATTTTTACACATAAATAATGTAACATCTTTTGAAATAACATCCCTTACTTGTATTTGATAAATGCTGAAGTTAATCCTTTCCTTATCTCCCATTCCTTCAATCTGGCAAGACATTTCCGAAGCTTCACTGTTACAACATGTTCATAAGCTGTGCTCAGTCATTTAATATCAGGTGAACTACATGCTCTATTGCCTGCTGTATCATAAATTTTTTTTAACAGGATTGGACTGAGGAAGTTGAGAAAAATATTAAACTGGATGAAATATCAGAAACTTCAACAAGTTTCTCCCAAAGTGCAAAACCTATACAAGAAGTTAAACCGCCTGAATCAAAGGATCCTAAAAGGAGATCTCGTAGGAGAGATCGAAGGTTTGTCATGTTAATGGTCACTAACATAAAAGTTTTAACAGTATCTCAAAAACATGTAACCTTGGAAATACCCACATTCATGTCAGAAACTTTGTCCAGGAAACTGATAACATTGTATTGAATCAAGGAAACAGATACCTTTGCATTTGTTAAATAGTTATTTAAATTGGTTTTGCTTTTTTTTATTTTATAAATTTTAAATAAATAGAAAACATGAGTAATGAATTTGCAAACATGTAACTTTTGTGTATTTTAGTACTTTACCTAAAAAGTAATTTTATTTGTGTATCCCATGTAAGATTCTACTGGTAAAAGAATTTTTAAAACACTGCGGTAGTTTTTTGTAGCCCATTCAATGCAAACAAACATAGAACTATTTATTTCACATCAAGTCAAAAATCTTAATTTTACATTTAATTTTAAAGTTTTACTACAAAGACTTCTTCAATTTTAACTCCTCTGTTTAGAAGTAGCAGTAGGGGTCACAAGAATCCCGAAAAGAAGGATCGCAATAGGAAAGACAGTAATGTGAGCATACAAAATGAACCAGAACGAAATCGTAAAGATAGCAATGCAAGTATCCAGTATGATATGAGTTTTTCGGGACCTAAGCATCGAGAGAGAAGGGATAGCCATCGCAGTAACAGATCGTCAACAATTGGCAATAGCAGGGATGACCTAGATAGGTGGAGATCTATACGTTCATATAGTCGTGAACAGAGTACTGAACGGTATGTAATAATGACTTTTATAAAATTTTAAAATTGTTTTTCTGGGCCATATTTTAAATTTTTTTCCTATTACCATTGAATAAATATTTTAAAATCTATACTTATGAAACCATAAAATTTATGACCAACAGGACTACATAATTACATGGCAATCATAAACGAATTTACACTTGTTCTTGTAGTAAAAGTTTAAATATATTTTTAATTTTAATATCTTTCTTTTTAGGAGAATCGTTTCACAATGCAACAGCAGAGATGCATCAGCAAATAGAGCCTTAAGTCCGCGAGACAGTGAAGGATTTAGGGTTCCCTCCATGCCTAAATCGGGAAACTGGTCTGCCTCAAATCAGGTTTGAAATTCATGTAGCTGTTTTGATAGAGTATTCAAAATTTATATTTTGTATTTTTTACGTAACGACTGAAGCGATTTTCATTACCCTCAGCGTCATCTAATCTTGTACGAAATCTGCATTTGTATAATTTTCAGTACACATGTCGGCAAATATATGTGATCTACTACATGGAGACTTCGTTGCCTAACATATCTATTTTTATATAGAAGAGACACGACGGTTCTTGGGCGAGCGGTCGTCCGTCGAGTGTAGAGAGGAGACGTCACTCTCCGGCGCCGAGCACGGCGAGCATAGAGCCGGGCGGCGAGGGCGTGGACTGCGGCGCGGCGGCGGGCGGCGGGCGCCGGTCCCGCAAGCGCGCGGGGCGCCGGCGCGGCCGCAACGCCGAGAACGTGCAGCCCTCGCCGCACCCGCCGGGCGCCACGCCGGCACCCACTAACATAAATTGGCGTGAGGAGATATTAGAAGCGAAGAAACATCAACCTCCCGAACGGTATTCCCTTGTATTGATTTAACGATAAGTGAGCCGTCGTATAATTATTTAAAACAGTTTATTATACATTATTTTATTTATTATACATTATTATTTAACCCGACGTTTCAAGCGTGATACCGCTCGCTGTAAAGTGCTTTAAAAAGTATTTTATTTAAAATGGAAAGTACTCGCGTTAAAACAAACACAAGATTATACTACGTCGTATAATTAGTTGTATTGGGACGGTTTTTACTAACTGTTTCGTACGAGGAGAGACGTGACCGCTAAAACGTCTCACTCCCCCTGATGAAGGACATCCGAATCGATCCTGTCGGTCTACACTGAGTTGAAAAACAGGGAGTAAAAACCCTCCCAATACAATAAGGTATTCTTTTGCTCGCGATGGATGTACAAGTGTCACTTTATGGTATTTTATTACTTAGAATCTGTTTCTGAGCTAAAAACCTGAAAAACGCAAAGATCTTTGCGTTCTTGAAATTAATTTATATGAATCAGTACATGTAAATTATATCCTGGACGATATTTACTATTAAAGAATTAAGGCAAATGCACGCTTATAATTGTGCGATGTGAGCATATCTGTTATAATCCTTCATAGATGCTTATACGTTAAACGAGATTAACACTCGTCGCCCACGATTTAAATGTAAAAATGTTAACACAAAATATAAACTTTAACTTCTTATATTTCAAGGTTACAAGACAATTCTCACCAGCGTAATCGACTTAACAGCGTTCTCTCAGACAAATCAGCCAGCGATGTTTCGTCTTCACAACCAGGACTTCTAGTGTTACCTCATGGTGCTACGACACACTTGCATAAAGAGTAAGTATTTAGCATCAAAATGTGATTGTTGTATGCTTTTATTTTAGATTGTATTACTCAGGCTTATATTTGTTTCAGGCGTGGTGGGATAAATGGTCATCAAAAAACTCTGTACGACCACCATAATCCATCTAAACCTATTATTGTACAGACCAATTCCACAAAGCCTGATATGAGGATGGAAAGAGGTAATACTTACATAACATTAATATTTATATGTTTCATAATATTTTTTTTATTCAATTGTGGTGCAAAACAGAACTTTGGTTTTTCTATGTGCTCCAAATCAAATCAAACCATATTTAATTGCAAAAAGGTACATATATAGAATGGATATTAATGATAGTTAATAATTTTAAAATATTAACAAAGGTAGCCAGAATTAAATGAATAAAAATGTCGATATACCATAAATATTTTCGGAATATCGGCCGAAGAAAAATATCCTGGCTCAATGACTGTGACTGGATGGTTATCAAGTCTGTTGAGCAGGTCTTTCGACTTGCACTGCTCAAAAACGATACAAAGAGCTGACTGCCATGACCACGACAAATACGACGATCAATACTTTAATTAAAATATAAATAAAAACGCAGTATCGTCCGATGCAGGCATGAAGGAGTCGTCCCGCAACGGCGTGGGGTACGAGGTGTGCGAGGCGGGCGAGGCGGCGCGCGCGGCCCGCCACGTGGCGCTGCTGCAGCAGGTGGAGCGCGCCGACGCCATCCTCAAGACGCACACCGTGCACGGCCCGCTCGCGCTCGCGGCCAAGTGGCAGGACGTCGCCGAGACCAGGTGACGATCAGACCTTACATTTTAGTATGGGTGTACGCCGTTAATACCGCCGCAATTGATATTTTCCATCTTTAATACTCAATTGTAAAATTACTCTATTCGATTGCCTAACTTAATCGAGATAAATATCGCGAGTGCAGATCTTGGCCCCAAAAAAGAATGTGGAAGCAACCCAAATAAAAAATTAAAATGCCTTCTTAAATGAGGTCCGCGCATAAAATATATAAGTACTATTTCTGGAATAAAGTTAGTTATCTGGTGTGTTATACATTTACAGATGTTTGGCACGATATATTACATATAGCTATTATATGGGTTAAAATAATCTTTCTGATACTTGATAAAACATTGTTACTTCTTGATGGAAATTATTCCTTCACTTCCTTCTAATCACTTTATATTATGGTTCCGATTATTTAACAAAGGGGATTTCTAGCCTGTATGAAATTTCATTCAGACATTCTGATATGTATTTATTGGGTAAGAGAGATAAATATATTATTGATGAAATAACTGACTTTTTATTTTTGTTCCAGAAAATTCTTACAAAGTGCTCTTCAGAGACTTCTAATGTCGGATCTTAAATTTTGTCAAGCCGATAATATAGAGCAGCAGTTTTGGAAAATCCTTTACTATCATTTTATCGAAACATTAAGGAAAAGTATAACACAAGTGTCTCCAGAGCAAAAGGCTGAAATAGTGAAATTAATAAACATTATTATAGATGAGGGTGTTGTCTTTTTCGAGAATCTCATTCAAATGTTAGAGAAAACATATAAATTCAACACTGAAGATTACTTAAATGAAAATCATGCACTCCCACCCAAAGGCCTCGGCTACGTTGGATTGGCTATGGTTTCAGTTCAAAAACTATATGTATTCCTCGGAGATTTAGCTAGATATAAGGAGCAAGTGAACGAAACAAATAATTATGCGAAAAGTAAATTTTGGTACACAAAGGCGCAGCAAGTTAATCCTAAGAATGGGCGTCCATATAATCAGCTGGCGATTCTAGCCATATACGCTGTAAGTATTATCTCGCGCAGTTCGATATTAAACATTTTTTACGCGTTTACAAAAAACTTAATACGTCGTATCTTTCAGAGGCGAAAACTTGATGCAGTTTATTACTATATGAGAAGTTTAATGTCGTCGAATCCATTTCAATCTGCTCGCGAAAGCTTACTATCTCTATTTGAAGAGAACAGAAAAAAGGTAACAGTATCATTACTTAGTATTAGTAGCCATTATAGCTAGCTTATTTTTTTTAACTATATACCATTATTATTAGAAATGATTCAATAACAAATTGTGTTTATATGCAGTGTAAGATCAATATTTATTGAATAAGATGTTATTTTCAATTCCCAATTGAACCATAAGGCTAAAGTTTAGTAATGGACAAAAGCTGTGCGAAATTATTATATTCCATATAATTTCGCACAGATGTATGAAGAAAATTTGATCGATATACATCCTACTACTATTATAAAGGCGAAAGTTTGTAAGTATGGATGTATGGATGTTTGTTACTCTTTCACGCAAAAACTACTGAACCGATTATGATGAAACTTGGTACACATATAGATAAGGGTTCAGAATAACATATAGGCTACTTTTTATCCCGGAGTTGTCATTTAATCAGAAGTTACGCGGGTGAAACCGCGGGGTACAGCTAGTTGTTCATATGTTGTATACTAACAGAAGAGCTATTCACTTCATGTGGGTGGTGAACGGGGAGGGCGCGATAGACTTGACGTTGAATACAAATTTTAGGACAACATGTCAGAAAATGCTAAAATTGAACATCAGGAGGTTACTAGCTCTTCCGTTCAAACTATGATAAAAATTGTTTTTAACTGTTTTTCTTATTTTTTGTTAGTACGAAGCAGCGGAACGTAAGCGCCGTGCAGTGATAGAAAGCAAGTGCGCAGAGAGTGGGAGCGAGAGTTGCTCGGGCCGGAGGGAGGTGTGGGTGAAACCCGGCACCGACCCCGCGCCTGCGCACTCGCACCGCATGATGCAACACGACTTCGACGCCATGACACCTGTTGAGGTAAAATAAAACAACAAGTGCGAGTTGGACGACGGGTTCCCTACCATGTATAAAAACGACAAAATTATGTTGGTTGTATGAGACTTCCTTTAATAGTTGTTTTAATCTCTTTTTTTATATGTTTGGCTGCAACAGTAATACATTATATGTGAAAATTTAAACTGTTTTACTGTCACGGTCCATGAGATATAGCCAGTCAGATAGAGAGATGGGCGGAGAGCGGAGTCTTAGTAATAGGCTTTACTCTCTGGGTACGGAACCCTAAACAATAATTAAACAATTTTTTTTTGCCCCAATATTAACCTAAATTCTAAACCCAACTTTTTAATTACTCAGCAGTTAAAACCTTATTTGTAAAAGTAAAGTGATAATTATTTTTTAAATGAAAGAAATCATGAAATGCGCACCTAACCTGCATTAGTAAAAGAAATATGGTGATACAATTATTTTTATAATACTTTTTAGGGTTCACTTTCAACAATATAACAAATTATTTCATACTTAATAAATAATTTTATAATTTTGAGGAACAAATCAGGTGTGAAAAATATATATTTTTTTAATTTCTTCAATAATTATAATATTTTTAAGTAAAAACTAGCCTTCAAGTGTTGATTTTGAGCACTACATATATATTAACTCATTGTTTAAAAATCTTCTTTGTTTCAGTTGAATAAAACTTTTATTACCGCGTATTTGCACGTTCATGGAAAGTTAATAACCAAAATTGGGTAAGTGTTCGTTTTTTGATGTGTCGAGATTCTTATATTTTTTCACTAAAATTAATTCTAAGTTAAAAGATACATTATATTAAAAAAAATGATAACATCATTTATGGCAATTTCTATACAAAGTTAATTATGTATACCGAAATAAATGTCTCAAAACGTAAACTATGTACTACCATAGCTTCAGAATACAAGGGGTTACTTGATACGAAATACGGAGCAGATAAATGTCTTAAAGAACATCTCTAGCAATAAGTATGCTTTTGGTTTCCATATAGCTCATGGAATAAAAGTTTTTATACTAAGTTATAATTGTTTTACAAATACCCTGCGTAATAAGAATGCTGGTACTCCATGAGATTTTAACTAAAATTAGGACGAAGTGTATTAACTGGTGCGTTGTTTATAGTATGGAGACGTTCCACGAGAGTGCAGCACAGATGTTGGGGCAGTTCCGCGCGCTGCTGCACCGCCAGCCGCTGCCCACACCGGCCGCGCGACTTCTTCAGCTCACTGCGCTCAACATGTTCGCCGTCGAGACCAACGCCGCCTATCTCAAGGGTGAGTACCTGATAAGACGAGAGTTTAGCACAAAGGTGAGCAGGATCAAGTGCTAAGGATGAGTCATTATACCGGCTGTATCTTTTTACTGTCTTAAATAATAGGCAAACAGAGTAGAAACCGATGCCAACATATTTTTTTTCATAAACATGAAAAATATAATTATATTTCAATACAAATTTTCATAAACATGTATAAATTACTCTACTCGGAAAACGATTTCAATCACAACCAATTTTTACACAAATACTAAAAGACAAATTATACAAGTTAAAAAATAAATAAATCATGCGCGCACTGCTTCAAAGAGCGTGTTGTTCATTCGCCCGTGTCGCTGATTCTTCTTATTAAGTTTCTTGCGTGTATGGTTTGAGGCTTTTTCGGATAATTATTACTATTTTATAATATAAAGGTTTCCTTACCTAGCTCCTTTCCGTTGGATTCTATTTTATTACCCCCATATATTTTACACGACGATAAAATGCCATCAGTTACCAATTGTTAACTATAGTCGTAGACGATTATTTTCTTAGATATAGATACTGATTAATGCGATTAATATGATACAATGCAGGTTTTCTTTCGAATAGGTCTTAAATTCTGTGAATGAATAAATAAGTGAATTTTATTTTCATCAAAAGTGGTATCGAAAATCTGTGCAGTATTTATTTATGTCATCTTTCGTATTTAGCTTTGAAACCCACTTAAAAATAACTGCATAATATCATCTATTCCGTAATGAGTTCTGCAAATAACTAGCCTGATCCAATAATTCTTGTTATTACATTCAGTTAAACCAAAGAATGTTAAACACTTATAACTTGTTTGATTCTTCGCAATATTATTTTCACACTTGTGGCGCTAAGTAATTATGATACGGTCGCCGGGTTTTGAAATAACTGCAATTAAATGCATAGGGCAATGCAGGTCATTTATTAAGTCAAGAGTTTTGTAAATGACCGACCCTTATAAGTAATTTTAATATCAGACCCGAAACAAAAAATATGCGGTATCTTATAAAATTTGGACATAGTAAATATATGACTTGATTCAAAATTAGAGTTACTGATTTAAAAATAATAAAGCACACTAATGTATAAAATGACTAAAATAATTCAATAAGGGTTTGTGTAGATTTATTTGATTTGATTTGATTTATTTTTTTTTTATTTATTATAAGCTGCTCTTTATCTGTGGTAGCCAGACTGTGATGGATATATTTATAGGGCACTTTTTTGATGAAGTGCGTGGAAATAGGTTTTTTCCTACTTTCCTCGCAAACGAACCATAACGAAAACAATCCTAGCAAGAAATTATGTACTCGGAAATTTCTTATTAAACTTGTAAAGAAAGGGTCACGGAAGCGCACACATTTTAATACAATGCCTGGTTTATAATTTAAATGATACTAGTGTTTTTATTATAGCTAACTTTAGTTATTTAAAATAACTACCAGCGGACAAAAAATAAAACGAGTCGGTGTTTGGCAAAATGATTAAATTGTTTTACGTTCAAATTATTTGGATGATAAAATACAATAAAATTAAACGTTTTTTATTCGGACAAAATTGCTCTCTTCTTTATCGTGTTGCGTGTTGCATGCTAATTTTATAATACCAGCCTTATACCCCGTTCAATATTCTCCCATTTAAGGCCTTTAAATAGTGAGATAAACAAAACATGTTTGTAATTTATTTCTTTATTCGTGTCGTTTTGGTTTAATTTAATTTCTAGAACCTTCGTATCTATATGTAATATAAGTTATAAGTAGGTCACAAACATGAACTTATAAGTTAAAAAAGCATATAAGTTGAGGTAATAAGTTTAAATCCAGTAATTAATTGCTACGTGAGATACTACTGTAAAAAGGCTTTAAAATAATAATTAAAAGCGGTGTTCCCGTGGCTCTTCGATGGTTATAACGTTTTCTAATTATATGTTATTGAAGGTTGATGCACCGTACGAATGGCGCCCGAGTGTTCGCGAGTTGCCTTGTGCATGCTTTTGATGGTTCAGGTTCAACAAACTAACTGAGAAACCCGCCATCACGCTAACTATTGTACGGAATCATATTGAATAAAATAATATGAAAAAAAAAGTATTGAGTTCAATGTATGAGGAGGCTTTTGGGTCATGTGAAATTTCTTTATTTATTATTTTTGAACATCCATAAAAAAATACCTACACTTTACATGTTTTGATAGCTTAAGATAACTCGGTGTTATGATTCAAATGTCTCGGTCTTCAGAGGAAGCTGTGGCCTTAATAAATTCATGGGTAAGGCTTATGATAGGTGAATTATTCCCCAAACTAGTCCGGTATGGTGGGGCTTTAATCAGGTATGGCGGGTGGTAAAATATTACAATATATTTTGCTTTATAATATTCAAACTAACTTTAAGTGCTCTATTGGTCAATACTAATTTGAGATAAGTACGTATCATTGAAAAACTCCTTATAAATAAAGTTAATAATGTATTTATAAAGTTAAAATTATCTACAGAATAAGAAGTTTTTAGCAGAAGAAATACTTTGTTTACGATACCATTAACGTTTACTTTAATAGGTAAAATTGCTTTTGCAGGTGCAATCCGTGCAGTGTATTTTTAGTTACATCTATTTTTAACTTACCGGTCTTCAGAAACCTTCGGCTAATAGTCGGTCATCGTCTATCATATATCTATTCTTATCTCATAAAGTGAACACGTTCAGTTAAGAAAATTATTGCTTATAAACGTAAACTATAATCAACCGTATCTATTTCAGATATGGATCTCTTTATATGTTAATTCAGAAGCCTTTATGGCGCGATTTTTTATTTCCAGAATGTTTTATAGACAAGTAAATATTTAACTTTAATGATTAAAATCCTCCACTTCAATTTCTGTATAAATAATACTTTTTATAGCATATTAAACATGTATGGGGACATTTATTATAATTCAAACCAATTTAAAACGCCAACGAAGTTTAACAAGGGTAATACATTTCTATACAAAACGTGTTCTGGATTCGAAAGATCAACAAACGTCGTCTTCGAATCTTTCTTTCGTTGTCGTTGTTATTTTTAGATCGTTACGGTTGCCCTGTTACATATTATGAGAACATTGTTGCTAACTGATTACGTATGGGGAAATTTTAAATAAAAGCTTTAAACATTCCAAGATGTTAATTTATTTTCAGAATTTATTATTATTAAATAAATAATAATCCTGTTAATGTAGTTAGTAATTCTCTAAGTAATACTTAATACAAAGTAAGAGCTTGTAATGGCTATGCCGCAGAATTTATGAGTAAGATAAGAATATCTGCAAGACGATATTATTATTCCAAACAACCAACCATGCACTTTGGGACTGTTAAATTCACCTTTAAAGATAATTAAATTGTATCTCCAATTGCGTCATGTAAAATTAATGGTAATACAATTAAAGTCCATTGCAGATAAATTAATAAAATTATGTATATTATGTAATTTAGGCAGCGAGAGTGGCGAACGCACCGCTTGGTTGGACTGTGCTCTCGGCGTGTCCCTGCTGATGTTCGGCGCCTTGTTGGAGCGCTGCTGCGCCTTGCTGCCCGAGCCATCGCACTCGCAGCAGCACACCGATGCTCTCTCTCTGCTACCAGCTATTAAGGTAAAATATTAATAAAATTATGTTTTACACACCTAGTGAACTAACATCCTTCAATATATACTACATCATCAATTGTTTTATACATATAATGGCGAATGAGTGTAGATAATTGTTTATTATTATGTAATTATATATAACTGAGGTTCGCACCTATAAAATTTAATTTCTTGCTGATCAGAAATTATCATTAAACAAAGTTTGTACCTTGTTTAATAATAAATAGAGACGAATGCAATATTTTCAAGATGTACATAGGAACTATCATAAATTAAACTGACCGCAATTAACAATGTGGTGTGAAGAATAGGAAACAAATTATTTTTACTATTTTTTGCCCTGCACTTATCTCGTCTTTTATTAGTAAAGTGATGTTGTATTATTCTTAATGGTATTATGTTAGATAAAATTATATGCAAGGTCAAAAAACCTTTAAAACTTGTGGTTTAAATGTATTAAAATTGCAAGCTTCCCGAACATTGTTCACTTATCGAGTCAAGTCGTGATTATTTCGACAAGGTCAGCATTGGTGTTTTACATTCGGTATGGCTTTGCATTGAGATGCAATTTATTCACCTATAAGCCCTCTGAGAATGTTAAATTGATTGTCTTTCAGGTGTGGTCCGACTGGATGTTATGTCACAGTAGCGTGTGGAATCCACCACCGTCTTTAAACAATTTTGGAACGGAGTGAGTATGTTATACAAGCAACATATTTATTTATAAGACTTTGAAAAAGTTAAATACTTAAAATCATTTTGTTTTCATACAGAAGCGAAAATGATCCATGGTCCTGGTTAGCGAAATTAATGAATATTCTCGAATCAATGGACGACAAATCTATAGAACTTGAAAGTGAAGCAAAAGAAGGTAAATTAACTTGTTGTTGTTTATTAATATCTATAAAATATTATTTTTCATATCATTCCTATTAAACAAAAGACGAACTAGTCAGAAGACTGGTCCATAATGGACCAGTCTTGTGTTATTAAAGAAATTAGGAATATCCGCTTTCGTCTGCTCACGTCGTTTTTATGGGATTTACGTCCGAATGCTGAGCGCATACTTAATTTTGAGAATTGATTTAAGATTGCGTCAATTCATTCTCACAACTATTAAGTGGGATTTAAGTGGACTTTGAGAAAATAGACATATTTTATTTTATTTTTGTTTAAAACTATACTAAGTCGGTGCCTTTATCTATTTTCAATTTAACAAGTTTTGCACCGACTTTGTAAAATATAATGAGCTCTATTTTAAAAAAAATAATTGAGGAAATAGGGGCGTTGCATTTTTTCTTCCTGTGAAGGGACGGGAGTCCAATACAAGTTGCAAACCTAATTTAGGCCCTAGATTCTACCTGATATCTAAGTATCCAGGGCATCTGATGGTGTCACTGTTCTGTCACATTGAGCGGGCGCAGGTCACGTGGCGGTGCGGCTGGCGGAGGACGCGTCGCTGGCCGGCTTCACGCCGCTCATGTACATGGAGCCGGCGGTGGCGTGGGCGCGCGCCG
>LQNK01001169.1:378586-398810 GCA_001586405.1 Phoebis sennae | reverse complement strand
GAGCCGCCGCTGCCGCTCCACGCCGCCGAGCACGCGCTCCGCACGAGGAAGCTGCTGTTCTTCGGCACCGAGTGAGTATTGCGGCTGACGTGTGCCGTGACGCAGGTCTTACCGCTCAGCCACAGCTAACTGCGGCGCGGAATGCGGCGTGGCGAGCGATGGGCGATGAAAACAAATGTAAGACAATGTATGAAGGTGGGCCACAGCTTAGCGCGCCGCTCGCTGCGCCTTCAGTCCCCCACCAGAAACTGTGGCCAAACGGTTATGTACGTGGAACCAACACGCCGCCGAGCAAAAGCTGCTGATCTTTGGCTCCGAGTCGTTATTGTGTTTAGCGATGAACAATAAAAGTCTCTATGATCGACTTGGTTTTGGTGGCCAATCTCAACAGTATTATAGTGCACAAGTGTGTGCGAGACCACAGGTGCCATCTATTCCTTTATTCTCATAGCCTGATGGGACACCAGACCAATACGACGAAAAAGAGATTAGGCACAGGCACAAGGCACAAAAGAGCATAAACACCGTCAAAAGTGGTACCATAGTGATTAGATATTAGATTAGCTAAGGGAACGATTTTAATGTTTGTTGAAGTGTTGATGTTACTCCACACATTATACACAAAATTATACAACTTTTACACTTTTGTTTCAAATATTTTGTGTTTCCAAGTATATTTATATTTCCTAGCCTCCTTGCAAAATAACCTACCAAATCACTATACCAGTAATAGAAGCTTTTTATTTTGTACCACGAGGAATTATGTGTGAAAAAAATTTTGAGTTTGAATGTAATTTTATTATTTACAGATATTTAGTAGGCGTCGACCCGCCAGTGTTGAAACTAGAATATCCAACAGACGCACAGCCCCGATATGTGAGCGCCGTTCAGCAAACACAGGTCAACTACACACAACTACAACATCTGGTAAGATCCATAATCATCTTAGATAATTCTATGCTATTACAAAAGTAGCACCATATTTATCTTGTAAATCATCTATTTAATGAAACGAATACTCATAATACTTCTCTATGTGAAAGTTTGTGACGCATGTACGTTTGTTACCGTTTCACGCGAAAACTACTGAACGTATCTGGATAAAATGACATATAGGCTAAAATTTATAATTATGTCACGCATGCGAAGATGTTGGCAAATGCTAGTTGTTTTAATACGTTTTTTAATATTAAGACGGAAGACTCGGAAGATGAAGACAGCACGAGTGGCGCGACAAGTGGTCCCACCAGCCACAGTGAGGGCGTCGACGTCGACGGCGCTGACGAAGTGACGAAGAGGCTGCTGCGTAGGAAGGAACAGCTCGAATCTCGAAAGGCGACTCTGGAAAAACGTCGACAGAGGATGCAGGTAATGTTCCCTCAAATGTACTTGTCATTCCGATTTGTTGATGTGCGTATTCATATTCTTTGACTCTTGAAATTAAAAGTATAAAAAATAAAAATACTATGCATCAGAGAAATGTTTTAGATAATTTATATATTTTTGCATTGTGCAAATAAATGCCCTAATTACAAGTCCCTATAAACACTTGCTTCTTAACCTCGAATTTAAGATTATCTTACATTCGTTCGAAGCTCCTTGTCATGTAGGTAATCACTTCCGAAATTTCTATCAATAATCTAAACTCATTTAGGTCCTTTTATTTGGAACTAGCGTATATCTCCCGTTTCTGTAGGATTTTCGAGATAAAAGATATAAAAAAAGAACAAAAAACCAAATCTTTCCTGTTTATAATATTAGTATACATGATTATATAATATTCTGATTTGGGTAAAACGTAAAAATATATTCGTAGGAGATGTTGGGCGGGGCGACGGTGGGCGTGGAATTAGAAGTGCGGCCGCGCTGGCTGGTGCCCGACACCAACTGCTTCATCGACCACCTGCCGCTGCTGCAGGCGGTGGTCGCGCCGCGCCAGCCCTACCAGATCGCCGTGCCACTCGTGGGTAAGTCAATACAGTTTTTTTAATGTTATTGGGATTTTTCTGACAAGGAAATCTTAGTAACAGCCCTGAGTCTTGAAGTTGGTGGTGTTCGAACACCCCCGTACCTCGGAGAGCACGTGTCGCCGTCGGTTCTGCGCCTGATCTCTCGCCGGTTGTGTCGCTCTGCCGTCCCATCGGGTTATGAGAGTTAAAGAAATAGAGAGTGCACCTGTGTTCGCTCGTACACTTGTGCATTATAATATCTCCTGCGCAGCTGGCTAGCCTCTGTTGAGATTAGCCACCATGTCCGAAATCGGGCAGGGGAGGTTTAATACAGTTTTTGACCCGATTGGCGCAGTGGATGTAGCAATGGTATGTTGCGCCAAAGGGTGTGGGTTCGATCCCAAACAATTATGATGTGATGAAAATAGTAATTTTCTAGTGTCTGGGTGTTCAGTTATCTAAAGCATGTATGTATTTCCAAAAAAGTATGTTAAAGTATTCTATCAGTTTCCATAATACATACAAGCTTTGCTCAGTTTGGGACTAGATGGCGTAGTGTTAAATGTTTCAAAATATTTATTTATTTTATTTACATTTAGTTCATACCGTGACATAGACTTGGTTTAATCTTTTAGGTCTTGCTTTCTAGGCTAATGTATAGTGGGTTCTTTATCAAAAATCGGGACCTTGCCACTGGTTAGAAAGATGGGTTTTTTTGGACGTTGTCGATCGTCGGGCACATCACGTTTGTAATGGCGTTAATGACGTAAAGCGAACTCTTTCATCTATCAATAAAATTTTTCGTGTATTAAAAATTTCTGGATAATATTTATATAAGTGTATTTTATTGTTTTTTGGTGCGTGCGATCGGTTTTAAATGAACGCGCTCCTTGAGTGTAGAAGCGCGTTAGAGTGTAAATGTTCATTGGCGCCGACGCGCGATACGCAGGGCTGCGCACGCGTCATCAATGTGCATCAGCTATAAACATTATTTCAGAAACATTGCATAATAAATACACATTGACCTATTAGCATCGATGGTGAGTATGACGAGCAGATCCACATAAATAAGTCATCAAGTGCAAACACGCCTTGAGTCACGTTCATACAGATTGCACATGTATATCCTGGACTTCCATTTATAATCTATACAAAGGATTGCGGGAGTGATGATCTCGTATTATCATAAGATTTCTGTTCGATTACACACTACAGTCTTGCATCAATATAATAATTATATTTACACGCGTTAGCAATTAATCAATTTGCATTAAGTAAAAAACTGATCAAAACACGAATAAATGTTTACCTCAAACAACTTAGCGTTCGACTTCCTTGTAGGTAACAAGCATCGTTAGGGTAATATAATTTTTTTATACTTAAACTGCATTTCCTTATAATCTAAGTAAATTTATAAGGAAATTCTTCTCTGATCGTGTGTACTTTTTTGGTGTAACTAAATTTAAAAGCTAAGATGTCCTAACTTTAAAGTTTGGGTGTTTATGTGTCCATGACGCCACAACTACTGATCTGGTTTATTTATTAGTAGGGTAGTAGGAAGAAGGAAGGAAGTGGAATTCAAAATGATAATTTTGTTTTAGTGATGACTGAGCTAGAGGGTCTCTGCCGCTGCTTGCGGCTGGGCGAGGCGGCCCGGAGCGCGCTGTCGTGGGTCGGTGGGAGCGGGAGCGGGAGCGGGAGCGGCAGCGGGAGCGTGGAGCGGTCCCGCGGCGTGCGGCTCGTGACGGCGCGCGGCTCCGTGCTCACGTCGCGCACCTTCACCGCCGAGGACCACCGCCCCGGACACTCTAACGACGACCGCGTGCTCGACACCGCCATCAACCTGCAGGCGAACATTTCAAGCGAACAAGGTACAAACTAATTGATTAATAATATTTTGAATAAAATTTGCGGATACTTAGATATTTTACGAATATATATAATATTTGAAACAAATTTGAATCAACAATGTTCAATGAACAACTCCCTTCCTTATATGATCCTTCCTTGCTTACTTCATTACTAATAGTATAAATGCTAAATAAGCTTTTTTTGTACAAATATAGTTTGAAGCTTTTATCCCGTAAATCCCACGGGGACAGGATATAAACGGGCGCAGCTAGCTATTACTAGAAATGTAATTTATACGAAAGTTAAAGCTTTCAAAAATATGGGTAATACAACTTATATCAAAAATAGTCTGAAACTTCAATTAAAATATGAAATATTCCATGCAGACTCTAAAGAAGAGAACACGGATGCGAAGCGTTCGCGGCGCGTGTGCGAGGTGGTGCTGCTGACGGACGACCGCAACCTGCGCGTGAAGGCGCTCGCCGCCGAGCTGCCCGCGCGCGACCTGCCCTCCTTCATGCAGTGGGCGGGCATCACGTGCGACAATACGGTCATTTAACTTCCTACTTATTTAACTATTAACACCAATTTTTTAGGATGTGTGTATGTGTGTGTGTTTGTTACCCTTTCACGGAAAAGCTACTGAGTCGATTGTGAGGATACTTGATATTCATATAGGTAAGGATTCAGAATAACTTATAGGCAACTTCTAATCCCGGAATTCCAACGGGATCAAAAGTTAGATACGTGGGTGAATCCGCGGGGCGCTAGTTATTTTTTTTTGTAATCGCGGTATGAAATTGTTTATAGTTTCGCTTCTTTAGAAGTACTTGAATATTTTAATATGGCTTGATAAATTAATTAATCATCATCAATAAATTATTAGGTACATTTTTGGTCCTGATTTCAATCAAGCAGATTCGATAATTTCTAGAGACGTTTATTGTTTTGATAGATCTTATTCTGATAAAGTGAAATTATTGGGTTTTTGTATTGGGAAGGCTATATTATTACCATACTTCCAGGTATACTAGTTTATTACTGTAGATGAATTTTAATATATATAAACATTATACCGAAATTACAATAATAATTGGTAATGTCTATATTTGATATGTTTTTATTTATTCCTTGCAGAAAACGGAACCTTCACCTGTTACTAACACTCCCAGCGACTCTAAGTAATGTGCGCGTATACAATGTACTTTAGTTTTAGTTTCAAATTTGTTGATATATGAAATCGTAATGCGACACGAATGTTGTATGACATTGTAGTTTTTAGAATATAAATGAAATATTATAATAAAATTTTGTCGCCAGAGCTTATGCGACGCCCTCAATGTGTTTCACTTTAGTTTTATAGGAATTGATGTATAGAATAAGCAAAATACACTAATAGATACATGTTATATATATTAATTAATAATAATGGAATTTTGTTAACTGCTTTAGGACTTCACTTTGGTGTTCCTAGGCTTAATTTTTCATTGTTACATATAATTTTTATTTTTTTATTATTATAATGAAATTGAGTGTTGCCACTTTATTAGTTTTAACAATGGATTTGGCGTTTTTGCATCATGTTATAAAGTAGACGTGTTACAGTGATCGCTGATTAGATAGTCATTTTATTATACCATGAAGTACATAAATCGTAGTGTATTTTTGACAAAAGGGATTATTGCCTTGTTTTATAGTAATAGTAACAATACATATGAATTTTTATTGTTGCTTCTAATTTTAACAACAATTAGGGCGTGATTTTTTTATTATGGCTTTAAAAGTTTTATAAAACTACTAAAATCTAATTGGAATAGTTGGTACAATGAGTTTTTGTAAACTATAAATGTTCAAACTGACTGCAAAGTAGACGAGTTGTATAAGTAAAATATATTAAATCATGAGCTATATGGTAATTCACTATAATCTTTATATACTTTTGTTAAGTGTTTAGTCTCACTGTCAATGATTCTAAGGAAATGTTCATTATTTTCCATTTTATTCCATGAAAGTCTATATTCTTCTATTATTTTTGCTAGATATTGAAATAATTTTAATTGTACACTTAAACAAGTTATTCATATATTTTTACTTTATAGTTAGAAAGAAGTATTAATTATATTGTAATAAAGCAGATTATAATAGAAATGATTTGTAACTATAGAGTTTAATATACACTTTCATTTTCTTTTAGAAAACTTTGAAGCTATTTTCTTTGTCTTAATCATGTTTTAATAAACAATGATCACATTACACAGTATTTTATTTTAATAATCTAATTTATTCCGTTTCTACCCTCATTACCAATTGATTTTAAACGTGTGGGTAAATCATGGGTCGCTTTTCCGTTTATAAGGTCTTTCTGCAAGCAAATAAACAACACCACAATAGGCACCACAACAGGACAAATAAGGTTTTTTTGCCTTCAATTGGGTAGAATTCACGATCCAACCAAGGTAAAGCTGGCACGTTTTTAGCATTGATGTCAATGCTTATTTCTACTTGCAACTGTTAAATATATTATTGCCACAAAATATATCTGTTTAAAGAAACATCCAAAGAACATAGTAAATATAATATGATTCCTAAATGCTGGCCAGTTGCTAAACCTTTCGATTCGTTGTAAATTTATTGCGTATGTGTTCCACATAATTTATTAGTGATATATGGACTACTTGATCCACAATTATATCACTGTTAGCAGGATTTATTTGTTCACGTCAAGGAATGGAGGTCCGTATTTACGATCATAGAAGTGTAAAATTCCAATGTTTAAGATGGAGTATCGAGAATTGGCAATGTTCCAAGGCGAGGCGAGACAAGCGCGCATCGCGCATCGCGCACCGGTGCCGAGGTTGTAAAAGCCCCGTTATTCTTATTTACCGTGCGCATCTCGCTTTAGGCGCTGCGTTAGATTATTTACAATATACACGGGATGGATGCACGAAAGAGACGACACACAATGTTTATAGTGTTATTTATTGATTTTCTATACTATACAGTTACTTTCGATTTGCCTGACGTAAAATATTAACATAGACAAACTTGATTGAATATTAAATGCACCATTATTCCGTATCGTGATTTGTGGTCCTTCGTTGTTAATGTAATCGCTTAAAATGTTAGTGACCTTAATAACAAGTTATTTTAGGAAATATTACCCAGGGCAGATTGATAGCAATAATTTATCATTACTATTACAAGTGTACAATAAAAAAGTTAAAAATTGTAAAGACTTTTTTAAAACTTTTCATTACCCTATTACTAATACATATTGATATTCATCTAAAGTTACTTAAATTTTCTGTTTCTCACAGAATACTTATTGAAAATTCTGATCTGATAGCTTGAAGTGATGCATCAGGAATAATGACAAAATAACGGCTTCAGTCTTGACGAGGCGTTTGGCTCATATAGTGAGCATTCTATTTCCATGTAAAGGGTTGCTATTACTTATTTTATTCACTAGACGTAAATCAGTGAGACAAATTACTAATTACGCAGAAATTAGATACTTAAACGTATGATTACAGTGCTAACGGGATTTTGCTATGTGCATATTATATTACTGAGCAATGAATTTTAGTATTATAATGGTTAAATAATGTGTTTCGTTGAAGTAGTCATTTTTATGTGTAAGGAAGAAATTTGAAGGAATGTAGGCTAACAATCCCAACTGACAGGATTGGCAATTAAAATAAGGCAGTAAAATGAAAAGCTGAATTATTGAATCGGATTTAGACAGTGCAAGAAAAGGAAGAAGAGAAATATTGGCATTTGCGTAATACCGTGGTGCTACATTCCTACTTACAAAATTGAAAAAAATGTACGTACTTTACCAAAGAACTGAAATGATATCATATAGGTATAGGTATAGTAGGGCTATACGCTATAAACACAAATGAGCTTGGTCCATTCAAATGGAAGATGTCGTCAATAGAGTCGACAGTCTATATTTTTTGAACTTTATTTAAGATTTTACAGATATAATACAATTATTATTTGAATATTAATTCAATATGCATACTTAAGTTATTAAATACCATTCACATTTCCGCAAACTAACAAGTTAAATAATGAAGTTTCTGATGAATCGTGCTGGCTAGCCACTAACATGCGCCTGGGCATCGCAAAACGCCACATAAACACAGGCTACTCAACCTAAGCACGAACCGAGTATTTCTAAGTAATTATCACCTTAGAATACATTATTGTCTTTGGCTTCTTATATCTCAAACCATTTACGTTTTAAGTAGCATAAAAATCAAAAATTATTCATTGCTCGAAGAATAATTTAAAACGATAGTTTTTTTATATTATACGCTCCATTAGTATTGTTTTGTGGTCGTGACTGTTGCCGATAGCTGTATCATCGTATAATGGGCTACATTTCCTTAAAATCCCTAGATGGCTCTTAATTTAGTACCATGGAGTTTATTAATTTACATTTTCATTACATTATTTCTCATTTATTTTTATTTATCAATTCCAAAATTGTATGAAGTGTATTAAATGAAATAAAAACAAATAAATATTGCCTTTTCGTGAATATTATTATCTTATAGGGAAAGCAAAAAAAATCAATATAAACATGTAGCTAATATAGTAGTTCTCGTAACCATTTTTATAGTTGATTATATGTGCATGGAACAACTTTAAGTGTTGTCTATTATTAACATATCTGTCTTAATAGCTTAACGGAAACTTTTTAATATTAATCTGACTGCATCAAATCGTATGAAATATGAATCCTCTTCGGAACACACTTCAGCTTTCAACAAATTCTACTTGAGCCCTTGATAAATCTGTGTACCTGCTGTAAAAAAACCTATTAAACACACTAACGGTACTAAATAAAACATATATTTTGGTCATGTGTTAACATCTCAATTTGTAGCTAATACCTATTAGGATATGCCAACGATCGCTTTATATACTCACTTTAAATTCAAAGTTCCGGTTCGAGGCTTATAGTCCTCGATGACGAGCTAATTGCTCTTAAATGATTCATACTAGTTGTTGGAAAAATTCTAGTGATAAAGTTTGCGTTCCAATTATAATAATAAAAAAATGTTTACTGAGCGGTAATAATGGTAAAGTTTGTAGTCGTATGGGATAATAATAATGAAATAAATACATTTGCATAGCGCCTGGCAGCAGGCCAAAGCCGATTTTTATTTAAATTGTCGTTGTTCAAATTGATTTTTAAAGGCACTGCTGTGACATACTAATTGATTAAACATGATGCATATGGTGCTATCTTTTGAAATTGATTTCTGTTAAAATTATTGGCTGGAGTCTGGATATTTTAAAATATACTGTTAAAACTACCTAAATTATACCTACAATATACCACTTATAAGTGTGTTCTTGTAACAACCATAGTTGTAAAGTAAATACTGAGCATTAGGTATGTATACTTATTAAAGATGTAGTCTCATCAGTCTAAAAAGCATGGGCAAGTTTGTCGATAATTATATGCTGTATAGAATATGGATGTTCATCTACGTAGACAACGCACATCACTGCGCAGTTCTGGATTGCTATATTATTTGTAATTATTTATAATTTAGACAGCTCTCCGAAATGACTAATATTGCTCATAGCACACACTATGTTGTTCCCAAGCGGTGAGATTTAAGAAGTTCGTCGACGTCATTGTGTTGATATCATCATGATGTATTTATTTATTCGGCTAATATCCGGCTACCGTTATAACTCACTATCTAATAATTATATTTAATTTATAATATCAGTGATTTAAAACTAATTTTGCATTGTTTTAAGGTCGCACACACATGTATATGCATATCATATGTGTCTTGCATATGAAGGTACACAAGATTATCAAGATTTTTAATTTGTAGAAGAAAAGATAGTTAGAAAAATAGTTAAATAGTTGCATCTCTTTGATATTTCTTCGTCATATTTCTGCAAATTCTGCAAGTATTGGGAATATATTCATGGAATTATAAAAAGACCATGATCGTAAAGATTATATATATATCAGATATATTTAAGAAAATATAAATATTTCATATACCTTTCTGAATGGTTCCTATAATTTTACTCCAAGATAACTGATTGTTACATGAGTTATATGTTTGCGGTATCATATTATTTTGTTAAAATTTGATGATTTCACCAGAATTATTAATTTTAGTCGATGATTAAATTTTTTACACGTATAATCAATGAATCGTGCGCCAGATCGGGGCGGCTTAGCTCATCCGGCAGGCATTTTGGTGGTTTTTGTGATAGATGCTGCGTCAAGAAGGCCTTCGTGAACACGATTCTAAACGTACGATGAGATAATCTCCGGTGATGAGATCTTTGCACAAGTGGTATAAAAGACTGGACAATACGTCTCGACGGGATTATGTTGATTAGTCCCAAGGTTTTTGCGTATAAAGCATTTTAAAGCCTGACATTTAAATATCTCTTGTGAAATTCTTTAAAAATACATAATATGATACAAAGTTGTACAATTTCTAGTAAATGTGTTTAATTAACGATTAATAGTAAAATGGCCATCGAACCTTTATGCTAGTACTCAAATGTCAGGCGTACGACCTCCATTCACAATGTTTTCGTCACACTATTCATTCATAAGAGCGAACGACGGTCACGCGCCTGCGCATTACATGCTTTATATTAGACATCAACGCTTCTGCACGTTTACTAATTAATAATTAGCAGGAAGAGCAGTCATCGCGTCGCGAATTTTCATTAACTACAACGAATCACTTTCCATACTATTACCATATCACTCCAGTAATTACGTTTCCGTTAATATTTAAAAGAATTTCAAAGAACTAACGAAAGACAATTAAGGCTCAAGTATTTTTACATGTTTGTATACAATTAAGTAATAAGCCTACAAAGTTGTGGCATATTTAAGGCGTGGTTAACAGATTAGTGACTCTAGCGCGAGGGGGTTGAATACATTCTTGCGAGTTCCTTGTTGTGACTCATTAATGAACTTCGTTATAAAATAAGCTGAGGGCACTTAACTGCCACCCTCCGAGATTGGTTTTCGTGGTCGGTGTCTATTAATATTTATTTATAGGCAAAACTTTAAAACCCAAGAACATTTTCAGAAGGGCGGTTGAGTCAAGTTTGTAAAAACAAAATCTTTGTTTCCAGATGTCCTTTCTGAGATGTTTCTTTATATTTTAATTACAAAGAAGTATTTTAATGTCAACAATGAAATAATTGACATAAAAATTAAAAATGTGAATAATATTATACAAATACATTTGTACGACAACATTTGAGATGAAGACCAAATAAGAAACACAGTCAAATTTAAGTTTATTTTAATCATTTCATTATTTCGTTACTTAAACAAAAATTTTCTGAAAACTATTTATTGTTAATAAAATAAATAATACGTTCTTCTGTATACGTTGACACAATGGAAAATCTAATAGTCGGGCTGTATCCTTGAAATGTCTTGAATCGTCTTGTCTAATGTTATTTTTTTCCTAATTTCGTGATCATAATACATATTAATTAGTATAAAAACAGGCAACTATATACTCGTATATAATGTAGTCGTTGCTTCTTTGAATCGGGTACTTCGAGATGTGCCTGGGCATAAATTTTTATGCCAACATTATAAATGACATAAAATTCAAGCGTTGGTCCCTAATCATAATATTTATTCCTTAGAGTTTTTTTGTTTTTTTTTTCATTTTCCAATATTATTGTTTAGTTCCTGTTTTGAGCAATTTATGATCCAACCAATAAATAAATTTGATATAGGTAGCGCATAAAGTTTCGGAACTATTTATAACATTCTCGGAAAATTTATGGGGAGTTTTATTACGATTCATTTTGAAAAATCTGCAGATTGAAAAAGTGTTAGGCCACTATGAGTATTCTGACGGTATGTCGATAGCATGTAGGCCTGGCCAAGATACCCTTGAACCTAAGTGGCAGCTTGCGCTCGGCTTGCCATTGACCCCGCGTACGGCGCCCGCCGCGCCGCCGGCTAGCCCCTTCGCTAATTGTTATGTAACCGAGATCAAATCTGCAACATCTACAATTTCCGATTTTCTCAATTAAATCGTAACATTCGTGTCATGATGAATGACATGTCCACCGAATTATATGTAATCATCTTACGAAAGAGTTTTTGTGTTTGATCCATTAAAGTGCATAATTAACAATTTTCTATTGTTTACATGGCTACTTCACAAGAAAAGGCTTTTAAGCAAATAATTAAGCGGGTAAATGGTTTCCTGATGTCATTAAACTCTCTGGATAACAGTATAAGTAGAGTACGGTATATCAGTTGTCGTTGTGACCAAAATTTAACAAAATACAGATAATGTTAGGTAACGCAAACAGGTTCTGTAAACGCGAATACAGCTTCCTGCCGAGTCAGGAGGAAGGCAGAGTCACTGAACTTGCACGTCGGGAGGTTCTTCGTAGTCTTATGATTGTAAAACAATATGTCTTTATGTACCTATAAAACGTATTCTAAACTAAGTTTGCAGAATTACTATTGCCATTTCACTATGCCATTCTTATTGCATTATAACAATCAATGAATTGTTGTATAATATATTCTTTATACGTAATTATTTTTCACTAATTAGATTCAAGGGTAAATAAAAATATAAAACAAACAAGGGTAAAATTTTTTAAATTTTATTTTTATGAAATAATGAATAGTTTTTAGTAATACCAAAATAGAGTATAATTATACGCGTGCAAAAAACAAAAAGAACTTTAATTGGCTGGTTCCTAAAATTGTTCACAGTTAATATTTTAATATTTTTAATAAAATATTTCTATTTCTATTTATTACTAGCTGACCCGGCGCACTTAATACCGCCATTTTTGAACGTGACGTATTTTACATGTCTGTTGAACTATTAGTATGGAAATATATAATTGTGGTTATTACTATTCTATTCACAACTTTTTCATATTTTCTGACCGTTTTAACCTTCCCTGGACTTCCACGAATATTTCAAAGCTAAAATTATTCCAATCGGTTCAGCCGTTCCCGAGTTTTAGTGAGACCAACGAACAGCAATTGTTTTTATTTATATAATATGTAAATATTATAATGAAATAACGTTACCTGTTCGTTACAATGAAACTTCTAAGGCACTTAATAAATAAGATTTTTAAAATTTGTTTAAAAGACATTAAACTGTGGACTTCAAAATAAGAATGCTCCGGGCGTTTGTGCTAGAATTTTGATTGATATTTTTTGTGAGTGGGTAACTCGATTACAATAAGACGACGGTAATAATAACGAGAGAGGTGCGAAATGGTCGTCGTAACTGAAAGTATATATCAAGGTTAGCCATTGCCGAGCAAACGAAACTCGGCTAACAGTAACAATTCACCCACAAAGCAAAAACCTGGCAACCGCTCGACACCGAAACCGCCAATACTTTTGTGCTCTACCAATCCGAGTTAATTGCGAATGATATGAGAATGGACAATTTCAGTGCCTTCACTATAGCGGAGTTTTAATTAGATATATGTTCTGTTACATTAAGCAAGTATCAATTGATCCGTTCACTCTATTTATTACATTAACACACAGACGTATCTTAATTTCTTTACAATGGAAGTGAGAGTTGTAGTTGTTAAAATCGAAAACGTAAAAGTCCTTTCTCCATCTTGTACATGTTTTTTGTACAAGAATTTAGAATTCAATTACCTATATAATTGCTAGTAATTTCCGTGGCAGCTTTGACAGATAAGCTTCGATGTGAGCTTTGACGTTGAGTGCTAGGTGAAGACCGCTTTCTTGGCCTCGATTTCGGTTATGAGTTGGAAGGCGCCATATTCTCATAGTCGACAAACTGATGAATCTATATCGATCACTTGTAGGCGGCCTTGAGCGGTAACCATTAATTTGTGTGCAGAGTCGAGCAGCGCGATCCCGTTATAGAGAGCGCCGGGATGTTGTGATTTGTGCCCATTCGACGAGTCCCTCAGAAGTCACTTGGTAACCACCAAGTCAATCTCTTATTTACTGAATAAGTATTGAAAACTTAAAGTAATAAGCTGTAAGATGTTCGAGTTGGTTAACGATACAAGGAATATATATGATATAATATATGCGTTTACTGACCATCGACTTTATAAGTTATTACTTTAATACAGACTTAAATAACATTTTTATGACATAACGGATAACATTTTATATATTATGGTACTATTTTGAGATGAATACCAAGTTTAGTATTAAACTTTAGATTAATTAGAAAGTCTTTATCGTTCATAAAGAGAGCCACGTAATCGTGTTGTTCGTAAATCAAAATTTATCTATTAGACAATAATCGATTTAGAAAATGGCATAACGTAGGTGTGTTATAAATTTTTTCGTATTGGAATTAATAAAAACAATATAAAGTCTCATCCTTTATATTGAAAATGTATGATTAATACCCATACAATTTTAAGCACACCTAATCGCTTTAATTCATATTCACTATTGGAATTTGATATTAGTATAATATGTTATATGATTTTATGTGGTTTACAGAGTTGGTAGCGAGAAGGACGGTTCTCGCCGACGCCTCAGCGCTCGGTGTGATCAGAATTTGTTTATGTTGCCTGGGAATACTTTGTTTAGATAGACCTCTTGTATAACTAGGTAAAACCTTAGCGTTTTAGCGAACGCTTTGCAAATACAAATAAACCCGTGAATTTTAAACGTGAACCGCCATTTGCATAGATAGGAATAAAATTGCTCTAGAAATATTTCTTTTTGGTGCCGGGTAAACCTTGTCTAACTGGATCAATACGAATTACACTTTATGTACGTGGTCTGTAATTTAAAAAGGAAGTAGGTGTATGTAATCGAGAACAGTTTGACGGGGATCTTGTAATTTTGAATATTCGCTTTTAATATACATTGCAGGTGCTCAGTGACGTACCTACAAAAGCAGACAATAATAGGTGTGGAGAGTGAATTGGTACAACGTGACCACATCGCCAGTTTCATCGGCGCGGAGACGTGAGACCATTGTTGCCACTAATAGATAATTAGTAAGATGCCGTTATTTATCCGACGATCGAAGATCGATCGCCATTGATAGCCCACATCTATATATATTGCTCCGTACACGAACTTGCACTCTACTATAATACCAGGGGGCATGAATATATAAACATAAAAATCGGTCAAATAATTATAATTTTCCAAACCCTTTTAATATTCATCCTCCGCAATAAGCAGGCATACAATTTTATGGGTATAATAATTTATGGTCTGACTGAAGTAACTAAGGCGCCATAGAAGGCCTATGGGCATATACTCACTTTGATATATTACCATCTAAATGGAATAGCCATCTCGAATCATCAACTTGAATAAATAATATATACTCTAAAATAGCGAAACAACTGATAAAATTATATAAAGTTCGCTGAACATCATCGTCTTGCACATATTTTAAATACTGATTATGTTAATACGGTGATCCTGAATGAATAAATATTTGCCTAGAAAAATAATTTCCATCGTGGTGTTGTTAAATTTCTGCGTACTTCGAAGGCCTCGTTCACACGATTAGGTTATTGCGTCTATGTATTGGTATGTGAGTCGAGTGACCACCTCATTACTTATTAAACGGCATGTAACTTCATTCACAACTGACAATTTTCACCGAGGATAGCGTCGTATTTAAATATATTACTTTAGCATTTCATGTTCAGTTTAAAATATTCAAGCGTGTACGTTTATTTATCCATAAAAGTATTGTTTTAGGTATTGACTGGTATTATTAATTTGCCAAAAAAGTTTACAAGGAGATATGGTCACTTACAAATTGCATTTTTCTCTTATAGGTGTGTTTACATTAATGTATTAGGACATGGTAAGTCGAATTAATGACCCACGTATTCGTAATTGCAATGTGGTGTTTATAAACGTCGATGTTATCTCGGGACGTTCTCAGCCGGATGTTCATTTTGCGTTACATTATTTGAGTATTACTCAGTGTTTATACTATTCCTGATGTTGCTCATTTTTTATTTATTTCTTTGACTATGGATTGTTGTGGAAGAAATCATAGTGGTAAATTTTGTGTTAAATCCTTTTATGTCTACAACTGTATTTGATGTAGTGTAATAAAGAGTAAACAAATAAATACATTTTTAAGTAAACGTTTAATAATTACATAATATTTTTATGTCTACTTATCATATATACTACCTGTAAGGAACAAATTATGATGGCTTATATTTATTGTTTATGGATAAGGTTTAATTTTTATTGCATAAACTATCCTTAAAAAGCGAGAAACCAGAAAAAAAATCTAAGCAATACGGCGTAAGGATAGTCAATATTAATTTGTGAATGCCTCCTTTCATTAAGATTTATTTTATACCATAGCATTGTATGCCAATGTTGTTTTGGGTTTCCCCGTGCTTATTATCCTAATTTATAAAATGGAATTATCTTACAACGATAGCCCTTGTCATCCGTGTTAGTCATCCGAGAGGTTAGACGAGGACAGCAGCCAGAAACTCAAACCCCCACCTCAGGTCACGAACTCGATGAGGATGAGTCATTGTACAAGGAAGATCTAGGAGCATGGCGTCACCAGCGCCCGCGCCGCCGCCGCACGAAGGTACGCCTCGTGTGCCCGCAACAGATAACATTAATTAACTTCATTATCAATGAATTAGGAACTCTGTGACCTTGGCTTGTTTGCCCACTTTTTCACTTTCAATTTAACATCTTTCACTTATTGAGTTGTATTTTCACTTTTGCTTTCAATTGTCAAAGAATCATCAAAAATTTTGACGACTCATTATAGACGAATTAAAAATAAATTGAAAGCTAACAAATACATTACAGTAATAATGCCAGTCGGAAATCCAACAGAACTAAGATAAAAAACTTTAAGAATCCCCAATTGCTAAATGGGAAGCAAGTTGAGTGTTGTACAAGTATTAATAGTATATTAATGATAAGGTAATCTATTAGTTCTTATCCATACAGTTCATGGGAGTTGTGGATATGCTAACCACAGTGATACGACTATAATACACACATTTCAAACCTATTTCAAAGAAATTTGGACATAACATCAAAGCAAATTTCGACAAACTGGTAAAATTTGAAGAATTATGAGTATCCAAATAATTTACCATATTACAAGTTTTGCTATTTGTGTATGACTTTAAGGATAATTGGATGCAAGAAATACAGCTCTAAATTCTAATAATTGAATCATTTTGCAATGACCTTATAAGTTCTCGGAAGAACAACGGTCCAATAAGATAGAAAATTTAATATTTTTGTGGCTTGGTATGATCGGCGGACCAAAGTAGGTAATGATTATGAGAATACGCATAGGCTTATTTTTGTGGCCGAGAAACCGCATTAGTAATTTTTTTTCGTCATTAAGACGTAGATTTCTCACTAACAACTACACAAATAATTTTCAAGTGTTAATCTAAGTAACAGACAGACCGGTTGTTAGAATGTGTAAGCTCGTTGTTCCAACAATCCTCCCCGTTATGAACTCTACTTTACTGCGGTTTCAATAATTTACACTTGTACGCGGTGCTCACTCGTGCTCGGATTTAAATGTACACAGCGTCTTATAAAAATATTTTGATATTATTTACTCATATTACTCAGTCATTGAACTTTACATATCTAAGAGATATTTAATAAGCGACGATTATAAATATTTGAGTACGCTTGTTTTGGATTATGATTTGTAAAAAAAATAATTGGGTAAACAATTATGTAAAATGTTCGCCTATTTTTGCAATAAATTAATATAGTTGGTAAATTATTTGTTCACACTTAACGTAATACGGCAGTGTCATAGGTTAGGTTTCTGTTGAATATGAATACACGACATTTCCTTCTGCTAGACCGTCACTAGACACAAGCGAGCAAAGCAATTGTGAACGCAATTCTTTTGATTTAAATATACGTTTAATTAAATGAATGTCTCTACATACCTCTCTATTTTTTAGGTAAATAGTACAATAAACTGTCGCATCAAATTACCCAATAATATAAGTATTATAACTTATTCAAATGATTGCTGATTGTAAAAAATACTCTTATTGTCATGTAAGTTTTAATGGTCAATAATTATTTTTGTCTCGGAGTTTAGCTTATTAAATTTTATTTCTATTATTTTAAAATTTAACGTACACATACCGTTTGTAAAATAAATTATTTGTTTATGAAAAATCATACCTACCTAAGGTATGACCCAAGTTTTTGGTAGAATTCAGTATTAATATTAGTCGTACCTTTATGATGGGAAAATCACACACATTTATATGCTTGGTCTAGTTTCTTGAATGCTTTGCACTAATTTGACATAGACATTGATTTCGAAAATATATCATCATTCTCAATTATACCGACCATTATAAACTCATTAGCGTACCGAATAACGGAACTCGCTGGGCGCCAAATTACCAGCATTATCAATTTATTTACGCCCGTATATAAACAAAAAGTCGAATGTAAATGATTCGAGAGGTTCCCGTTAACAAATTCGTATTGTGCAATGTAGAAGAAAAATGTAACGCGCGTTTTCGGTGTAAGTTTTGTGTGGCAAAGCTTAATACCGCTATATTCCATAATGAATGTACCTATGTTAAATGCTTTCACTGCAACTCTGCGCCCAACATCAATCATCTCAATTCCTTCGACAGCTTTTGGCTCAGCCTTTCACATTTATCTGAAGCTCAGCTTTAATAAGCTTTTATTTAAACCTATCATGTCTTATATCAATGTGTTATTGATTTATAGTATGTTTTGTTGTTAATGTTTATTGTGAAAATTGATAAAACTAAAAAAAAATATAGGAAGTTTACGTTTTTATTGCTTTAGTTCTTAATAAATAAAATGTAGCTAAGATGAAATATTTTTATCATTCATTGTATCCTTTAATAAAATATTTATTTAATATTATTAAAAAAATCCAAAAATGATTTGTTTTACCGATACTATATAAGTACAATAGATAATTATATATAACACTTGTAACGTGATTTCCGTATAATACTGTACTGTATTGATTCTTCTTTTTCTTAGAGAGCCTCTCCAGCTATATTACCTTAAAGATTTTTGCGTAAGTAAAAATAATAGAATACACAACCGCATCAAATTTTTTTCCTATTCTACGATGTTCTTGAGAGGATCAAATGATACGAAAAATGATTTTATCATCTATCTTTTGTTAAGAAACAAATAAATTAATTAAATTTAATAAAATCGTGTTTGAGTAATAATATTATACTAATATTTGTACATACTGTGGCAGAAGTTAAAGGTTACTTCCTTATACATCGTGCAAGAAGTTTGCGTAATAACTCGTCTCGTCACGTCTTTCTGCTTTAAAATTTATACGGTGATCATCTCATACCTACTATAAATAATAGCTAATAGATCGGCCTTTACAAGGACAACGTTATAAAAGGTCGTTAGCAATTTTCGAGTAAATAAAACTTAAAAGCGTGACCCGTTATAATATTTATAAGTGGTATTATAATTTTATTTTTAATATATTCATAAAAAATTTTGAAGCGGTTGGAATGTTATATTTAAAGGCATTTTGAATTCATGGGATCGTGTAGGGTGAGTAGGTACTAGGTAGGCTTATTCCATCCAAAAAGATCAGTACAACAACTTTAAAAGCGTCTGGATTCCTCATTAGGGATTATGGGGTCGTTTAAAGACCCAGTCACGATTTAATGTCACACTAGGTACGTTTTGCAACATTTCTTTTAAAGGGTTCTAGTGCTTTTTTATTTAAATTATTGAGATAAACTTAGGGCGAACGTAAAACAGAAAGTTTAGTTATATAAAAATAAAAGTGAGTCCGCGAGCGAATTTTTGCATGATATCCGCTGTAATATTGTATTGGGACAAACTTTTCTACTATTGTTATAAGAAAATATACGTAGATACATATAATTGAATAGTTCTATTATGAAAGTTTAGAGAACGAATTGAATAGTCCTATTTTGAAAGATTATCAAGAAAAATATAACGAATATTTTAAAGTTAAATAAGAATTTATTGAAAAGCTTACATTTTATTAGGCACACTGTACATGTACTTATCGGGTATTACGGAAGTAAATGAGGAGGCTTAATCAAGAAATTTCATAAAGTAAAAAAAATCGTGTATTTTATCTGTTATAAATAAATAACAGAGAAAAGATTTGACTGAAACCGGAGGTCGTGACCCAATGCCTGGGCTAGTGTCAGGGGTTTATCATATTCCATAGGACCGCCTTTTGAAATATATTTTTATTTAATGAGATAATTAGACATTTTTATATCTAATCCTTTCTTAATCTTCTTTCCTGTTGGTCAATTTGTAGGCATATCCTGTACAGTACACATTACTTTACAGTTACCACCCGACTGTTCATTTTTCATCTATTATCATAAAACTT
>LQNK01001169.1:248222-364406 GCA_001586405.1 Phoebis sennae | reverse complement strand
TTTTTATTGAGTAGGTACTAACAGACACACATACACGTCGTTCATTATAAAATCTTTAACCCTTAATTTGGCAACGTATAGTATATTATACAATTAGAAAACAAAAATCCACGTCCTATGTTTTTAGATTTTGAGTTTTAATTTATATAAAATCTTATTCATGACAATATGTTTCAATAAAATAATAAAATAATTCAAATGTCATTCATATTTTGCATATAAAGTTGTAAAGAAGGAAATATTATGTAGTGCTCCCAAAGGTTTCTATTTTATTTAAAGTGTATGGAAAATCTCCGGATTTTCTTTCTAAGTAAACAAAAACAAAATATCGCCTGTGAATGTTATTATAGTTTACGCGATTACTGTTTGATCTAAGTAATAATATGTTAAGTTTGAGTCATATAGCAAATAAAGATCTAAAAAAATTTAAACAATCCATATCATTTTAATAAGTTAATGATCAGAATTAGTGACGTGGAAAACATAAAAATCGTGTACTCTATGCAATTCGAAGTAAGAGCTGTTAACGTCACTTTTTGGTCAGTGGTTTTTTTTTAGCACTGATCCCAAGCCTCATTATAAGACACGTATTTTCCCAATCGCATGAGGTGAGATGTCCGATTGGTGAGTCACGGGCGCGGGCTGAGCGCTACTCTGCGCCTGCGCAGCTTACAACTGCGCGCTAACATTCCTCGCGTGCGTTGCCTGGCTATATTCGCAACCGCTCTGATACAATATTCAACTTTACCTCGTCCTTGCAATGCCGTAATTCGTTACAACAAGTTTAATCGCCGTCGTATCGTCTTCATCTTTTTTTTCTACTACAGGTTCTTTCTATCCCGCCTGAATTCAAGGCCGTTCTGGCGCCCTTAATTATGTATTGTCTATGGAATTACAGTTGATGCTATTAAATAGATCGTTCACTTGCAAATATGGATTCTTTGTTGTTTCTCAAATTGAATGCGACGAAAAAATATCTTGTTTAGTGGAGCACGTTAACGTTATACAAATAAGTGGCGAATGTCTGTCATGTTGAGTGGCAAATTGGCGTCGTCTCCGCATTTGTTCCACGCCGCCGCTCGGTCACCGGTCGCTGGTCGCGCCACAATGGACCTTGTGGTAGCTTACTTACTAACTAGTGTCTATGTCAATGCCGTTGTTCCTCGTAATTCGGTGGGAAAAACAAACTGATCTTAATTGACTCGCGCCATGTTCGACTTCTAGCCGTGTTAAAATTTTCAAAAATAAAACGATATTGCCACTAGTTTTAAAGTCGGCTATAATTATAAAGCGTCACAATAAAGGTACAGTTAGAGTCGACGTTATCTACATGTTTATACTGACAAGTGAGTCACAGATTGCCTAGTTTGAATTTGCATTCACCTAAGAGTTTCATTTACTTAGCGCACGATCAAGATCAGGATCACGATTTCGTCAAATGAAAAAAATAGGAGGTACATGTATGTCGCATAGTAAGAGGCTAGAGTCGGCTCGATAACTGATAACCTCAACGTGACCATATGCACTTGGTTCGATAGCTTCGTTTAGAAATACCGTTATTGGCAAAATTCTGCACAAAATATCTTCGCGCTATTCCACAATGCCCTCTTCCTGAACTTACCAATTTAATTGAACAAGACTACCAATTTAATAAATGTAATCGGCAAAAATAAATCTCATCACAGTCAATAGGATAATAACTGCTCAATAAATTATTAGTTCTTATGGGTAAATTTTACATCTGCCAATGTCGGATGAGTAAATTATGTTTTCTATTTTTATCACAAATATTCCTTTAGATAATTTTGCAAAAAAGGACAGGATACGTAGATGGAGGCGTGTCGTGTATCGGGCGGCTGTGGGAGTTCGGCGCGGAGCGGGGGAGCCACAGGGGAGGCTGCTGGAACCAGTGCCGCCATTTCAGCGCTTTTAGCACTAGATTCAACTTATTTTTCCCGTGCTTATGTACAGGTAGAACCCAATTTTTGAACTTTATCAAAGTTATATATCATTAGCTTTTTACATGATGTAACTTTTAATTTGCGCTGATGGTTAAGCCGTGTAGCGACATCGTTTTATTTATGTCTTAATTTTTCTGCTGCTTCATGAACAAAGTAATATTACACCTATTTAGTGTAGTTTTAATCCTATAGGTGCACGGATAACGAAATGCAGCGCATTTGTCGCTGCTGTTAGCGCTGAATAGGTTTTTTGATCTGGCAGCTCTGACTGTCCGGCGCTGTCGGCCGGACTAACTCGTCGCTTCAGGTCAGCGCTCCAGCCCGGCTATTTATAGAGGTGCCCCTTAAACAGAGTAATTATTCATTGATTAGCACTGCGAGGAATAGAGGATTGCGTTTCTGATAGCCATCGTGCAAACGAGAATGGTCGCTGGCGCCGTGCCTCCCCCCGCCCAACCGCTATCCCTACACGGTTACAACAACATAAACAGTTTATTGGTCTGTTCTCAATAAACCAATATGAATTTTAATTAAAATAACTAGCTGTCGGAGCGTAACTTCTGTATCCATCCGCGATGGTGATCGCGCTGTTATAATGTGAGAACTTTCAAAGGTTCAAAAGGACATGATACTGGTTCATTAATATTCTACCAAAACTCTGCTTATAACTGTAATGCTCTTAAATATGTTAAAGAGATGTGTTTTTTAAAAGCTTTAACTATTTACGCTAATGGGGATAACTGGAAAATTATAATATCAGGATATAAGGAATTGTTTGTTAATTTGGAAAATTTTAAACAAAAAAGGACTGACACTCCGCTAAATAATAACATTTTGACAAAAAAATTGATTTCACTTCTTCACTCTAAAAACTAGAAAACTTTTATGTTATTTTTGTAATTTATTCAAAGTCGATGCGAAATCTTTTAAGATTGAAAACAGGAAAAGGGAAAAGGTTTTCGTGTTTAGTGACCTAGTACCCTTCACATCAGAGCTCGACACAATTCAGTCTTAAGAGTTAGAGTTTAATGGGTATATACTATATACATCATTAAAACTTAACCGCAGAGCTTATTCTGTTCATTTTCGACGAGATCCCTGGAAAATCTTCCACATGGAGGATCAGACTTTAACCAAAATTCTATGGTACAAAAGAAATTTCCAAATCGGTCTACAAATGGCAGAGATTTGCGGTAATACCTACTCCTATATGTAAAAGATACGGAAGAATTGAGAACCTTTTTGAAATTCGGTTAAAAAAGAACATGCAGTCTTTTTTACATTTCTTCTTCTAAGAACAGACAATTTCAGTCTTTTAATTACAATCTAAAATGTTTCGTAGCAATATCCGAAGCAAGTCTGGTAAACGTGTTACGTTTCACACATCACGTCACTGCAATTCACTTGCATTTCTTGTGCCAACATCGTTATAAATCTTTGAAACTGTCCTTTGGGTAGGTTTGAAATTGCTTTTTTAAATAAATTGTTTCTTTACGGTCTTGCGCTTGAGTTATTACGTGAATTTTACTTGAGAAAACTGAACTACCTCAGGAAGATGATTTATAATAGGTAGATATAATTGTACAATGTATACTCGTTTCTTTGCCACGAAACTTTGGTGAGGTCTTTTATCAATGTTTTGCGTGAGTATTAGTTATTCTGTATACGTTTAAAATGTTACTTCAATATAAAACAACTGTATTAGATGTTGTAGGTAGTCATTCACGATAAAGATGAATTATCATTTGAACATATTACGCATATCAATAAACAATACGTATTGTTTCAAAGAGTGCTTTTAATATGTACTTACTTGTAAACATCGAAATATCAGTTTTTTCTTATTATCAGTTCCACTTTTGATTTAAAGAGATTTACATGTGTTGATTTTGTTGTGGAATTTTCTTTTGAAACAAAACTGTGCCTCATGTCATTGCGAAGGTTTCTTATAAGTTAGGTATTTAAAATTATATTGGTGAGTTGTATATAATTTTTTAAAAATGTTAATCAAATGTATGCGTCATAAGTCTTCTGTTAGTAAGAAAATTGTTGTTATTTTTTATATTTTCTTATTAATTTAATATTTTTCCATTTCTGCGAATCTACTAGGGGAATGATGTTTATACCAAAAGCTTCGGTTCGTAAAATAAACTAATGAATGAAATCGAACTGTATATACACGAGTGGATGTATGCCTCGATAAGTCCGCTAATTAATGGTTATTATGAACATATATTCCAGGGTACTGATTAATTTCAATATATATTTTCTGGAATATCTTGTTAAATAATAAAAATATACTCTTATTTTAAACAATCTTGATATTATTATTGCAATGGTTGAAATTGTCTAAACACTTGTATACCTAGTGGCTCGTTCCGCGCTAGACCTCACATTGTAATGTATAAATCAAGACTATTTATTTGATACCACACTCGGCTACAATTATATGCAACATACAATCGTCGGGCCATTTCAGCTTTGAGACCTCGCTTTACTGGGTCAATTAATAGGCCAAATTAAAAAAAAATACTAAGATTCAAATTTCAGACCTGCCTATGTGTAAAATGGATAAAAAACATTAATATATTAGAAAATTATAGACAACAAAAATAGCCCGACAAGTACAGTGCAGGCGTTTTGATGTGATAAGCTTACCTATAGTAATTAATTTATATTATAGGGCCATGACTTTTAATTATTGCAGGCTTCAAACTATCTAAGTGTAAAACTTGATAAATCTCTAATAACTTGAACTAGTTAGTAATAAAAGTAAAGTTAAATGAGAGGAGAACATATTAAACGTTAAATAAGGAGTATTCGTAAAATAACAGTTAATCTCGTTATATCACTTCGATGCCACTACATTAACTATGTGAAGTTTTAAATTTTGCGAATAAATTAAACAACTTATGCCCGGAAATATGAGAACCCGTTATGAGCAGGCAATTAAAGTAAAGGCGGTTTAAAAAGGCTTTTTATTTTGGGCTCCGTATACTAAGGAATGATCTATTAAGTAAAATGTTTTGTGAAACCTAAATAAGGAATAAATATGATATCACATCTTATTGCATAACTTTCATTACGGGTGCTATGCTGGTATTAAATATATATACGACATCACATTAGAAACCTCAAAAATAACAGCATTTCTCCACTATTAAATGGATGTTATCATACATATAAACCTTCCTCTTGAATGACTATTTCTATTAAAAAACCGCATCAAAATCCATAAAGCGTAATTTTAAAGATTTAAGCATACATAGGGACATAGGACAGAGAAAGCGACTTTGTTTTATACTATGTATATTAATATATATATTTAATGGTATTCGAAAGTACTGTAATAATAACCATTTTTACTGACTACAGGAATATATTATTAGTTATTATTTATTACTTAAATAAATAAGATGATTTAGCCTCAATTGAATTAACAAGCCACAGTGCAAAAAAATCAGGCTAAAGAAATTTTCTAATTTTTACACCCTAATTAAATTTTCATCAAATTATTGTTTTTTGTCCCGATATTTTTTCAATTGTGGAAGGATAGTTTAAGGTCATACGATACGTTGTAGGACAACAGTTTTAATCCATATCACGTTTCGTGTGGGATATCAAGAATTTCTCGGGTTTGTCGGTATATAATCAAGAAATTCGCGGAAGGCTCGAAAGGATTCGCCCGACTCACTCACGCTGAATGCACAGACAATATACATTATGCTGTAAGGAAATGTTTGTAAATCTAACATATTTTTAATTAGATGTCAACTTTATGAAAAATTAATGCGTTTCAGTACGTAATGATGAGAACTCAATTTTATCTTAAAAATAAAATCGGCTAACAATGTTTTAACACTTACCAGCAAAGTATTTACGGCACTCACTTTGTTAAAAATGCTTGAAAAAAAAATATTTTTTTCATGTTACAATATTATAGCCTATCGCCCATTTATAGTTTTAGTTTAAGGAACCCTAAAAATTATTTAAATGTTTAAATCAAGTCTCAAATAATAGAAATACCAACTAGTACCAATTATTTATCAGTTATAATACTTATTGAGTTATGAAAATGTAATATAAAGTTAAAGGGTACCCATCAGTCATATTTCTTATTTTTCTTTATATGAATAGTCTTGTCATTTTTACTTAACTTTCCAATTAATTAAGAAACCAAATTTAGAATTACGCTTTTTATGAGTGACACCAATTTAGTACATTCAAAGAATCTTTGCTCAATAAAACACGCCACACATTAGTTAAAAGCTTTTAACTTAAATATTGCATAAAGGTCTTCATTTCTTAATATTGGACAGCATGTCTTTAACAAATGAAATGAGTGTCACGTACCACCGTCAAATGACAAATGTTATTGACCTTCTTTAGGAATTAGCAATATGCATCGTCCTTTCTAATAAGAAGAAATCACCTTCGATGGGACGAAAATGTTTCTTTCCGTTGTACTTGACATGTGTATTGTGGCCATTCAAATCCCAGCCAGAGTAAACAATTTGTGTAACGGCCAATTGTTCGATCTCCGGATTGGGTGTCAACTATAATACGCTGCGGTGAGTGCATGTTACTCGCAAAACGAAATATCAATTCATTTATTGTGATTACTCTTAAGCTTAAACTAAGTGTAGTCATAGATATGAAGATGTAAACCACACAACATAAACATGGACAAATGACCATTATATAAATAGCATTCTTTCTAAGACAAAGGCCCTTTAAATTTGAACCTTTCAAATACGTTTTTATTTATGTTATATTTTGATAACACACTTTTTAAAAAATACCTATTCTAATTTTATATACTTTTTTATATTTATATATGCACAACACAATACAGGATAAATTTCAACTTTTAATAGACCCAGAGTTTACTATACGCAAACCTCTTACAACCTAATCGATTTCTTATTTTGGGAGCAGTCAATAAATTGATAATAATAGAGTTCGGCGGGTTATAGATATTGTGGCGGGGAGTGCGTTTTGGGGTGGACAAAATCAATAGTCGGTACCTACGAATAGCTACCACTACATTCACGAAATCTGCACACATTGCGATTCTTTATTTGGCTTATATCCGCTCACGTACGCCTGAACTTATTGTCTTTCGATTCTTCCGAGCAGGTGGCGCTTATAGCGCATTTCATACCCTGAAACTACGGGGAATGAAAATAATACCTTCCTGAGTACGCCCTTTTTACTATGTTTCACAGTCAGTCACTTGTTAAGTATTGTAACGCGCTCGCTTTTTGTCTGTGACGACGTTCAAACATGGAAATATCCCCTGTGTTTTTACAGTGACGATAAAATATAAATACAAACGTTAATAATGAATCATTCGTTTCGTTCAATCCGTTGTAATATTTCTTATAATAGGCATGTTTTCGTTAATATAGTATCCTTATACATTTTATATTTGTTATCCTTACCTGATCTTTGTGATTCTCAGAAAGATAATTTAGACAGTTATTTAATATACTAAATAGAGGCGACCAATGTGTGTCGTCACGACATTATTTATCTTAATAAATAAACTTCCAGTTCAGCTACGACTGAATATAAATTACAAATAAAGGCACCTCAATTGTTGATCTATCAATCATATTTGCGCTACAGTTAAGTTTAAAAAAATGTGTGTCACATTGCGGCCAAGAAAATATCCCAATAATAAATTAGCATAGTAATATATTGAGCCGTTATGCACGATACGGAAGCTTTAATTAGTATAAAAAAACTATAGAATCACTGTCATTTGTAAGTAAACCTTCGGGTATTTATATGCATATTACAACTTGTGTGAAAAATATATTTCAAAGCCAAGCAGTGAGAATTAAGTACACTGAATGCTTCACAAAAATGAAAGTTGTTTACAACTTGGATAATAGCGAAACAATCAAGAATAAGCACGTTATTCTGCCATTCTATAGCACTACGCACAAATATTTTGCATTAATTTAAGTACAATGACGTCATCTAAAAGGTGCTTCCGTTCTCTCCCGCTTAATTTCAAATTTTCTATCTTATAATATTAGCCTGTAAAAGTAAAGACTGTAGTCTTTGTAGTAATAAACATTCTTATAATAATATAATGCCTTTAGTATAACGAACATCTATTCCTACATGGGTAGCTGTTATTTAATTGATGACAGCTTTCAATTTATTGCCAGCGCTAATTGATTTATATCTCAACATACTTACATTTCACATTCATCACTGAGATATGAGGTATAAATACCATAATTTAATTGAATTTTTTGCTCTAATGAGATTCGATTTTTTGTAGAAAATTATTAAGGAATTTCCAATTTAGGTTTAATTAAATATAATTTATGCTTTTTCATAAAAATCCTTTTCTTCTCAAGTTCGCTTCTTCCATCTTGATATACTTTTAATTATTTCTGAACGTAACTGCTATTATTTATAATTTATGTATTAAATTAATTTCACGATGCCTGTAATTGATGCTGATAATTTTTAAAAAGAAAATATCTAAGTAATCATAGAATCAATCATACTTGCGGGCATCATATTTACGAAGATGTCAAAAAATAATTGAATATATTGAAAGGGTTGAGTTGATTCTTCCCACATACTCGCGGTGTTATTCCTAGTCTATTGCGTAGGTTGTCTACGGTTTCAATGTGCTTAGCACTGGTCAAGCGAGTATCCAGTTCTCTAGACTGGAGCTTTAAGGCAGTAACTATATTGAGATAAATAATGTTACATCCTCGCCGCTCCATGTTAGTCTATGTCTACAACTTCCGCACCGTCCAATTAAGTTATACATCAATAATTGCGAAGTGCTTTCAGTTAGATTTTAAATTGATGGTTATTAAATTAATTAACATACGTATGGAAAAAAAGTAATAGAAGAGATAGATGAAAGAAGTCGACAAGCAGACATAGAATGATAGGTTTTCATGCTAGTTGGTGTGAAGTGATTATACTGTGTGGCGTAACATTCACGTCGTGTATACGGAAGTCGTGACAAGTTCGGGATGCGAGCTTTTGCTAATTGGCTGTAACTGATAGATAAGCAATAAAATCAATTGGGAGGACACCGACTGCATCTCCAATTTATGCCGATGTGGATTCGCGATGCGTCGTGGTCCGGCGCCGGCCCCCGCCACCGGTCCTCATATTTATACGTTAAAGCGGGCACTGCGCAGAGTTCAAACGTGCGACGGGCGCTCGAAACAGTAGACGATAGGAGAATCGCAACGCGTGGGTAGGCTAGGGCGAGTGCAGTGTGCAGTGCGTGCGGATCGTGTATCGCTGAAAGCTCGCGCTGCGAAGCCTCCGACGGCGGCATCGCGCGAGCGCCCGCTTCGCGTCAGTGCCGGCCCGGCCGTGCCATAGGCATCACGTTTCGCTAATATCACTAACCGTTTGCTGCTGGACAGTGACACACACTTACACAACGACAACGAATTATTATAACGATATACTACCACGGAAGTGGACGCGAACTTATTGCTGAAAAGTGCGGTGAGTGATTTTGATTTATTTCATTTAAATATTTTATATAAAATTATTTAATGTTAAGTTAAGTTAAAAGGCTTCAATTGGCGGGATTATAAAGTTTGACTGCTGTTAATTAGGAATTAGTTGGAGGATCCGCCGAAGTTTCGTAACTGAAAGAGCCGGTTTCTGAGCTTTTCCTACTGAGCGTCGCCGCCGCCGCGTTCAGTGAATTGCTCAAAGAGCTTATTCTATTGTTGTTTTTAGAGTTCTTTCAGAGAATTATTTACTTTGAGTTTTGTATTTTTTTCAAACCTCTATGATTCATTTATTTTTACATCCATATTCTTTTGTCATCGATGAAGTACAAGTTATTTAGTATATGTATATAAAATAATTTTATGGTTTTGAATTACATAATTAATTTACCTAGTATATTTAAAATATCAAAATAAAGATATTTTAAAGGCAAGTTCACTTTTTTGACATGATATTTTATTATTTCTAATTTTTTTCACTTGTTAAGTTGTATTTCATTATTTTATAACGTTAGCTACAAATAGACGATACGATGATATGATATTGTAAATATAACCAATGATAATAATTTAAAAAGAAACGGCTATTTCTACTGATAAATTGTATAAGCTTCTTCTAATGGTGATCCAAGCGGGACCTTTAGAAACACAATATTTACTTGATGGTGAATAACAATTAAGAGTAGCCATTTTCCGTCGCCTACGAACAGATCTGATCAAACCGTGTGGCACGAGAAAGACCGTGGCCAATCCGATATTTTACACTCGCCACCACTAATCATTTGCAATTGTACTTACAAAGTAGGCTCAAATCAAATCAGCCACTTTATAACAATAATAACACTTCCACGTAGCATTATATCTGCACCCATACACCTTTAAGCCCATTACAAAGGAAACACTGTTCGAGTAGTCTTTACATAGCATACATTTTCTAATTCAATATTTAAAACGGTTTAACTATAAATTTAAATTTACTCGTAAATAGGTTAGATTAATTTATCTCCTGACGCATTAAAAATGTGGTAACTAAAATAATATTTACTATCAAAATTATACTTCGTTATTAACGTATTTTTAATAAAATGATTAAGATATTAAAATCTCTAGGTACAGTATTACAAATAATAATTTATTTATTTATAACAATGAAAGACCTACGATTTAAGTTATACTTATTTTGAAAACAATGTCAAAACACGAAATATAATTAATCAATGAGATGTTTATTTTCATATTTAAAAAGTTTAATTATTTGGTTTATTTTATTTAAGTACTTTAACAATATTTGGATTGTAATTATTATGGAAACACATTCGATAATTTTCAGATTTAACATAAATTTAATTAAATATTTATTAAACTCCTCCTTACTATTTTTAATACAATGTTTATGGAAATTTGATAAATTAACATTTTTAGGTAATTATGTAATTTCCATATGAAAATCTTTGTTGACCGCAACTATTACTTATTTTTCGTTATTTTAATTTTAAATTGGAACTTGAGGTAAAGGAAAACATTGTAAAAATGATTATATGAATATCTTATTTATATCCATTACCAACCAGGCTGTAGATGTACGTAAACATTTTTTTAAATTAGTCATAATCGTGTCGATGCAGATAATCAGAACATTTGTATTCATTTTATCGTATTGATGATCTAACGAGGAAAAAAATAAAGCGTAATGCATTTACTATTAAACTAATGTAAACGTAACTAAAAGTTAGTGTTTGATAGCTACAAAACCGAGTGCGTTTGTGTAAATGTAAAGACAGCGAGTGCGAATCGTCGCTTAACGCTTTCGACGTGGTTGATTGCGCAAAGCTTGGCGGGCAGCGGACGCACAGTTCAAGAGCAGGGTGAAGGTTCCGACGCCGATACGCCCTTCATCTCGCAACTTACGCAAACCCTTGTCGCATTACATTATCTCGCAATTACAATATTCGCATGTAATACGTTGAATCATTCGCGGCGATATGCCTTGCAATTTAAACTCCACCAACCGGCCGTTATAGTTTAGTTTGTATTATAAATATTTATTGCCGCTTGACATGTTTCTGGGAACAACTATTATAGCTTAGTATGATATTAATACTTAGTAGGTTCCACATTAGGTACTAACTTCATTCGTGCTGTTACTGACATGCTATTTCTTATCAAAATGTAATATCAAATGTTTCATATAAACTCTATAAACGGTTTCATAGTTTTGTAAATTCAATTACGCACATATAAATAGAGAGACGGAGAAAGTATTAGTTAATATTTGGGGGTGAAATAACTTCTTTATTAAAAATGTTTTTCTTAGTGCATTTGTCTATAATTGTGGCGCGACATGATATGTTTTCATAATGATTTGGACATGCGTTTTTTGATTCGACTCTAACACGAGGCATCACAAAGAAAAGAGGTTGAAACCGTAGAAAATGGTGCTTTCTCAGAAATAAGTCTCTAATTCTACGGTTATTATAACCACATAAAAATCGTATTTTGTCACGCGAATGTTACGGTTTATGTTTATTATTGTTGTGAAGCTTAAAAATTAATTCGACAATGGCACCGGTAAATCGGTTTTATAATGATATGTTCTATCATGTGTATGTATAATAATATAATGTAGGTAATTGCAACATATATTTCAGGTAAAGGCTAATTACAAACATTGATTATAATACTAAAGAACCTTAAACTTTTATGAGGATTTCGCGCACCCCTCTCTACATTACATGTAATTATAAAAATATTAAGTCAGTACATATATGTTGATTTTAAATGACAGTCCCTATATTTTTAATTTTATTTAAAATTTTACTCACTTTGTAAAATCTATGTTTACGTCAAGCATATATTATTTTCACACGCGAAATTTTTCTAGCGCCTCTTACATAAGTAAGAAAGAAAAAAATGAACAATTTTATTAGCTATCTTAAGATGACAAGGTTGTACAACTTCCGATTCTTTTGTTTCACGTCGGGACTGCATTTAGTGTACGGAATTACGCTTATTTGATGAGATTTAAATAGCTAGATGACTTCTTCTTCACGACCATGATGTTAAGTTGCTTTTTTTGACAGATGCAAAAACACAAGGCCAATAGCATCACTTGTTATTGTCTGAGGATATCAAATTTATGTCCTATTCATCGTCGATCATTTTATCGTTTAAAGATAATGACTTGCTAAGTACGTGATGAGTTAATTTGTTTTGTGACTTCAGATGTAACTATTACATTTACAACATTGGGTTTCAGTTTACGCATACTAACATTTTGAATTTATAAAGGGCATTTTGAAACGAAGAAACAAAATAGCAATATTTGATACTACTTATCAATGAAAATAGGCGTCAATATGCGCATACGTAGACTGTAGAGCTTGACGTACATAACCGTGACAGAATGCGTTCTCGGCACGTCGCGGGCGCAAGCCACGCGCCGAACGACGCTTCCTAAGAAAATGGCAACTTATTGGGAATTTAATCTGGGCTTCATGGGTGCTATTGACCTGGTGAGCTTAGTACACTCGCTGTGCAAATATCTCAAATTTGGAATTTAGAATACATTTTAGGCAAGATTATTGTCAAATATTTAATGAATTAAATCTTTTAATAAAACGATGATAAATATTACAGCCACAAAACAATTTTCATTTTAAGTATTCCAAGCGTAGTTAGCAAATGATGGGGCAATTTTCGTTTTGAGAAAATGGTATCATAACACACTTTCGCACGGAATCAACACCGTTATTCTGTATCAAGATGGACATAAAAACTCGTCATTATTTTTTACACGCCATTTTATTTTTTGGACTTCATTGTATTACGGCTATTACTCATAACTTTTACTCCCATTGCATTCCATTATCGGATGGAATTAGTTCATACTTATTTTACATCGATATGCAATAGAAAACCAAATATTACTATAATTAAACGTATATGTATTCAGCTTTTAATTCCTATACAAGATTCATATTACATTCTCGATATTTGCAAAATTTAAAAGGTAATAAGGAATGATAGCATATTCATAGATTCCGATGAAGGGAAGCGTGGCACTGGTTGTATGCAAGAAACCTCGTGGCGGGTCATCACTTGAATATCAATATAATATGTATAGCCGCGTCTCGATGCCGGTCACAATGACCGATAAAAGAGAAACGCACGAATATGGCCCTACATGAGTTCGTTTAAAATTCACATTCAATAACAATACCTCATTCCGTGTTCGGTGCCACCAAAAGGAATGTAGGTTATGATGTTATTTAGCCTCAGTTTTTTGCTCTAAGTTTTTATTACAATGTACTTCCTCTAGCGTCAATCAGCGCCGTATAAGGCGTGAAAGTTCTGACGTCACTGTGACAAATTATTTTCTATAAGTGTCTATGTCTTCTGGCATATTTAATTGACCTTGGTTTAGAATACATATTTACCATTGTTTTGTATAAACAAAACATGAATTCCTCAGTCTTATTAACGATTTGTCTATTTCATTGTGAACTCTATATTATGTATTAAGTAAATAAGAGACTGTGACGTATATTTGTGTCGATAAAATATGTCCGGAATTCAAGAGAATATTTTCCAGATTTTTGTTACAATTCTATAGGTTTACCGTAGTAGGCGAGAAATCAATTATCGTCCTTACAAAAAGAATAGGGCGCATTTCATTTGCTACCTCATTAAAGAGCTCTCGACTGTTCAGAGCCCAAAGTTATAGCACCCACGCTCTAAATAACAAGGCAAATAGACATGTCCACTTTACCATTTACCAAGTAAAAATTCTCAAGTTCTGTTTGCGTAGGTCTTTTACCAATTAGTATTTGTACCGATATATATGACTTTGTGTTAGTGAAGTGTGTCTGTTGCACTCACTACAAACTTTGTCTAGAGCCCGACTCGACGAGCAGAGGGTGAGGCGTGAGAGAATAAGGAGTCTACTTAACACTAAAGAACCTTTGTTTGCGTTCAAATAAAAGTGGTTTGGATCTTTGTAAACGCATTTGAAACTTTCGATGAAGGAATACAGGAAAAAAAATAACATTGACGCGTCATTGTAAACGATGAACACTCGCCAAGAATTTTGAAACAAATGCTTTACCTCATTGTCAATAGACATAGCCTTTTTCGTGACCAAATAATAAAGCAGGCATCATTGAATTTTATTATGTGTCATTGATATAAATACCGCAAAATCGTAAATCGATGAATGTTCACGAATTTATGTTAGGGTAAAAAAACAACGTTCTTAGAAAGATCATAATGCCGATTGGAATCGTCGATAATGGTTCGCGAATCATAATTATGACGATTGTAAAAAATGTAAAGAGTGTTTATAAAGTTCAGGTTGTTTTATCGAGCGGAACGTGCGATGTCATTGTCCTAAGAGTGGGCATGGTGCTTGCACTCAGGGTCCATTTGCAATCTTAGCTCCGTAATGAACTCTATTTTGTAAAAAAATAAAGTATAAAATTTTCTTCAATAGTAATAGAATTTCTTATATCACGTTAATATAAAGTGAACGAAAGGTGATATTAGATGTTTGACCAAAATTTACAGAATTGTATATACAGTTAAAACTAAGTTAATTAATGTTCTTTGTACCAGCAACATTAAAAGACAGTTCGTGTATCGGTTATCTACAATTAAAGAATACTTTTGTCTTCATCACCTTGGAGTAGGTACATAAATTTTTTATCCTATTTTTTAGTGAGCAATTATTATATATTTAAGTCTCACATTTATCATACAACATTTTGCTATTAAAGCTAATCACAACCGCCTTGTTCCTTGCAAGTATAAAAACCAAGGAATGACGTTTGTTTTATACTCTCCGACTTAGCTAAATAAAAATAACGTAACGAACCATCGTATGAGAATCGTTAATTTTTATTATTGTATATTTATGAATCATTTTATTATGAAAATCCTTATCATAAAAATTAAGTATTATTTCTACATTACTCAAAATCAATAATTTTGAGATTTTTAAACATTGATTCATAACTTTGAAAGACGAAATCACCTACTAAACGATACCTACGAAAATGATATCTCGAGTAAATGTTGTTTCAATACTTGTTTAAGGAAATTAATGACCATTGCGTTTACGTAATCAACAAACAAATCAGAGTAACGGGAACGTTCTAATGTACATAAAAGCAGAAACTGGAAATAAACACAAAAAGGCTATAGTTTAAATTTATAAATAACTCTTTGCACTGCTACAAAATAAAAATTAAATTTCGTATTGAGACGGACAGCTCTATTACGATAAGAATGACGGCTTATCTTCTTCATGCATCAAAATCGATTTTAACGTCCATTTCTTTACTTAACATCCGTGATGCAATACTCAATCGTACACCATTTAACGATAATAGTACATATTTATAAATATTTAGTGTTATTCTTATTTGAAAGTGTGTAATATCAATTACGAGTAGCTAAATACTTTTGAATACTTTTAATGATATAAATCGTTGTTATATTTCTTGAGTTGTGCATAATAAACATATGTTTCGATGCGGTATGTGGCACGAAATCTGCGGCATCTTCGTAACGTTACAAAACCACCTATAATATGGCATGTTGAATATACCTACTATATGTGAAATGAGATAATTTCCGGTCCAAGACCCTCTTTTTATGATTATGGCGTTGAAATTTGATATGGTGAACTTGAGAAAATGTTTTCCTTAAAATTAACTTTTTAATTTCCTTTAAATGTCAATTATGTATACTTCGCAGTAGCTCGTCATTTTAAATACTAATAATTACCGTTACGTTGGCATTCGATTACGGAAAATACGATATTTATAATACTACGACCAGTAAATAAAGAATGTGAGCGAAACATAAATACATTCTATATTTAAATATTGTGTATATCAGTAAAACCCCTTCGTGTGCTTAGTAATGGTATAGATATCGATGTTGATGCGCCGTGGATGGTCCTCACGATCGCACTGCGAGGTTGCGCAGGCTCGGCCCGAACGCCGCTATTGTGACTCCAACTTACTAAATCAATATTTGCACAGATGTCGGCGTAAGAGCATACTATGCTCGTAGCGACCTAAAATTCATACAGCTTATATGGCAACGTTAGCGGTAAATTTTCTCCACAGCTACTTGTATTCCTTCAAATGTGGGTCGATGCTGTACGCATAACTTGACCCCGGCCGTGGTGGACTCGAGAGGTTCATTAATATCTGGTCGCCTTCGATCGAGTAAGACGCTTATAATTTACGTCAACTTTTCGCATGTGTGTATAATACCGAGTAACATAAGATTCTCACTTATGTTCACTTGTGTATGTACAGGTGCAAATGTACAGAAGGTTATTTTAATTATTGTTTTAACGCATAACATTTTAAATAAATTATAAATGGTTTACACAATAACTCCTTAATTATTGTTTATAACAACCTTCCTAAATAAAAAGCGATGGCGAATAAATATTCCGTTTACGAGCACTATCCTCTCGGTGCGTTAAAATTTAATGATTTCTACAAGTTCAATAACAATATACCTGTAGCGTAGTGAGTTGATTAAAACACGACTTTTAATAGCTTTCATTTAATAGCCTTTGCAATAAAACTCAACCTCACAGCTAGATAATAATGGCGGCAGGTTAAATCTGAAGGATCGCCTGTAAGGACCCCATCGCGTACGCGATTATTTATAATTATGTTTCTTATCGCTTTTTTAATAACTATAAAAAGTTAAGCTCTAAGTCTTAGCTGTGGTTACCAAGTGAAAAGGAAAAGCATATTTTTCTAAACGATGAACACGATTCCCGTGTAATATGATAATGCATCACATAAATATTTCATGTTTAAACCCTTTTTATCGTTTTTGTGCAGAAACCAGTTCTTATGTTGCAGTCTCTATGAGAAAAGTAGAGAACAAAGCTTCATTTTTTTACTTATTTTATGCTGTGAACTATAAATATAAAGATGTTTTATATATTGGCACTACAACCGTTTAGATAGCTTATGGCTGGCTCAAATACTTGATTTGCTGATTTTGTAAACCATGTTTAAAACAGTAAAATGGTTAACGGAGAATGCCTGTAAGCTCCACTACGTGCCTATGGTCGGTCGTTTAAAATTAGGTTTTGACGGTCATTTGTAAGACCTGGCCATTCATTGCTTACACAGAGATATGGCCGGTAATGACCGGCCGGCTATCGGCCTGACTCTCGTAAAGGCTGTTGGACACGAACTATTCGTACATGACTGTGAATACAAGTCAATAAACATCACGTTGGTCGCGCTCACTTCCTTGTATGCAGTCTAACTGTACACATAAGCGAGCTTAACGCCCTAACGACACATTTGCCAAAAACTTTGCCCCTTTGCTTTCATTTCGATCTCACCCATTTTAGATTTTAAGGTCACTTGTTTGCACCGTCGTATTTAGAAGGGTGTGTAAGTGTTTCGGGTCAGCGGTCGCCCAAATAACTACTTGATATCAGAAACATCGCGCATCCCAGAGGAGAGCGAATGTGCGAGGGTTGTATGACACGGTGTCGTTAATTACACGAGGGAAACTCGAAATGGTATTACTCTCTAACCAATATTGAATGTTTGTTCTCATTGAAAATGCTTAATATTAATAGGAAATTAATCATGTATTATACTGGCACGTTTTGACTACCTAAATAATATGTATTATTCCATACCGTATGGGTAATATTATAATTGTTCATTATAATATAAATTTTAGTCGTCTTTATTGCTATGTAAATTTTGCTAGACTTTTTTATGTGCTGTCGTCTGCAATGTTATTCTTAGAGTCGTTACGAGTTAGGTCACATATTTCGAGCTTAGTACTGCTAAAAGTGTCAGTACACCTTGAATGTGAGTGGTGGCGCGGCAAAGGCACGCAGGGGCAACGTTCGTCGTGTGAGCGGCGCGGCCGCGAGCTATCGCGAATTTATAGCATGCCTAGCAACAGCACTCACACCTCTCCATTCCACACTTCTTTCTTCGAACACAATAACACACACACTTAAAACATGAATAAACGATTAATGAATAAAAGATAAAAAACAACTGAAATTTTCACAATGATTTATTTATATAAATTATCCAATCTATTGATAAAAGTCCCATTGTAATTAAAATGTATTCACTGTATTGTGCAGCTTTTCAGTCATCGCTATATTTGCAACTATTTTCATAAAATGTCTAGATATTGTATGAGTTATAAGGAATTCGACCGGTTTAAGACATTTCTGTATTCTATAGATACATATCGGAATCACGAAATAGAATGGAATTAAGATAATTCGTAAAATATCTGTTCGGAATGTTAACACTGTGTAACGGTGATGAGATGTCTAGCTCGGATTTACCTAAATTATTCGGACTACGTTGGCCGAGCGTACGTGCGCTCGCGCAGTGCCTGATATCGCGGGCTGCTTCCAAACCGACCCACCTCTACATAACTAAGTAACCGATACTTAGGGTCAAGTTAATATAGAGCGTGAGATATCATGACTATGTGCTTGTTATATTGTAATCACGTATCAATATAATTGTAAAGCGACTATCGAGGTTTTAATTATGCAAAGAATGTGACACTGATATTTATCAATCTCTACTATATTATCTATTATTTTATTATACTCGTAAATCGCTCATATTGGAACCAATAAATTTTTTATTTTTAATCGGTATTATGATTCATAACGTCAATTATATACGTCATTCTTTACTCGCGTTTATTCTTTTACAATTTTCACATTAAATTAACTATACCCTTTGTCAATTAAACGTTATTATGTTAGCTATTAATCTGAAAAAGCACGCGTGTTTTTATATATCATACGTAGCACTCTTAAAATGGAATATTTCTTTTGAGATAAGATGTGAAGAAAGTGCTAATAAAAAAACCCAAGAACTGTTATGTAGTGTAGCAGTCTAGATAGTTTTTACTGGTACGATCTGACACAAAATTTGCACGGGTCAACGAACTCCGAACGACTTGCGAGGGAAACTAATATTTGCTCTCTTCCTACCCATTTCCCAAAGAGACGTAAACTCTGTCACGTGAATTTCCTTCCACATGAGTGCCCTATATCGAACCCTCTTAACTTTATATATTATTCAGGGTATAAACATAAACACCGAACATTGTATATAGTCCCTTAGGAGAACAAAGTTAATACGTTCTGAAAATATAGAGTACGATACGCTAGGTAATTAGGTATGTGCTGATCAGGGTATTTAATAAACATTAATGTTCATTATCTAGAATGCGTGATGTGTGGTTGCATGTGCTGGATACTTTGTATGCACGTGTCCTCACGTCTGCCGTTAATCGGCCGCTACACTTCGACGACAATTATTGCCTAATAACAATGCAGTGATACTTTTAGCCGAATCCAATAACAACTAGCTGTCGCCGTGTCCACGACTTCTATGCTAATCATTGGTAATTTACGACGCTTGATAATCGCGAGTCGCGGACGTGAGCGCATTGTGCGAACAGCGGGCGCGTGCATGGGATAGCTGAGCGTGCGAACTGCGAACACGCCTCGCCTTTATATCCTGCAATCTATTTAGCAATTTACTTTTTGTGGCCTTATATTAGAAAGCTATTTAGCTATTTACTGATAAAGAACTTCACCTCAATAAGTTTTTTGAATACTGATTATAAGCTCCAATAAAAAACGACTTATCGGCGACTATACTATCTTATAAAGGTACTTTTAATGGAGACGTTGACTCACTTTAAAAGTATCGGAACGACACACAATGCGGAACCTTTTCGTGACAATAACAATATCAATAAAGCAGGTATAATAGGACTTGACATTGAAGTGAGTTGTCTGAGAAAATGGTGTCAATGTTCGCTGCGGTTGCAGTGTTCCGAAATTATGTTGGGCAACATCGAGTCCGGCACGAGACGCCCTGCCGGCCACCGACCTGGCCGCGCTGGTCGCGACGCCCTTCTGATACCATTCAATCATCTTTTATTGATTTCTAAAGTGATTGCAGTAGCACTTAGATTGCATCTATATTCGGTCGTAAACGCAGCTATATAATCAAATTATGGCAGATTCCGTTACTAACCACTTGTGCGATGCTATTACAATAATTGTATGAAACAAATGGATTTAATCTAAAACTAAATTACCATACCGTTTTCGTACACTAGTATAATTATTAAGATATGTTAAAAAAGTACTGATGGAAGAAAAGTATATAAATATGCATATTATAGTTATAAACATGAAAGTATCTATTATAATAGGATTTCATATGACGTTTAAAAGAAATCAAAGCGTAGCGGCGCGTAGCTCTCTGTAAATCTCCATAAAACTACTTAAAAAAGACGCTGACCTCTTAAACTGCCATAAACTTGTAATTTACGTTATAATGTAACCCTATCTGACATTTACTTATCTTAAGTTATTTTAATCAGATTACTGTTACTTTTGACGCTACATCAGTACGACAAACGGTATACTAAATTATGTTTGGGAACTAGGACTCCATTGTATACATTAGAGCAACGGAATTTATTCTTCAAAAGTTTGTTCACAAATTCTTTAATACCGAAATAGGGATTTTTACGCTTTTGTTGTTTAAAGTAAATAAATAAATAGCTGTTTTTTATTTAACACATAAATAAAAAAGTAAACATAACAATGTTCAGTAAAACGTATATGGGCTTGACAGGTTTGAACACTACAGATTCTTTTTCAATAGATTGTCGATAAAAGGCTGAGATATTTTTAGTAGAGCAAATAAACAGATAGTGTTGAATTATCCGCGCCCTCACCCTCACGGCGGAGGTGACTTGCGAAGCGTCTAGACGGGGGACCCCTGCCTAGCTTGAAATATGTCATTTATCTAAGATGAACTCAAATTGAGTTACTAAAACTATTGATTTTATTCCATTTCTGAAATATGCATAATTTCTGAATGCACAATATATGTACACTAGACGTAATTCTAATGCCGGGGTTAGTGACAGGGAACAGAAAAATAGAGGTAAACATTTCCCCATCAAGTAGTACAAAGTTGCGTGGAATTGTAAAAAAAGGAAATTGTAAAGAATGAATAAGCATAGGAGGTAGAGGTAGGCTCCAGGAACAACAAATACAAGATGTAAGTGTAGGTGTGAGTAGAACAACGGGCGCGCTCGGGTGCGTTCCCACGCTGACGGCTACGAGCGGGAGTAATAATAATTTGCCCTGTAGTTATTGGCCCTTGGTACCGCCGTAATATATATTATGTAAATTGCATAAGATTAATCTCAATTGAAGTGACTTAATAGTTTTTGATATTATTTGCAAATAACAAGCTTAGCCCGCGAAATCTTCGCAAACGCATTTGTACCTAGCACGCATTCTTTAGAATATCATAAAATTTTATGTTGCATTACTTAATCTTCAAGTTATTTAAGACAGTTTTTCTCATTTAGTTAGAAACTTGCGTTATGGACAAAACTATTAAAATTATATGTAAAATTTCAAAAATGACTGAAGTAGACATATATTTTACATCTACAATTTTGTTGTCTTATAAAATATAAATAGTTATCAAGACTGTTATAAATGATACACACTACACATAAAGCTTGGAAACTGTACATAAAATACTAATGTTATAGTTCATAACTTGTCATCCTAAAACTCATAGCTTAAACATTCACTACAAATAGGATTTCGTTTATAACATATTATCATAAAAGACACTTATCCGTGTATCATCATTAGATAGGGGATATATCGTTTTCCAATCCTGAGAATACGGTCAATAAAATAATACGACAGGCTTATAATAAACGGCAATGTATATATCCGGTATTCATAAAAACATCTCATTGACACACGAATGTGTGCGCATCGTCGGGGTGCACACAGCCGGCGACCCTCGGGCCCCGGGCCCCCCCACTCGAGCACGCGTGCTCAATGCTTACTTCAACGACACAAATTCCCGCCGCCCTCGCGTTTACCTCTATTTATTACGTCCAACCAAGAAAGAGCTAAGAACACTCGAGAACCCCTTTTGAGTATTCCTTGCTGCTTGTATTACGTATAAAGTTATTAATTAAAAAAATCTCGGCTACTATTCCGCTTGAATCAACACATTTTAATCAAGAAAACTGAAAGAGCCTTAATAAGCTCGCTACGCTATTTTACCTTGCCGTTCAGAGCAAACTTTTTTAATATTATTCGCACTCATTCTTGCGGTTAGGAACCAAGTGGTTTTTGTTCTTCCCGACCCGTATTTAGGTTAAAATATTTCCAGGCTTTTTATGTAGTTGCTAATTCAAATGCCTCTTGTACTTTTGTACTATGTAGCTTTATTACCGCGTGCAATACCAATCTAACCCCTCAAAAGAAACTTTTGCTTTTTTGTGACCCAATTCCTGATATTCGAATTAATGACGTCTGCAAGAAATATTATGGAGAAGGAATTCAGGTCGGTTTTTTTTTAATTATTACCAAACTATAACTATCAATGTCATCTAGATTGATTGAATGTAAATTTCTGCGTAAAATCTTAAGCAGTACCTTCAGAATAACCTACTTTTCAACAACTTTATAATTTGCATTTATAAATATGCATAAGACTATTAAAAGAGTCATCAAAAATGCAAAAAATGTAGAACTAGGAGGACAATAATTAATGATCAGGCTACCTATAAACAGATGTAAATTTATACCTTCCCTATTAGTATTATCAATATGACGCAATGCAAGGCTCTTAAGATTTGCTTTGATGGTGCTAGTTTTAACATAGTATTAATTATTGACAAAAATATTAAATATAAATATTATTTGTTTCAGAGGGACGGCAAATGGATCAAAGGCGCGCGGCGGCGGCGCTTCTTGCGCTGGCCGCGTGCGTTGCGTGCTCAACAGCAGGTACGTCTAAACTCCAAAGCATGGACATTGGATATAGTATGGCATTTCTCTTACAATATTCGATACTGTTATTCTAAACAGTCTATATCTAAAGACAGCTATAAAAATTTACATAATTTACAATACACGCCAGGAATTTGAATATCCATAAAAATATGTGTAAACAAGGTTTTATCACTTATAACTAATTAATGTGCAGTTTGTATCAATATTCACTCGCTAGCTGACAATTTAGATTTTAGTCATAATTTACACATAAAATATAACGGATCTTTTGAATTATTTAACTGACGTAATATACAATAAAATATTATCTATTACTAAATGTCAAGTAACCCTTGCTCATAAATAACCTAATTTATGATTTTGCTCTCGGAGATCATAAATACAATAATAGGATTATGTATTGTAAATTGTACTTATTCGCTTATCTATTCATAATTCACAATATTCAGTTGAACTGAAGAACAGGTACAACCGTTGTGTTGTCTCGTGACCCAGAAAGGGTAGTATATTCGTGAGATGGTCGTGCGCGATACATGCGGCCGCCCGCGCCGCGTCTGCGATCTTTCCGCACATTACCACCCAGTCATACCAACCTCATGTCTCAGTCATACCACTACATTCCACTCCAAATCCTATCTATATATAACTACGTCTCACATTCGACTATTTTAGGTTCTTTGTCACAAAGCTCGCGACGACGCGAATCTTGAGCCGTGCCTACTAATTATAGTATTAAAACCAATTGAACACAAAGCTATAAATCAATAATATTTAGCAGGCAACCGAGCACACTTTCGATTTTATATACAATGATAATAAATTGCCGAGATAATGAGTCTGTTGACCCGGTGTCGGTGAATTATTCAAAACGGCATAAATTCAAATATTATTAGCAGAAAAATACTTATTTCTTAAATTCGCGAATAAAAACGACTTCATTTACATACACGTATATGATTTAGCTTTGTGTTATATTTTGTAAGATTTTATAAGAATTATAATTAAACTTGAAATCATTCAGAATGCTGCATATCGTTACAGAGTTATTTTGGTCTGTAGGATTTAGTATCCCAAGCAGGTTTGTTCATAGAATTCGTACAGAATTTATGTTATACATAGGAAGTATATTTAAATGCGGCCTACAATGTTTAGGTCTACCCGTGTGAACTTCATCACGCATGGCGACCACGGCGACATTCATTCATTGAAACGACAATCCATATTAATGTAGTGCAAATTTTAAATTCATGCTGCCTCTTCGATTCGATTTCTTCGGTCCCATGTCTCTTAGCGCGACTTACACATATTATAATTCGTGCTTCTTACTTCGTTTTTCAAAATTTTCGATGCAATATTTTTGTTAAATAAAAATGAATCTTAGTATAATTAAAGGCAAATGTTATCCCAATAACTATGTCTTCACAAACATTTTTTAGATATTACTAAATTTAGTCTTAAGAGAAGGGTGGTCATGGTCAATTATGTGAACGCTTATCCAGAAAATTAAATATGTATTACTAAAAACTTACATCAAGAAAGGTAAATATAAGATTCCCGGCGACCGTTACGTGGACGTACTCGTATAAAGCAGTTTGAACGATTAGTTAAAGCGTAATGGGTGCGGCATGCAAACGACAAAATTTCCCAATTGATTTTTTAATTGTATGTTCACAATCAGTTTACTTAACTTCCAATGTTATGGTACTCTGGAACTAATGAATTTCCTTTTGTAATTTCTTAACACAAATCGTGTATGATTTAAAACGATTATGTCAATTATATTTCCTTTTAAATAAAAAAAAATATCAAGTATGTCTTACAGGATTTTTCAGTGCAAATAGCACAAGTAGTGTAAAAATATAATGGCATCCGAAAGAAGTTGTATCTCTAGTCGAACGTTTACCTGTCCGTTACTACTACATAAAGAACGGTACCTTACTATCTCACGGTTTTACATCCAACAATTGATTACATAGTAGGCATTTCCTTAGGCGTTATGACTTTTGCCCTCTGTATCTAATCAACAATGAAGCGGCAGTTTCCACATTAACGATAGTCTCCGTTAGTTTAATTACGGCTTTGTTGTTTTATTCCTAGCATTAACCCCTCTTATTCAGATTTTAAAATAAATTACTTTTTTCTTAGTTATATTTTATATTATATCGTCGTATTTATTTGAATCATCCTTAGAATAACAATAACAGAATGATGGCGATTTCATCTTTAAGTGGCATTGATATATAAAAATCCTAATTACACAGTCACATACAAAAGTAGCGCTCGAAAATGTCGCCAAAAACTCCCCTCTCACTCACTCAATTATACATGCCTAGTTATAGTTATGCTCACGGTTATGCTATCAACAAATGTTTTGTAAGATTCAACCTTAGGCGTACTACTTAAAATTGTTATTTCACTATTTGCAATGTTCTTAAACTGACAAATCGGATTGATTATACTTCTGCCGTTTTGATTTGGTCATATTATAGTTTTGAGTAATCATTCATACAAATCACAAAAAAAATCAATGAAGCGTTATACATTATAGGATATCCCATCCTCATCTTCGACTCTTACGTCATTCTTTAGGAAAAAAATATTCAAAGTAAAATACAGTAAAGAATGATAATATTCTAACAATATGCTATATTGAGACTTCGAGCATTATATAGCGGTAAGCTCGCAATTATACGAGTATATTAATACTTATTTATATCATACTACCTGTGCCCCGCGGTTTCGCCCGCGTATATAGCCCGATCCCGTGGGATTTCCGGGATTAAAAGTATCCTATGTCATTCTCCTGGTCCTAAGCCTTCTGCCTACGAATTTTCAGCTAAATCGGTTCAGCCGTTCTTGAGTTATAAGTGGAGTAACTAACACGATTTTCTTTTATATATATAGATTATTGTTAATAGAGTTCTAAATTTAAACAATAAAAAAATCAACAACTGCGACGATTACTGTTATTTGATTTTTACTCAGAGATTAAATAAGTTTTGATCTTACAACAAAAACCCTACCTTTGAACTATGTAAAATTCAATTTGATTTAATTTTATAAAAAAATATCTTTAATAATTCATTCACTATACTTAATGCAAATTTTATTATTTCAGCACCGACGTCGAATAATCAGACTGCCTTAGATTTATACGATGGTAAGTTCTATCCAAAAATTCAGTTTTCTCGCACTCCTTCATAAATTATTTCTGTTTAACTTTTTCTGAATTATTTATAATAACTAATGATATACAGATTATAAGAAGTAAATGGCATGTCATAATTATTGACAATTGACGAGATCCAGACTTTAAACTGTCTTAAACTCAAATTTTAACACAATCAATAGTGGGTTTATGGTGTACACCAGTAAAACTGACAAAAAAAATTGATTTCGTATTTCATTATTAAAGAAGAGGCAACTCACAAGCTTGCTGGCTTTTAAACTAGCCGTGAACAGCGATCTCTTCTAATCACGTCAGTAATCATACGAATTTGTCCTTAAATAATATAATTTAAATAGGTCATATAAGTAACTTGTTGCTAAATATATACAAATTATATTGCGTGTTACTAGTATAATCATTAAAAATGTATACTATATTTGCAGCTCCAGTTGAAGGATGCTACTACAATTTCCAGCACTATAGTGAAGGTGATCGCATCATGACTAACGAACCGTGTTTGAACTGCACATGCCACAATAGAATGCTGATGTGTTACTTACGAGTATGTCCTTTTACTAAGCCGATTGGACAAGACTGCACGGTAGAAAAACGAGCTGATCAATGCTGCCCTATCGTCACATGTCCTGATGGTAAGCGAATATGTTTAAGTTTTTATGAAAATTATTTTCTTTGGACTTATGAAAGAAATATTTGATTATTTTATTGTTTATAAAAATTCTACTCGATCACGCATTTAAAATAAAATCCTTCAGTTCCAGTTGATCTCCTAACTTCAACATCAACATCATCTCCAGCTGAGTATGGAGCGACCGGATTAGGAAAATTAGATAAATATGGATGTAGTATCAATGGAAAATATTTCCCTGAAGGTTCAAAGGTTCCTCCGACTCCCAATAAACCATGCGAACACTGTTATTGTATCCATAATATGACAACTTGTGTTATGCAAGAATGTACGCTTCACGTCGATGGCTGCACTCCCATATATCATAAAGATGTCTGTTGCCCTATTCGTTATTCATGCGGTAAGATGTTTTCCTTCCTTTTTATCTTTATAGGTATCATTATATTTACAAATAAATGGTCCTTCAAATAATAGTACAGACAAAACTAAGCTTTTACTAAATTTTCTTAATATTTCAGATCACCCTGAAGATGAAATTCCACTTTTAGATGATATGACAACTACTGTGAGACCGACACCTGGATTTTTACTAACAACTACTACAATGATGCCTGTCACGCAAGCCACTCAAGATTGTATACACGATGATCAAATATTTTCGGATGGTGCTTTAATTAAGACTGAAAAAGCATGCGAACATTGTTACTGTATGAAAGGAGACATTGTATGCGTAGTACAAGAATGTGGTACACCTATGGAAAATGAGGGCAAGAATTGTACATCTCTTCCACCGAGACAGGGTCAATGCTGTCCAGATACATACATATGTGAGGGAGATGAAACACAAACTACTGCTATTTATGAAGAAATGACTACTTTATCACCACCAAGAAGGATCGGAGCTGAAGGAAGTGGATACAGAAACGAACCAGATGAAGTATATACTGAAGTTCCATCATTAGAAACTGAAACGGAGGGAAGTGGGGACGATCAACCTATTACTATTATTGATAGCTCAGACTCAGTAACGACATCTAAGCCTATCTCAGAAAGCACAAGCGAATATACATCCAAATATAGTACCGAACCTGATAAGGGTTTGAATACAGTTCCAGATAGTGCGATAGAAAATGGTGAACAGGATACTACAATTTCTACTTTATCAGCATCTACTACCGTGCCAGAGAGTACAACATCAATTGAGGGCAAGTTGACGTCAGGTCAAGAATATACCACTATTAGAGATTCAACACCTAAAATTCATGATGAAACCACAATCTCAATTGAAACTTCTACAGTACATGAGTTAGATAAATCAACTATTTCAGAAGTAACCACAAAATCCAACGACTTTGAAGGTTCTTCAGACAATATGACACCTATTGATGAAGGATTCATTTTAGCAACAAAATTGCCCGATAAAAGTGATAGTACTGATTCCAATTTCGAAGAAGACTTTACAACTATAAAACCATCAGATTTTGAAGAGCCTTTATTAGACAAAAAGGACCAGACGACAATGAAAAATATACTTCAAGAACATCCTAGTGTAACTACGGAAAAAATAATTGAAATGGAAACAACGGCTATTGATGTCCAGGAGAACGAGATTATCGAAGACCAGACTCCAGGTCGTATACCTGGTGAAGGTGATTGTCTGCTTAATAGTATAACGTATAAAAACAACTCTGTTGTTCCAAGTTCAAACAAATGCCATTCAAGTTGCAAATGTATAAGTAGCATTGTTAAATGTGATCCGATAATATGCACTCCACCATTGGAATATATGGAAAATATGAATGACTGCCATCCTATTTACGATTCTCCTGATTCATGTTGTCCAACGTACGTTTGTAATACAAAAGAAACTATAGCACCCGAGTCCCATAGTCAAATGTCTGGAACAGAAGCACCGAAGCCAACTATTGAATGTGCAGGTGACGAATGTAAGATAATAGAAGAAAATAAACCTGGTAAAGATCATGAAACCACTAATATAGACTGTGGTGAAAATGGCTGTACAAAGGTACCTGTTCCTCCACCTTGTGATTCCGATAATGGTTGTCAAGTTCCAGCAATAAAACCCTGTGATTCTGGAGATTGTGGAATAAAACAGGAAACGGCTATTCACGATGAGAAAGACGTTGAAATTCAGCAAACACATGATTTGAAACCTGTAAATGAAGATGAGGAAGTTCTTTGCAAAGAAGAAAATTGTCGACGTAAAGAGTTTAGCGATACAAATCATGGCATACAGTGTTCTGGTAACGAATGTTTACAAAAAGAAACGATCGCTCCTATTTCTGATATTGATACCAGTACGCAAAAAACACAAAATGACATAACAACAAGAATAGATGAAGACGAAGCGCAACAAACTGAAGATTTATCCATCGTTCATGAAAGTACAACAAAAGCACAGCCAAATATATTACATGAAATGCCTACAGAATCTACAACGGTTGCTGAATTATTCACTGAAAAAGATCAAACTTCTTCCTTCGATATGAATAATTCAAACGTTGATGTTTCTCATCAAGAAGATATAAATACTCCACCTCCTTATGTGTCTGAAATTTCTACTGAAGAGTCATATCAGAAAGAAGATAAAACAACGGTATCATTATTATCTGAACATGTTACTGGAGAAAGTAGTGAAACTCCAAAAGAAGCCACGCCCGAAGTAACTGAAAAGTTGTCAGACGTTGATGATTCATCTAAAATTGATGAAGCCAATAAAGTAACGGTAAAAGCAGAAACAGAAGCTTCTGAATATACTAAACAAATCACAACAGAATCTTATATTGCAAGTGAAACGGCAACTCCAAGTCTAGTTACAAGTGACAAATCAACTTTGTCTCAAGAAACTGAGATTATTGGTGAGCTTCCTAAAGTAACACAAATACCTGATATAACAACTTCTTCAAACTTAGACGAACATATATTTACGAATCAACAAGATATCACAACTATTTCAAACCAAATTGTAACAGAAAGCTTTAATATTGGATCAAGCACTGAACGAGAAATTTTAGATATGGAACAAACTGATAAATCTCATGATAAATTTTCACCTGAGGTCACGCAACATGTTGAATCCACTACTGTATCCTATTTAGGTACAGATTTAAGTTCAAAAGTAACATCTTCTGATTTAATTGATGATCAAACACCAGACCAAAAAATTCCAGAAATTTACGAATCTTCACCAATGTATACGGAATCACCTAAAGAAGATGAAATTGATGAACATCCAAGTGTTACTGTACTTTCTACACAAAAAGACGAAAATGTAGCTGCTGTATCGTCAACACCAGCATTTAGAGATGAGACTACAGAAAATGAAGGTTATGAAATCCAAAAAGGAGATGAACGAATTTCTACAGAACTTCCGTACACTGAACAAGAAGACGTCAAAATAACACCACCGATTCAGGACCATTCAGATGTGCCAGCAACTAGTATAATAGATACTGACTTGTTGACGCCTAAGCCTGAAGCACATACTGAACCTGCGGAAGCTAGCACTGACTCTAAGATGTACAGCCCTACACAGGAAACTGGTACTTCAGTAAATATACAAGATATTGTAACCGAGCCTACATTAGATCATGATTTATCAGATAAAACTGGTGCTGACATAGAGCAACAAACAATTTTGAGTACAACTCAATCTCCAACAGTAGGAGAACAAAGCGATGCATTAACCGTGTCGCCTAAAGAAGAAGAAACTACCGTTAAACCCATTGATCAAGTTGACAAAGAGCAAGCTGAAATTTACGATACTGAGGTAACAACAAAGTCATCAGAAGAATCTGAAACTAAACCTATCGAAACTATGATTCAACAAGACGAAACTGACAAAAAGACTACATTAGGTTATAACCCATATTCTGAAAGTATTAAAGATGTAACAGGTGCCGAGATACCTGTTATTATAGAACAGAGTACTCTTCCTCCAGTAGTATTTTACCCAACGACTGATGGTTATACCATGGGCGAAGAGACAATGAAACCACACCAGGAAATAAAACCAGAGTCTATCACTACTGAAAAGTCCGTGACGCCATCAGACTTAGCTGACGCAGAAAAGGTAACTGAATCAGCTGAAACAAAACCGCCTTCATTTATTTATGAGGATATTGTTACTGAAAAAGTAAGTCCTACCGAGCGCGTGGACATAATAACTCCACAAAGCCAGGACTCAGGAGATGAATCCATTTCATCAACAATATCAAGTGTAATTGGATTCGTAACAGATCAAAACATACAGGACCTTACTGCTATCGACCAAGTAACTGGAAAAGAACCTGAAACACCAATTTCACTTGTTACTGATTTACCAAGTAAATCTACAATACATGATGAAGCTGTAACAGAAAGTGTTCAATTAAAGGAAAAAGAAACTGAAATCCCAACATCTATTGTTACTTCAATAACAAGTGAATCCCCAGTACACCAAGATGAAACGGAAAGTGGTCAGGTATACGAAAAGGAAACTGAACCCCCAACATCGCTTGTTACTGGTTTACCAAGTGAATCTCCAGAACACCAAGATGTAACAGAAGTTGTCCAAATAAAGGAAAAAGAAACGGAAAGCCCAATGTCACTTGTTACTTCTTTACCAAGTGAATCACCAGAACACCAAGACGTAACTGAAAGTGTCCAAGTAAAGGAAAAAGAAACAGAAAGGCCGATGTCACTTATAACCTCTTTACCAAGTCTATCACCAGAACACCAAGACGTAACAGAAAGTATCCAAGTAAAGGAAAAAGAAACGGAAAGCCCGATGTCACTTGTAACCTCTTTACCAAGTGAATCTCCAGAACACCAAGACGTAACAGAAGGTGTCAAAATAAAGGAAAAAGAAACGGAAAGCCCGATGTCATATGTAACCTCTGTACCAAGTGAATCTCCAGTACACCAAGACGTAACAGAAAGTGTCCAGGTAGAGGAAAAAGAAACCGAAACTCCAATACCAATAGTAACTTCTTTACCAAGTGAATACCCAGAACACCAAGATATAACAGAAATTGTCCAAATGAAGGAAAAGGAAACCGAAAGCCCAATGTCACTTGTAACCTCTTTGCCAAGTGAATCTCCAGAACATCAAGATGTAACAGAAAGTATCCAAGTAAAGGAAAAAGAAACTGAAAGTCCAACATTGCTCGAAACCGAATTACCAAGTCAATCTCCAGTACACGAAGACGTAACAGAAGGTGCCCAAGTAGACGAAAATGAAACTGAAGCTTCGACGTCACTCGCTTCCGATATACCAAGTTTCTCTCCAGTAGAAGAAAATGTAACTGAAAATGTCGAAGTAAAGGAAAAAGAAACTGAAGCTCCAATGACAATTGTTTCTGATGTATCGAGTCAGTCTCCAGTATACGAAGATGTAACAGAAGGCGTTCAAGTTGAGGAAAAAGAAACTGGATCTTCAACATCACTTGTTACTGATTTACCAAGTCACCCAACACTAGATGAAGGTGTAACCGAAAATATCCAAATAAAGGAAAAAGAAACTGAAACTCCAACGGCATTTGTTACTGATTTACCAACTCAATCACCGATTCAAGAAGATGTAACAGAAGGTGACCAAATAAAGGAAAAAGAAACGGAAAGCCCGATATCGTTTGTAACCTCTTTACCAAGTCAGTATCCAGCACACGAAGATGTAACGGAAAGTGTCCAAGAAAAGGAAAAAGAAACTGAAGCCACAATGTCACCGATTGTTACCGATTTACCAAGTCAATCTACAGTAAACGAAGATGTTACAGATAATGTACTACGAACTACTGAAACAATAACAGATTTAGAGACAGAACCACATATGGTTGATGAAAAACCTTCTTCAGATAAGACAGAACTTTCTTTCATAACGGACGAATATACTTCCACACAACGAAGTGAATCAGATAATAATAAAGATATAACATCACCGGCGCAATTTACTTCTGGTTATGAATATCCTAGACCAACATCGGAATCGTCGGAAATTTTAACAAGTACTGAAAGGGAACTCACGACATCTAGACTGTTAACATCAAGTCCACAACTCTCCACAGAAGGTCCATTATCAACCTACACGGAACAACAGACGGAAACTACACTTTTGATAGATTCGTTTGATTCTGCGACTGAACAACAACATGAAGACGACAAACATAAAGAAGCCACAGCTACTACTGAAGCCAATAAATTAAGCACTGCTATAGATGTCGAAAAAGGAACAGAACCCTCAACCGAGGAATCTAGCTTACATGACCAAAATGAAAATACACAGGATCTTAAAGATCAAACAACGGGCTCTATAAATGAAAATATAACTCAAGGAAGTGTTTCTGAAGAAATTAGCACTAAAGGTAGCGTCATAGAAGATATTTCTCGGGTTCCAGAAGACATGGCTTCTTTCACGACTGAAGCACAAGACGTTTCACAGGGAATAACAGAGCAGACACCACTCGCTATCACTGAAACAGCCTTAGATATGAATACATCATCTGAAGACGTGACAATTGAAAAAGAAAAATCAACAGTTATGATACAGAGTCCCACAGCTACTACACCAAATATAATTATTTCCACCATTTCCGATAACGAAGTAACATATCATTCTGAATCTTCATCGATATCGCCTACAAGTATTTCTGAAGATTCTTTCACCAAGGCGACTGTTCATGACGGCCTAACAACATCAATGGAAACTTTAATAACTGAAAATGTGCCTGTTCATCCAAGTGTAGATATATCACAAACGGTGGAACCTGTCGTCACTGCAGATGATAATACTATTATTTCTGAAAAACCAGAAGAACATACTGATAAATCACAAGACAGCCCAACTACAGAATCAATACAAACCAAAGCACCTGAGGAACACGTAACTAATATATCAGAGGAAGGTACTGCTCTACACGATAAAGAAATATTACCAACATTAGATGATAAGATGATAACAAGTACGGAACACATATCAGATTCTAAAGAACAAGAATTAGAAACCACAACTGAGAATAAATTCTCGGAAACAACTCCATATTTTGTGGAATTAGAAGAACATACACATCAAATCATCGAAGAAACAACTGTTATTCCTGTAGGAGAAGTTTCTACAGTTGAAACAACAGATATAAAATCTACCGAACGCGGTGATCAATTGTTTACTGATATACCTATTGAAGATACTCCAACAGAAAAATCACATGATGAGACGAGTGAATCTTATGAAACACGTGTAACTACACAGCATTCTATCAAAGACCAAACTAGTCAAGAAAAATACCAGACCACAGTGTACGCTAATCGATATGATACTACTTCTGCTACCACAATACAATCACAAAAAGAAACAGGAACAACTAGTGGGGACATTTCTATAGATTCGGATGTCCAAACCACACTTTCACCTTTACCTAATATTATGCAGGATGAAGAGCGTGTTACTTCCGTTACAGAAAAATCTGAGAAAACAACATCCGGTTCTATCGATACGAAGGTTCCAGTAACAACTGAAAAATCACATGATTTGGTAGATATTCCCTTGGTAACTAAAACACCTGAAGAAGACAGACTAACAACATCTCATTTCATTTATGACCACTCTACGGACGTCCCTGTAAAAACTACAGTTGCGGATGACACTTATAAACCAGCCGAAAATACATCTGTCGCCAAGCCTATCACCTCAAAACCTTCATCTACCGATTACCAACCCTCAGAAGAGATACCAACTCCCGATATTCCTTCAACAGGCTATGACCAAGAACCTGACTATGGTGAAGAAGATCAGGCATTTGGACCTGGTACCTGTCGATATGGTGGAAAAGTATACGTTTCTGCCCAACAAATACCTAGAGACGATCCTTGCGATTTTTGCTTCTGTTTTAGAAGTGATATCATCTGCTTACAACAAAGTTGCCCTCCTCCTATTCACGGATGTCACGAAGAACCAATTCAAGGTTTCTGTTGTCCTCGCTACGAGTGTCCTGTTTCAATGGGAACGACTGTAAATGTAACGACTACTACAACAACGACCACTACTACTCTCCCTCCACATTTCCTAACACACGCTTATAAGGGTGCAGCACAAAGAAAGGGATGTCATATTCAAGGGCATACGTACAAAGTTGGAGAAGTTGTTCGGGCATCATCAGGACCTTGTTTACACTGCACGTAAGTATTATTTGAAATAAAATTGCCTGATCTTCGATAAGTGGAGGGATATAAAAATTAATGATAATTTACGCTATTTCAGATGCGGAGGAGACGGACAAATGAAATGTGACCCGAAAGCATGCACACCGGAACCAATGCTCAGACAAATGATAGCAGCTGCTGTTTCCGCCCGACGAAGGAGATGAAAACTTAATCCTAAATATATTTCGTGAATGTCACAGAGATCAAAAAAATCTGTGTGATGATAAAACAATTTCATATATTCTTTGATGCACAAGAATAATGCTCAAATTTCGCGATGGATTAGTTTAAGATTTTGTGTCATATATATGTTATATATATTTATATTATTGTAAAATTTATACTTTCTTTCATGTGAAAAAATGGCACACATATATGTAAAAACAACGGTGACTGTGATTAATTAACTAAATACCGAACTCTTATTTACTGAATGTCAAAACATTTATGAGTTATATAAAATCGACAAAACTTAGTGCCAAACGATAGAGCTAGTTAATGCTAGACTATGACTTTATTTCTTTATCTAAATTTTGTATATGTCTTTAATAAGTAAAATTGACCAAACAGAAGCTTGCCTCACAAAAATTAAACGGATTTCAACATTAGATGCGCAATGTGCATAAATTTTGCTTCTTTGGTCAGTTAAGATCGCCGAAATCTTGACCATTTATTTTGATTGTAAACTAAATTGATTTACCGATATCACATTAGTCAATTCTTTATTTTTACACGATGTTACAGTAAGTATCTAGTATCGTGTAAATATGAAGTATCTTTATTATATTTAAGAAATTCTGATGTTGTAAATGCCTTAATTTGTAATAATTTATATATGTTAGGTGTATAGTACTTAAGCCATGTTTAAGACCAGTGATTATTTTAATTTAGAAGTACAGGAGCATATTTTAATGAATTAGAAAAGTATTGATCGATGCTTTCCGTTAACAGCCTCGGCCGAAACTTTTCCACTTTTCACGTTTTACAGAAAGTGACTTTATTTAGTACCTTGCTTTCTTTAATTCGTAAAAGCTCCAGTATTTACTAGCACTTGTTAAGTAAAAGTGGCCAAACTTTTGGAAAACACTTTTTATTATACATCGTTTTGTAATATCTTTAGATTTTGATACAAAAGTGCTGGTAGACTTTGAAATAATATTGCAGAACTAGGTGGGTACGAAAGTTGAAGGACTATTGAAATCACTTCATTCGGATAAGAATAAAAAAGTGGTCTCATTAATTCGTACCAACCTTTTTCTGTGTACGTAGGTTGTAGTTATATCTTATTTATTTAAAGTTATTGCAATAGTCGTACATATTTGTTTAAAATAATACGTGGTTATATGACAAATGTAAAAAGAGAGAGTAAAACAATACAGCAATCGGAAACATAATGTCAATTATGTATTATTTTCTTGTTTAATCACGACTTACCGAGCGTATAAGCTAGGTCTTAGCTACCTTTACATCTGTGCAAAATGAGTTTTAAATAAAACATTCAAAATCATACTTCTATTTATTGATCTTTCCTCTCTCCATTCGTCTAAAATTGTCGTATATTTGACTAAGAGTGACTTCCACATATATTATTAAAAAAAATCAAAAACTTCCGTCAATATCAGCTAATCGACCAACTAACAATTGATGGGAATTATAAAATAACAAAAGGCGATCGAATACATAAACTAAATTTAAAAATGTATTTCGTCTAGTAGATACAAAAAATGTACCATTTAAAAATTATGAAATGCTATAATACTATAATGAGCTTTTTAACTAACTAATTGGTTGGCTGCAAATTTACGCTACATGTCACCAAAATACCTACTATTATAATGCCACACCTAACACCACACACCGCATAACGAATTTGGTTGATATAGAAATACAATTTGAGACCCTAGAATAGAAAATACGCAAATCGGAGATAAAATCGGAGATGAAATATGCCATCTAGCATTATGCTACTACGTAGGTGAACTCGCGGGGCACAGTTATTTATATGACTAACAATTTTATATGCATATTTAAAATTCAATTGAATATAAGAATCGAAAATTTTAAATGAAATAGGCTAGTTCACTCTCTTTTTTATTTGGTCTTAAATTATTAATATTTGATCTACTAAACCAAAAACAAAATTAAAATATTTTTTTTACCCCCAAATACCCGAAAATAACCAAAGTCAATCATGTTGCTGGGCATTTAATTGTAAACAAACATTTGACTAGCAAAGTCAGATATACAGGCTGAACTTTTGAAATGGGTTTTCAGGATCAATTTCTAAACTATTTACTATACAACTGTCTCCATCGCAACGTCCTAACTCCATACAATCTATACAAGAAATTTATGAAAACGCTTTTTTTATGACAGAAAGTTATAAACAAATATCGATTGGTGAAATTTATTTAATAAAAAATCAACGAGTTCGATTCCTAGGTAAAATAATTTAGCAAAAATTGAATTATGTAGTTTTTTATTTTCATCAAAATTTGCCTGATAAGTGTATGTTTATGTGCGTGTGTGTATATACAATATATAAAATGTTATTGAGATTTTTTGTTATAAAAATCTAGCGATAGCCTTCAGTCAGGGACTTGACAGTGTCGTCGTCGACGTCACTTTGTCACGAGTACGAGTGAGTGATGAGCACGTTGAGCCGTTTGTACCGATCGGCGATCTCTCCTCGGTTTGTGTCAGTCAGCTGTATCATCGGATTATGAGTGTAGAGGAATAAAGAGTACATGTGTTCGCGCATATCCTTATGCTCTATAATATCTTCTGCGCACCTGGTTCGTCTCTGTGGAGAATGGCCACCATGACCTATATCGGTCGAGAAGGCATGTGTACGCAAGAGCTTCTATAATTATTTATACTTTGATTGTGTTTAACAGTATTTCATGAAATACACCGACTTCGAATTTAATAAATTGTATATTTTTAGGACTAAAATAAAAATCATTTTTAAAGGACTAAATGTTCGTTAAATCAAAGTGAAATTTATACAAGCCTTACAAGCTTTATTACTAAAGCAACAATAATTGCCAGTCAAAATTTGGAAGGCGTAGTTAAATAATATTATTAGTAACTCTATATTACGTCCAGAGTCCTGTACAGGCTGCGCCTAACTTGGGTTATATTAAATGTGTGCAATATAGTAATAATTTTTAAAAATAATGAAATATATTAAAATCACTTTCAACAGGATACGTTCATTAAGCATAATTAAGCAATTAATATCAAATATTTGTGTAATAAGTAAAATAAATGTGTTTTAATTTTCCTCCATAAATGTGTTTTTAATCTCACCATTCTGGAAATCATGGATTCTTTGTACCTTTCACTACTTTTATAGCAATTAAGCCTTTAAAATGAAATAGGCTTTTATGATATCACAATTGCGAGATACACACTTATATTTTTCAGTTTAATGGAAATACGGCAAATAGGATTCTTTTTTATAAAATTATTAATCCGAATTATAAAAAACAAATATATAAAATAATAAACATACAATTCAATCTAGCGGACACTATCGAAAGTCATACCTCAGCTTTAAAGCTCTGAACTAAGCTCTCGCAATAATTCCAACGTAGTTCTACAGATGGCGCTTGCTTAAAAATATTTTTGATATTAATTTGAAAATAACGTTTATACCCGGCGGCTATGATACCTAACAATATTGTTATTTTTTATATTCCTATCTATGTATGATTTCATTTCATTAGCGTACATTATGCAATTTTGAAGTATTATCAAAACAAACGCCTTGCTGCCAATGTTTATCGAACGATATATAACTACTACTACGACTTAGTACTCGTTATAAGTAGTAGTCTACTTATATCTTAATACTTTGTATATTAGTAGCACTACTAGAGTATATACCTTAAACTGTACTTCAAAACAAACTTATTTGTAGAAGTAAAATGTTTATGCACTAAAGACCCACCCACCCTGACAGATAAAAATAGGGATTTAAATGAAATAAATAACATCTGTTTTTCTATTACGGGTACGTTCAAAACCTGCAGTTTATGTTGCTATGCAACTATTGACATATTTTGAATTAAAACCAACTAAAGCTTTTAATTTTATTTAACATTTTTTAAACAAATAAATTCTAAAGGTATTAAATATTTAAATTTAAATTCGAGGATAGATATGAAATTGATATTAATAGGAAGTTCTATAACTGTCTATTATTGACACAGTGTGCTATTAAGATTTAGTCCTGCTACTCACCAGCCATGTTTACAGCTCCATATGAGAGAACAATAGAAGAAGCATCAGACAAGTTTTCAGCTTGCGTCAAGCATCTCCCCAAAAAATGGTCCTAGCTTTCGAAATATAATGTCGTTAAGAGAGTGCATTCTAAAATTACATGTTTTTTAATTTCATGAACTAGATTAAAAAAAACAACTGAGCTGATTTTGCATTATTTTTTAATTTTTTTTTAAATATTAAATTGCCGTTTTTTGCAATTGGATTCCAAAGTGCATCGAAATATTATATATTCTATTGGATAAACACACAAAAAAATTAAATAAAATAGTTCAATTTGCCATGAAAGATTGCACTGCCGCGGCCGTGAGTTTTCGTGAATCACTATGTTGACATTGCCTTCGCGTTGAAAAACTGTCAGTATAAAAAGTAATTTTACTCTATAGTGTATTTTATCAAAACGTAATTGTTCCATAATGATAATAATCTTTGAATAATTGTTTAACATTATTACGAAATTGTCCTAGAGACAAAACATGAAAAAGCATAATTTTTGGAATGAAAATTTTTTTCCATGTTAATTTTTTTTCCATTTTATGATTATTGAACATAAAATAGAAGAGTCATTTTCTCTTATTCAATATACGTAAATTATTTCCCTAAAATCTAGTGCGTTTTATATATTTCCTTTAAAATAACGTTCGGAATTGATAACCTCCTCTTTTTTTGAGACGTTGGTAAAAATTATTCAAAAAAAATTAAATATAAGATTGATATGGTTGATTCTATATCAATGATTTAAAGCTTGCAAGTTTAACTTAGAAAAGTCTATCTTTTTATAAGATTCCAATGAAACATATGGAAACTAAATAATCTTTTACTACCTCTACACGCTACAGATTCTAACAGAATAAATACCTGTTCATGAAGTTGCTCCTACAACTCTCTTCAACTTTTCTACTTTTTGTTCAATAATCATAACATGGAAATACCATTTCACCCTTAACGCTTAAAGACAACATTAATACATATATAGTTATTAAAACTCCTCCACTTGTTGATTAATTTTATATGCAGTATCGAATGTAATATAAATATTTAATAAAAGAATATAGCCTAATTAATAATCTCTTAAAGGGTTTTATTTTTAACAACAATAATTTGACGAGATATATGGATAAAGCAATGGCTTGAGCAAAGATGCTTTAAAGCTAAAACAAGTATTTTGTATAAGTATTAAAAATTATAATAACTTTTATCAATTAAGTATGTCTGATAAGTTATTTGATTTATTTTAAATTAAATTTTCCTCAATTTTATTTTTAAAATAACCGGCTTATCCACGTTTTCTCATCTAGCTATTTGTTACCTATGTAGAAATATGTACCCTCAATTTGAATAAGTCTTTCTTGCTCACTCTTATGAAAATTTGTACTTTACCCGTCTCCTTCTATCCCATTACTTTTATATTGTTCGCTAACTTTCTTGTTTTATAAGCAAATACACGTATTTGAAAGTTTGTGTATTTGTTGGTTGTATTGTAGCTTCGATAATAACCTGGTATAATAGAATCTACTTTTATAGGATTTAAAACACATCCCAATTTATTTGGTAATTTGTTTGAACTAGCTATACATTACAAAATATAATTAATCTTATAAGGTTTGTCATCACAACTCGGAGGAAGAATTTGTATTTTATTTTTCATTTTATATTTATTTTATATCATTTTTCTTGTCTAAGTTCCGATCAAGTAGATAGAGAGAATAGAAAGATTAGAAGTTGTATAGAGCCAAGGCTAGTTATTGAATTTTTAAATTCTCATTGTTGAATTACAATTAGTGTCTTACTTCCTTAGCTAATATTATAAAACTAACTTTGTCTGTCTGCCTCTTCTTCACGCCTAAACCACTAAACCGATTTGAATGAAATTTTCATAAACTTCCAATATAGCTTAAAGTCCGAGAATGGTCATAGGATACTTTTTTTCTTGAAAATTTGAAGCATACGCGAGTGTAAACGCAGAGAATGTCTAGTATTACATAATTAGTAAGAACTATATATAACAATATTATGTTTTTATTTTCGAATATTTAGAATATTGATTCTCAATTATTTAATATTTATTGTATACTTCACTTACTACTTATAGTTCCCCGCGGTTTCACTGCGTATATCTCCAATCGCCATAGGATTTCCGGCATAAAAGCAATTCTATGTCCTTTCTCGGGTTTCAAACACTCACTGTACAAAAATTCATTCAAATCGGTTCAGTGGTTTAGGCCTGAAGAAAACACAGGCATACAGACAAACAAAGTTACTTTCGCATTTATAATATAAATTAGGATAAAAAATGAAGTAAAGATTTTACATCTTGGCATAATTAATAATTTTTAGGGTCCCGTTATCAACAAGGAACTATTATGTCTGTCCGATCGTGGGTCTTTCCGTGGTCTTGCATAAATACTTTTCTGAGTTTGAAAGTTTTTCTGGGAATATAATTATCTAAACTAAAAGTTATAAGAAAATGATATTTCTAAAGTAAGCGTTTCCTATATAAAGTATTGTATCGTTATGTAATTTTGTATTCAAGTTAATTTTAAAATGACATAAAAATTTTAGAGTTTTATATTCCAAAAATATACCATAATTGCAACCTATTTTAATAATACGTCCAGGATGATACTTAGTATGAAGTGTTTAAGTATTTTTTTACATAAAAAATAAAATTAAATGTTATCATCGGTCAATATTAATAAAATACATAAAATATTGTGTATAAATGCATCCCAAGAGATGCTTCTCTCATTACGGGACACCCTGTATATCCTACCCACCTACCTACCTACCAATTAATAGAAACTCTACGATGTAGTCGGCACACAACCGTTTTATATTTATTTTTTTTGGTAAGGTTTACAATTCAGGTAAATAATAATAACCTCGAATAACATGTCACTGGTCACACAGTGTTATTCAGAGTGGATTGTATAGAAGTTTACAATGTACACGATCAAACTAAATTTATTTCAATCAGTATTATTATGTAGAGCTTGCGAAAGGTTGCTAGGCATGAAATATTATTTATCCTTCTATGGTAATACAACTACGTTTTAAGTAGCTTATGCGGACTCAATGCAAAGTCAATAATTTTCTTGTTATAATCATTTTACTGTTGCTGCTCCTGAACCGATCTGACTAATTTTACTCTTGAAACATTCGTAGTAGTTCAGGGAAAGTTTAAACGGTAAAAAACACAAATTATATTTTTCTATACAAATAGTTGGTGTCTGTCAAATACATCAATTTCAAAAATGGCGGTTGAAGTTTGATGAAGTTCGCCGGGTCAGCTAGTATTCATATAAATAGTCTAGTCCTACTATGGTTTATAATTTATTTTCTTCTTTTTTTCGAAGAACATAATCCCAAGGTGATCTGCAAGTTTTCTAAGGATAGATTATGCGGTATATTTATAGTAGTTAGTATATTTGAGTATGCGGTTCATCATCAAAGTGTCGTAGCTGCCTTGCCTGCTTGAAGAAAGAGGAGGGGATAAAGAGGTAATTAATGATGGGAAATTGAGAGAAGTGTAAAACAGGATGGGCGAGGAATGGGAAAGGAATACAGGTCTCCAGATCCCGGCTCACCGTACGAAACACACGTGCAATGCTCGGCTCCCACTTTTTATTGCCGAAGATGTTATGCAGCTGAATTACCTTCTGTTGCCTCTCACAACACCCACGGGTAGAAATGGGTTGACCATACATGTATTCTAAGAACAAGAGGAATAGAAAGAAGTCAAGGGAAATAGAAAGAAACTTTGAAAAATTATAAGCGTCGGTTACCCTGTTTGAATTTCTTGCCTGAATTTCCTTGTCTTGTTCGTTCGTACTGTTATTTTTGGGGTTTCCAATGTTATGTCGTTAATTATCAATATTTTCCGCTAACATTGCACCCGTGCGAAGCCGGTGCGGGTCGCTAGGTAATTCATAAAAACTCTTTCGAAAAAGTTACAGTTCTCGAATTAATACCAAAATTATAATCATTATTATTACTTTTAAACTTTGGAATTTACCGACTTCTTTTTTGATTTGGAAAGCTGGACCTTTTTACAAATCCGTAATGATTTGTATTGACGCTATATTTTTTTTTTGTAGAAGTTGTATGTAATGTGTAAAATCTCCTATTAAAATAAAGAGAAAAAAAAGTTGTTTGTAGGTTGTCTCGATTTTTTGTTGTTCTAAAGTTTTCAATAAGGAAACGCTTTTGAGTAATCGAAAAAAGGCGAGGTAAAGTGGATGATTAAATTCAAGGCATTTTCCAGAATTCGGTTGAGGGACCATTTCCTTCAGGATCAGAGTGGACCAATGATCAGTAGTGGAGAGGCCACTTCGAAATCCAGCGTGCTCTGGAGCCTGTTGTATGTCAAGATCTCGCGATAAACGATGCTTTATTATTTTGATAAAAGCATTTTACATCGAGTCCCATAATTCAAGGTTAAAACATAAACAAGGCTCCAGATGTGGTGGACTGTGATTAGCAGTGTATCTTAAGTTTATAATACAAAATAAAAATTATGGATATAGAAATTAAAAATGTCTTAGTAGGTGACCATTTATGAGGCTATCTAATTTTTCTATGTAACAATTGAATGGAATTGAATTTTTTCTCAAGTAGTTATGAGAAAGCCCACCGTCTAGGACACGTTCTTAAATTATGAGACACGTTATAAATGTGACACAAGACTGATAAGACGATAGCTTTCTGCATCGGTTTTGTCGCCAATTAGAAGATAAAATGCTATTACGTGATCACAACGACAGCTTATGAATTGAATAGTGCAAAGCAAAAAAGTGCATAATGCTATTATATACGATATGTAGGTTTTCTTAGGAAACAATCAAAAACATTATGTATTAGAATATTGTGGTATATAATCCATAAAGATTTTAATAAATTCTGGAAAATCAACTATGCCAGACGGACCGGTTGTTTTTCTTTTTCAATTTCGTAACTCCGTAAGTGGTGAGGCGCATACAACATTGGCCTAAAATGCATGTATTGAAATTTAGGGTAAATAATTGTTTCATTTTCAAATGACTTGAATTGATAATAAGAAACCTGCTAGTTACATTTGATCATTTGATATTTTTCACGTTTTGATTAACCGGAGTTTAATGTATTTTATATAAAGGACTTGGTAGGTACAATTTAAAAAATCCTGATGCGATCATTTGGGTAAAGAAAAACTTATAAATAAAGAGACTTTTTTAATTTAAGTTGACACAGAATTAAAAAAAATACGTGTATAACCTATATGAGTAGGTATCATTATTTTCAATTATTAATTAATTTATTTATTTATTTATTTATTTAATGTATATGTATTGATTGTTTATGATGATGTGATGTCTAACCGACTTCCAAAAAGGAGTATTTTCTCAGTTCCACCGTATTTTTTCTACGTATGTTACGGATATCTCCGATATTCATATTCTGTTTTGAAAAAATATTTTTGCATTTGAAACGGTAGAGTGTATCCACGTAGTCCCATAGAAATTTAGTTAAAGTCTTATCATCTATGTTGAAGATATTTCAGGGAACTCTCGAAGATCAACTATTTTAGTTGTGCGGTTAAGTTTTTATGTCGTATATAATATATACCCACTTAACTCTGACTCTGAGACTTAATTGTGACCAGCTCTGAAGTGGAGGGCTATACCCTCACAGTCACTAAAAATGGAATAAGAATAAGTTATAGTGAAAAATGAAAATTCTTGATTAATTGAAAGTAGGTAAACACACCGACTTTGAATAGATTTCAAAAATAAAATATTATTTTTACTTTTTAGTGTGTCGGTTCTATTTTTTGTCAAAAATTCATTTTCACTCATTTCATCCATCTCTGTAATATTAACTTAGTCATAAGTAAGCTAGAACTTTTCAACAAACGTTAACAATACGAATATATGAAATATGAAAAAGCATATAAAGGTTCACAATAATTATGGAAACGAGGCAATACATTTTTTGATTAGGCTAGGAAATGCGGGTTAGCGGACCCGCGGGCTCCTCGGAGTCCCGTGCACCCACCATCCCGAAGCCGCGGCGCCGCCGCCCCGCTCCGTTCGCGGTCTCCATGGCGACCAGCTCAAATGACGTATCGATCCCGCGACGGGGCGGAGGGGGCTCGCGGGGTGGCACCGCTCCACCCGCCGCGCCGACCCCCTTGCACCCCAGCCACTGCTCTCGACCGTTGGCCCATGCAAAATGACGGATGTAAAGTTTGGATATACCTCCTTGGAAGGAAATGATATTTTCATTAAAATGAAAATGAGGTTATGCTTTATCTTTTTTTCTGACATATTCAATTCTGATCATAGAACAAAAATATTCGAACACGAATATCAAATTAGCAACAATTTAAGCGGGTGAATTTCCTGGCGATCTATTTTCCCTTTATTGGATCGTAAATTGTATTTATTGTGACTTGTAATATTATTTTGGTAGGAAATAAGAACATAATTTAATATCAAAATGGAAAATCATAACGGCGATTGTATTCTCTCGTTCTTGTTTTAGAATAGAAATTATTCCATTCGTTATGATGAGATTTAATCCAATGATTAGATCATACTTTGCACGTATAAATGTATTTTAGTTATATCTATAAAGTCCTTACATATAGGGTAAAACGAGTTCAAATTGCGCTCACTTTTGTATCAAGGTTTCTTCTTAATCATGAGGTTTTGAAATTGACGCTATTTGAAAGCCAATATTTATATAACCTGTAAAACTTTTGCAGTAAACCAATTAATAAGGTAACCAGCTTTTAATTTTGCTATAAAAGTTTGATATTGAACATCAAATCTAAAATTATGACGACAAAATATCATATCAGTTTCAAATAGATATTGTAGATCGTAACCAGGGCGAGCAATATGAAATATTGTTTTTAGTCTAGCGCTTATCATCAGGAAAACTCTATTAGAGCTAAATAGTATGCGGCTTCAGAAACACCGACGAAACTTTGATTAGTTCTGGGTATTAATTTACTGAAGCTAATTTAGTAATGCAATTAGAGCTTTGAAATGAAGCATGGTGTACTTCATTCATGTGTAGACTATGCGAAACTTAGTCTATTTTTATATACCACTAGCTGTGCCCCGCGGTTTCAACCTCGTACATCTGTTTTCCCCGTTACCGTGGGATTTGATGAAAATCCTGTCTCTGCGGATGCCTACGTCATAAGATCTACCTGCATGCCCAATTTCAACACGATCCGTCCAGCGGTTTGGGCTGTGCGTTGATAGATCACTGTGTCAGTCAGTCAGCACTCACCTTTGAGTTTCATATTTATATTGATTACATATCCCATTGTTGTCTACTTACAGGCGGGTATCTGTGACGCTAAGGACATGCCCATGAGCCTTATAAACAGAGGTCATATTTCCAAAGTTCTTATAAAATGTTTCGGTATGAGTCGTAGTAAGTTTTATGGTTTTAAAATGAGAATAAATCAGAGTGGGGAACTCAGAGCTTTTTAAAAGGGTAGTTGTTGGAATAAAGTTAGGAATTTAAGGTTAGGTTTGGAATTTTGGCATCAAGTTAAGAGATTTAAGATCAGGTTGAAAGAAATGAGAATGAGTATGGATATTTGAGATCAGGCTTGGATGTTTAGAACCATGTTGAAAAATTTCAGCTTTAGTTAGAAAACTTGAGACCGGATTGAAATATTTGAGAAAAATAGGAAGATTTTATATCATTTCGTCATGAATTATCTTAAATGCATAAAGAATCCATCCAAAGGCTTGAGATTCCATCTCATATACGAGCTTTTCAACAACATGGTCATATACTCGTACATGGTGGTTTTAGCAAAACACACTTTAGAGGTCTGTGATTGGTAACATTAGTTCTACTCTAAAAAAAGATTTTTTATGGATACCGATCATCTCAAAATTACCATGATTCCCTGCGTTCATTACTTGCTGTGGTATGGTACCGGGACCAACCTATGGTTCACACATACTATTAGCCGATTTTTGCTGAGCTGAGCCACTTTTAAATAATAATACTCATAATGTTTAAATAAGTAGTTTTATATATGGACGCACGTAGAAACAATGAATACTCCATATTTAATAAAAAATCCGACAGTAAGAGGACGGGGTTTACAAGCATGGATACAAGCTATTTGGTTAATTATTGATTTTAAAATGTAGTTGATTTTTGTAACGTGTATTCCGAGACTACTTTGTACTTGCTAAATTGCTATAATCGTGAATGATGAATACTAGAACATTGGAACATTCGTTTATATTTATAACTTAATCAAAGCATAGTTAAAACAAAATTTTGGTAATTTTAACTTTTATGATGAAATCGCAAGGATAATCTAACATGGAATCGTATACGGTGAAACAAAACTATTGCATACTATTAATAATACCTATCACATAGTTACGCATCTATGAAATCAACCTATAGAAATTAGAAATAGGTACATAATTTTTCCCCACACTTACCTATTTTAGTTACATTTTTAAATTGACTCATTGCTATGTTTTAACGTCTCTTCGAAATTTTGTTTCAAACATTAACATAATTAAGTGGTTCTCAAAGTTTTCCCATTATAAACTTAGCGAGAAATTTTATTTTTCCCTCAAGTCACAGGTCTCTGTGTGCGTTCATGTGCACGACACGGCGAATTGGATTTACCCTTGTGTGAGTAAACCTACTTTTGTCGACGGAACAGGGGAGGCTTAGAGCCATTAAATATTTATGCGAATATGAAAATTATTTTAAGAACATGCATCACAAATAGATATTATGTTTATGTTTAAATTCATTTTATTTGGAACACAGGCAATATACTTATAAACCTAAAGCCTTATTTCGGATTCGTTATTGCTTACTTTACAAAGTTTTATTTTGGACGATTTAAAAAGCAATCGATGTTTATAAAGTATTTTGGTAACTCAAGGTGTCTACAAATATAAAATCGTTTTTTTTTGTCAATTGTACTATGAATACGTACTTTTCTGTCTCAAAATTTTATCTATATTCATGCTATTGAAATACATTAAATAGAAGTTCCAAGTAATTTTGACAATAAACAATTTTTTTATTTAATACTTATCACTATTTTTGTGGAAAGACGTGTTTATTTAATTGTTTGTTGGATTTTATTCCAAATTCATTCTGTAAACGAGGGTGGAAGGGGATGGCAAAACAGGGGAAGAAGGTTTGTACAACCTCAGTAATTTTTAATGTGGATTACGTATCGAATATGTACATTTCATAAAAATAATTAATAATAACAACGAATACTGCAGTATATTATCAAAAACAGAGCATAAAATTGTAAATGGAGACTCTAAACATTTAATTTTCAGTCATAACGTCCTCCCTCAATACGAAGCAAGAAATATAGATCTGCGCGAGCAAAACCTGTAGTAAATCACCGGCCTGCATTATTTTTATTACATAATAAATACTCGGTAAATGTAAACACTAATGGAAATTTATTAAACGCGTTTTGTTTTATCAAGGAACAATATCGTGTCATTACTGTCACGTAAGAACGCGGCGATTAGGGTGTTGTGAAATAAAATTGAGTTGTTGGAATTTTTTTCTCCAATTTCTATAAAATGCATAATTATTTACATTTGTAAAATTACATTGGTAAAAACTTTATACAAAATAGTCTGGTATAAATCATTACACCTAACAAAACCGTATATGACAACGTATTTTACTACAATATCAATATTCGTATTATGACATATTTATAAGTATAGAAAAAAGAAGAACAGCTATGTATGCAAATTTTGCAACTTATCAGAAGCTTTTATTATTTATTTGTTTTATTAAGTACTTAAACTTAACTTCAACCGTTGATCTCTTTTTATCTGGTAGAGATTTTTAAAGATTTTCCGATACATCAAAAAAATCTTCTTTTTAATTTTTGAAAACAATTTATAATTATAAATCGTCATCATTTACTCAGTAACTCATTAAGTACAGTTAACAATTTCTCTCGCTAACCGGTTCCTTAGTTTGAACAAACTAACTTTGTAAGCTTTATGACTTGGAACTGGTTATTTCATAAGATAATAGCTATGTTCGTTCTTATAATAATAATGACAGATTGTAATTAAATACACTATTAGAAAATTCTCACAGGTTCTCTCATTGGTTTTTAAATTATTCAAAATTTCTTGAAATTTTATATATATCATTCTTTTATACATCTCAAACTTTTGATTCAAAATTAACAGCAATTTTGAGCACCTCAAAGTCTTTGCACTGTCTACTGTTACTTTAGGAAATTAGTCATCGAAGCGTTGATACAAATTTATCTATCAGTTAAATTAATTTAACTGTAATTTTAATTGCAACAAGACCTTTACCCATTTCAATCTTAGTATTAATATGACGATAATATTGCTTGTTATGTAAACGTGAATTAGAGAGCCGTTTTTAAAGTTTCGAATACGAACAGGATACACATTTTGTTTATCAAAAGCCAGCTCAGCAGCCAGCAGTAATACCGTTACAAATACGTCTGAATACAATATAGTCTAATTTTGTTCAGTATAGAAAAATCAAATACATCAGTGCAAACTAAGGTGAATTACGCACAACAGAGTGAGTGATTGCATGTTCACGAAGTGGTGAAACTGACTGCTGACTTAACAAAAGTTTCATTAATGTCATAAAATCTCTAAGAGAGGAATGAGGTCCCACTCATTTAGTTCGGTTATATCACATCATGAATCGTGATTACCAGAAACAGCAACAATAAGCTTATTCCCATTGTTAAACATTTTTCATGTCTTGTAAACGGCATTTTTCAGTTCAAAAGGATATTAATTGACAGCGTATTAGAATAATAAATAAAAATATGACTATAGTTTCATTCACGGTTATAAGGATATTATTAATACAATTAAAAATACAATTAATAGGTTTTGAAAATGTGTCGTATGCTCTCGTATACATTGACTCTAGATGAAAAATCAACGGATCACGAAAAGGCATTTGTAGGCAAATGTAGCACAAAAAACAGAAGGTGGACTTTCTTATATACGAGACGAAATTAGAAACTTATGTAATAAACACAGATTATCGCTAAAAACGTTTTTTTCTTTACTTTTATCATTGAATAACTTACGTTGCAGATATTACGAAGTTCTGTAAGACTTTTCAGACAACTTCTAGATCGTCAAAATTAAAGTATACGTATACAAATGGTCTGTAAATTATTGCATAACTATTAAATATATTAAACGTTTGCTTAAAACCTTTGGACATACATACATACCATTACAGGCGTAATTAATAAGGTACTATTAATGACTACAACTGCATTCAAGAATAGGTCTTTAAATAATTTTATTATAACGTTAAATAAGAGGAAGTAATAGAAATAAATAATCTAAAAGGAAGTACATCAAGCCAGTGCTTATGGCTTTTCTACTATAGCACTAGGAAACGACAAACAGCTTAACTGTTCGCTAGTTAGATTTTTGGTGAATGGTCATAGTGACAAATACGTTGACACTCAATAAGTTTGATTACAATTAATAATGTATATACGTGTGTATATTTACGGTGTTTTGGTTTCTATACATTATTTGATAAAATAATATATAAATAATTGTTCGTATATTAGGTATGTGAGTAGTTTAGTTAATCATTGTCATATACATATTTTGAAAAAAAAATATATCAGACGTTTTATTTTCATTTAAACTTTCCGTTGTAGAAGTTAAAGTTGTCTTTTTATAAATTCTTCCGTATCCTATATGTATAACACAATTGAAAAGAGAATATATAAAATAATATTGCCTTTATTTAGAGATCTTGGAAAAAAATAAACTGTTTAGTTTAACACCTTTCAACTCTATTTTCCATATCGATATAATTGAAAGTGTTTCATTTAAACAAAAAAAGAATCCCAAGTGTTTTCCATGAAAAATAAATGGAAAATCCAAATTCCTCAAATTTGCTATATGTCCCAAACTTATTTGGACGAATTTGTATTTTTTATTAAACAAAAAGTAAGTATACATTATTATTTAATGGCTATAATTTTGCCAGGTATCGAGATGTGCCCGGAATGTCCCTGTGCTTTTTGGGACTCTGGTGGCCCGTCCCGCTTTACCCTTGATCGAAACGTTAATGTTCTCCACAATTTGCATTTTCATGGTCAATATACCAAGAACAAAGAAAACAATTACGCGTTTGTGTAAAACAGAGGTGTAAAGTGGAGAAAGCACAAGGGCGCATCTGGCGATAACTCCAACGATTCTTGCCATACATAGATTTACGTTGGATACAAATTTCGTTTTTTTTCCTTTGTCCACAAATGACCAAACTAGTTATATGACATGAGGGTAAACCTGACCATAAATCAAAACTAAAAATAAGCTTGACAATATTTCTTTACAGCATATAGCTGTAACTTCAGATCAAATGACAGTTACGCAACTACGTTGCTGAAAACCACACCCGAAACTTATATTTTATCTTATAGACTACGGGCAGCGTCTGTCTAATAAGTATTTCTTTAAATTGTAAAAATATTTCAAATCTCCCTCCACATATTGTTAAGTGCGACAGGGGCCCACATCTATTTGACTTATCAATTTAAATTAAAGACATTTAGATCAACAGTGTTTTCCCACTGTTTAAAGTGTTAACCCCAACAACATTTTAATTCAAATTTTATTTTTATATATTTATTTGTGAATCATGTGTTAATTCTATAACCATCGACTAGTTAAGAAAAAATAATGTAATTACAATTTCTATGCCTCTACCGGAGTGCTTTAAACAACTTAGAGCGGCTTGACAATTTAAATTTTTAGTGCTTCACAAAGCTTTTTGATTATTACAACAGTTTAATACACCGAAAAGAAACAAGCCATATGAGACATTCGATTTTTTAAATGGATTGGCATCAACATGTATTAGAAGAATTGGAATCTATACAAAAGAAAAAATTAGGTAATTCCATGTCCATAAGGTGAGAACGTGAGAGTGACACAATAAAAGTATAATTTCGTAATCGTAACGCATACTTTCATTGTAATGAAGTAAAGTTATTAGTGGTTGAATCAGCAGCGAGGCGCGCGCTGGTCGGAGTGAGCGCTGTCAAGGCCAACTGAGGTCACTCCTCCGACGATCTCCAAGCCACGGTGCCCGCGACCGGTTTTACAATTTTTAGTCTCTTTTTATTTTCATTTTTGTATACACGACGCTGAGACTAAACAATGTTTATAATGCCAGCCTCTGCGAGATTAACTTTTGTTTAATATGAAATAACAACTTTTAACTTTCTTTGTTTATATTGGTAGGTAGAAATATTTCTGTCGAACCTATGCAATTAACGTCAAGAAGGAAACCTTTTATTCATTTTATTTTGGAATAGCATTTTGGTAGGATAGTTTTATTATTCCTTATTTAACATTCTTGAAATCATCTCCAGCTTAGACTAGTATTTTATTAATAACAAATTTTAATAGAATAAATACATATTATATTTCATTTAAAAATGTCTTCCTACAAACAACGTTACGTAGGGTAAAGTATAGAATGGCACCATATAAAAACCTAAAACATAAATAAAACTAATAATTGAATGAAGTCAAATATTAGTAAAATATAGTTATTAAATTAAAATAGACTACGTGCACGCCCAGTGGTTGAAATTCGACAAAATTTTTTTTCGTTCCCCATATAAAGTTCAAATACGCGCAGAATTTCATACTCCTTCATCAGCGTCATTTTCCTAAATTTAATATATTAAATATTTATTACATATGATATAAGTGAAGTAAAAGCTAAGCATCGAATGATCTATTTTAATAATATTAAGCCGCGGGCGGAAAGCTACAGTTACAGGTGATTTTTGGGAATTTTCTGTGTTTTTTAACGTCTTAATATATCCGTTAAGATTATAAAAACGCATGTCCGCAACTCAACTCAATCTAACCCTGACGTGTAATATGACATATTTACGACTTTAGTAGCATAAAATATTTATTTTAGCAAAAATCTATTTTATTTTTGAAGACCTATCCAATCACATCTTATATAATGTTTCGTGAATTTTTATCCTCCCTTAAAAATATTTTTTTCAGATAAAATGCAGTAAATTGCACCCAATATTGGTCTAGCAGCATATAATATTTTTTCCAAATCTGCCCAGTGATTTTCACGTAATTGACGTACATACAAACAGACAATCAGAAAGAAAAAATCATAACCATATTAAATAAAATACTTTTTAAAGGGGAAATCTAAAGGATGATAATTTTTCGTACACTCGTGTTAATTGTAATTTTCTATTTATGTTTGTTCTCACTATTGTGTACCGTTGTAATAAAAATAAATAAATTATTACGAAAGAAGTGCCAAATCTGAGCTTTCACTACATCCAAACTTACAGCCAATGCTTCACCCTTGCTCTCGACTGCTTCCGCCCATCATTGAGTCAGATAAACTAGAAGATATCACCAGCTGAACGACCACTACTGAAACCGTATTGTCGATCGTTAATCAGTTGGTACTCCTCTAGGTAACTGAGAAGCTGGTAGTTTATAATGGACTATTCCAATAGCCAAAAAATATCGTTCTGCCTAGTAAGATGTGATAAATTTGGGACCAGTAGTGGGACAAAACGGTTTTAAACCATGTTTTTTAAGATATCTTTTCACACTTTTGTAACTTAACCCTAACATCTTGGAGCAGGTGATGCAATTCTACGCTTGTGCGATGACGATTTTTGGAGCTTTTTTATACTGTTTACATCTTACTGATCATCCCTTACAGAAGTATTTGTTTTCCGACTTAATCTAGGTCATCTGATGTAGCCACCGATTTCCAAAAGTTCCCTTTGAATCCTACTTATAAGTATTGAATCCTTGATCAGTCGGCTACGCTAATTTCGCACTTTTTCCGCTTCCCTTAGATTCATGTTTATTCGTGCATATGGATTAGTATTGACATTAAGCTTCAACTATCAAAAAAGTGTGTGCCTAAGAAAACTGATGTTCGGATATTTGACTCAGTTGCACTATAAAATTTTATTAACATACTCTCTTTTGATATTGCAAATTAGCGTTTGGTGACTTACAAATAGGATTCATTTTAAAACAAATCTTAATTAATTAATCAATCATAAATATAAGGGTAGCTGAATTTATTCGTCCGTCAGTATATTAAAGGTAAGTATTATTTGGCATAATTTTGCAAAGTATTGAATATTTTTATTTTTACAAAATGTTGTCATTGTGCAATATTTTTACAGGAACACATTAAATTTCAAATATAACGCTGAAAATTTTTGTTTAACATCGACATCTTTTTACTGAAAATTAAAATTGTTTCAGACACTCAGTGATATAGTTTTGTGGGGTAACTGGCGGTGATTCCTTTTTAAATTTTGTAATAATCATACTCATATTCCAGAAAGTATGTAAATAGGAGAATTCGGGACTCAATAACGTATAACCTCGAGTTATAGGGAAAACTACAATAATATGAACTTCGTCAAAAAATACAATTTTTTAGTAAAAAATTTGAAATGTATAAACGACAATTTGAAATGATATACACACGTATATTATATCTACTATATTCCATCCATAATAATTTAGCAATTATCACCGCCCAGAGTAATCTATCAAGGAAAATATTTAGCTTAATGGAAATAATTTATACACACAGGTACCTCTTTCAAGTATAATTTAACTGATTGTACCATTACATGAAACAGAAAAAGCTATTTTAATATAGACATTTGTTTATTTTAAGTGCTAGTTTATTTACTTTGATTGCCAACAGATGGCGCATGTTGTGCTCACGTCCATACAGAGAACAGTAAACATGCAACCCTCCACGTTCGCTTCGGAATTTTTTCACGCACTTCGACTTAAAATGCTTAAATAGCTATTGAGATACTTGAGGGGTTTCCCAACACCTGACACGGGGTAAAAACTTTGATTTAAGGAGCGATCAGGTGTTTGCACTTGTTTATTTATATTAACGTAACGGCACGTAATTTTTTTAATTTATCATTACTGCACATTTATGCTACAAATTATTAATTTATTGCCGAAATTTTTTTATATTCAATTACATTTTACATTTTGGACCACAAACTAGGACTGCCTTGGGATCCACTATAATTCTTCAAATATAATTTTTTGTTTGTTTTTTTCCAATACTTACTCAAAGTACGATAATAAAATGTTAAAAATGGATCCTCAAAATTAAATTTCTAAAAGGAGCTAAAAAAAGAACGATCTCCTTTTTTACTAAGTAAAAAATAAGCATAAAAGATGAACCCAACTTACGTAAAGATTACTGGACGATTATATTTTGAATAATAGAAAGTTCTAAAAACTAAGATATAATTAAAACGTTACATTTATATTACACTATTCAATAATCTAAAGAGTTTCTTTGAAGAAAGCTACACGTTACAATGGACAAATTTTAAGTATAGTTTGCAAGTTATTATTATTCTCAGTTCTGTGAAAATCTTATAGAAATGCAAGACAACAGATGCAAACTGCTTAAAATTTGAGCATGATAGAAAAATCTCTTATAATTTAAACAAAATATAGCCTTTTATTAACATTGATTAATTAAATTAAGCCTAAACACGAAATTACATACTAAAAAAATAATATTTTATATTATTATATAGTAATCCAACCTGGATTCATTGGAGTAAACAAAAATCATCGATTCAAATTATCATCATTTCGATATAAAATTAAATTTAAAGATAAAAAAGAGAAATATCATCGCAGTGAAGAACAATGGAGTATTATGTGGTAATAGTGGAAATATATACGTTTACGTATGCGTGGAAAAAAGTATCTAAACAAATCGCGGTATTGTTATAGCCGATACATGAGTAAAACGACTGCATCATTTAAATATTATTATGGCCATGCATCGCCGGCAATATATTGAGGGCTTAGACAATACTAATAATTTAAGTTATTTTTCAGTACTATTGTTTGAATTCCTCATTTTATTTTTATACTGTGCTTCGTAATCCGAACAGCAAATAAAACCCATACATATAATTTATTTAATTTGAACGAGTCCCTGTTGAAAAGAGAAAATTATAAATTATAATTATAAATTTCCATATTCGTCGAGTTTATTCAGAGCCATAATTTTTATTCGTATATGGGGTTATAAACTCTCATCAAAAATATTTTATCGTAATCTCCACAAAATTTGACTTTGAAGTATATTTCAATAATGATTACATATATAATATATTATTTTTATTTATTTTGAGTGAAAAATATGGTTATAGCAAAATTATATTATATGTACAGGATGTAATTTTGCAATGCCGTCTGGAGGGAACTTTATTTTTGATAGGCAAGAAAACATTTAAAAGTTCTGCGAAAATTTAAAAAAAAATCGTAGAATTGCCATTGTTTATGAGGTAGCCTAAATAAAGTGATTTCATGGTTTTCCTTTCATATGATTAACCATTTTTTTAGAGAGATTTTATACTTGTGATTGGCCCTACCGATCGATGCAATAAAGGGTTTAACAGGTTTTAGTTGGTTAGATTCTCAGGTGTGGCAATCGAATTTTCAAAAAAATTAATTTGAATGCAGTTTTCTTTCTTGTCGAAATGAGATAATGTTTTCGTTGAGTATAATTTTCTATCAGAGATCTTATACAGAGTTCTTGCCCTTCAGGTGGCATAACAAAATTTACCCCTGTTTGGTTTAAATAAAATGAAATATCTAATAATAATTAAACAAATGAAAAGTCAAAAGTAGGTTTACACATTTTTAATGCCACCTGCTCCATACATGACAAAAAATTTTCAATCTTATCCTGGTTGGAGATAAAAGGAAAAAGTCAACCAAATCCGCCAGCATAAATTGGCCTTTCAAAGTCAATACTAACCAGTAAAAGTATACCGTAAAAAGGTTAACTCGTTAGAAGAATGAGAGGTCTTTTAATTTGGCTACATTCTCTAAGCGAGTCACTTGTCGGGGTCATAACCTGTTTGCGACCCCTCCCTGCGGGACGTAGGCTTACAACGATTGAAGCTTTGACCTATCGAAAGAATTATTTTTGTTTGTAAAATGCACATGTTTATATCCAAGAAATCTGTGATATTTTGGACAACCTATCTAAAATATTTGTCTGGTATGTTTTATGAAATTATATTTATGAATAATAATATCAGTGATCAAATTTGTTAACCACTTGACATTTATGAAGCAATTATGTATTATATACTTAGCAGCTTCACCACTGCGATGGTATAAACAATAAAACTTAGACACACAAGAAGTAACAGGCTGAGAACCAAGCAGTTACTCCTTTACGCATTAGGCAACAATAAGTTAAGTGAACTTGTCAATTAAGTAAACATAGATAATTCGATTGCAGTGACGTGTTATTATAATGCAGCGTCGTGGGCCTGTGGATATTGTTGGGCGCACAATGCGCTTGCAGCGGGCCGTTGTGCCTTGTGAAATGTTGCACGACTACTTTTTTCGTCTGGATTCTATACTCACGATAGTCGTTTTTTAAGCCCCGAGCTCGAGATGTACAGGTTTATCTGTTTAAAATTTATTAACATCGAGAAACAATTTAAAAACCTTTTTCTTTAAATGGTCCATGAGATATTCATGATGAAAGAAAATGTATACTATTATAATTTATTGATTGTATTCATACGACAATTTTTCAATATAAGTTTTGTTTAGTTCCTAAGAATAGCATTATTGTTGGCGACTCTTCCATACGATTTGATTTGTTTGTTTCTCACAGCATAGTGAACTGCACAAGTATACAATTTATGTTTATAATTGACATACATATTAAAAATAATATACTTTTCGGAGAAATAGACACTAATGTTTTATAGGAAAAATGTAAGTGTAATTCATCAATCCGTAAGCCTCGAAATCTTTTGATGAATATACTAAAATAATATGAATGGGAAATAAGTTCAATTACAATGTTATTAAAGTGATCATATAGAACTTATCGTATGTACACACACTAATTACATAACAAAAAGCTTTTAAAGCTTTGATTCAATCGCAGTCAAGTTGGGGTCGCGCCCTTCTATATTTTATTAGGATCTTAAATTTCATTGTTGCCAAAATTGATCGTGGATACTTAGAATTTTGTTTTTCTATGCAAATATACATTGTTGAAATAAAACAATTTGTTTTGTATTTGAGGCAAGTTGTTATGCTTATTTAGTACTTGTACTAGTAGTATTATTAAATATAATAGTTATGTATTTATCAGATACTTTGTACGCATATTTCCTCAAAAATGTTAAAAATAATCAGTTCAGTTCTCATAACGTGGATATAGTAATAAAAAAATTAGAATTATTCCTACTTCATTAGCTTGCATATGAAATTATTTACTTATATACCGACAACATGACCTATTTCACTTTAGTATTGCACCAAAACCACTGAAAAAATAACTCATTGATTCTCCAAGTATTAGACTAACTTAAATATAGTTGACAGAAATATAATAAAAGTTTAATTTCCAAAATGTTTGTTTAAATTTTTTCAGTTGTAAATTGGAGTAAAATGAAGGAGCGTCCCAGCGCGGGACGGAGCGGAGAATAACACATGGGGTGCAGCGAAGGGTGCGGCGCGAGGCGGCCCACTGAAAAGTGCGCGGGTGGGGCTGAACAAACTCGCGGGGACATACAACTGCTACCTCTCATATTTTATCATTATTACTCCTGAAATATTAACAAATAATGAGATATTTATTAATACTGTTACTATACACACATTAGAATTGAACAATCGTTAAATCTACATACACATACCACACGTATTGCCTTATTTTAAACAATTTTCGTAGCGTTATACTATCAGTGACTTACAATTCCTTTAAATTTGAACAATTATGTAGGTCTAACATGTGTCAAGCTGGAAAATGTATGATAAAACACAATACCTTTTAGATAAGACTGACTTCCATAGAAAGTGTGTCACATTCGCATTTGAATGAGTTCGTATCCGGTCGTAAATCTAACGAAAACAAAATACGATAAGTTTAAAGATAGGACAAATTAATAATGAAAACTGTGTTTAGTATCGGCTTCAGTTGAACATCCCTCCAGCATGTACTCTCAAATAGGGGAACAAGCATTTTAGCATTACCCCCGTGCACAACTCTTCCCGCGGGGAGGGGGTGGCCCACGGCGACGTAAAAATCAATATGCTGGAGTTGTTAAATCACGCTTATAAACGAGCACTCGTCTTCGTTTCATTTCTAAAATTGCCTAAGTATATGCGAACAGATTTTAAACTTTAAGTTTGTCTCATACGGATGGTCTAATAAGCGCATCATGCAGCCATGCCATTGAAATTGTTAGAACAATCTATTTTATTTCCAATGGTTAATTAGAACACTACTAAAGTTTTAACACATTTATATATTAAATGTATAGATAGAAAATACTATAAGACTATTATAAGTGAGGCTTAAAATACTATATCTTATCATAAAAATACTAGTAAGTAAGTTAAATTCTAAAACTGAAGTCCTGCCTTTGAATAAAATAGATGCCCACTTTTATTCCTTCCGCATATTTATGATTAACTCTAAATAATATAAAAAACTCTATATATATGTAAGAGAGATAATTGAACAAATATTTTATAAATCATCCCATACCCCACTAAAGCTCCAAATTCTCAAAGTTATATTCAAATATTTCCTCATTGACTTTCAAAGCTCCATCTAAATTGAAATTGGGTAGGTCGGTTATAACAAAGATATGACATTTTTTATTTGAATGTAATGAAATTACTTTCGTAGTAAAGATTTACGGTTCAAAATGAGATGTATAAAATGAAACATGATATCTTTTTTGAATAAATCAAACAAGTTTCTTTGTAATAATATGTTAACTGTTAAAACATCACTTAAAATATCTGATATGCAAACGTCCTACAAATAACTACGGCGATAATAAAAGAATGCATATTGCATACCTAGTAGTATGCTTGGATCAGTTTGTGGATTGCATGTATGTTAAAAGTACATTGAACCTAAACTTCAGAATTTAATTTAAGTGGCAAATAACTTTACTAGGAATATTAACGAAAATGAATATCCTCTTACGGATAAATATTTATAAAAAAATAGATTTGGTTGTAAATCCAATAAATTCAATCATTTCATGTCCCCATGCTTGGAACAAGAACGATGTTGTATTTCAGAGCATTGAAACGATACCGTTCGATTGTAAGTTTTGTCGAAGAGCGTTATATGTTATTATAGTAATAAAATGTGAAATAGTTACCTAAAAGTAAAAAGTAATATTACTTGTCCTGTTAAAGTGGGTCACCCCCCGGGCCCCTCGCGCCCCCGCGCCCTCCCCCATGCCGTCTCTCGACCGCCTCACGACTGTCTCCACACCCCACACCACCCCTAACATTCATTGTGCCGCAATATATTTCTTTTTATGTGCAAACAGAAAAGTCATTTATTTAAATTTTCTCACGAATTCGCATCGCAATTTTATTTTATTATATTATCTATATCGCGTTTAGATTGCTCAGAATTTCATCACGCAAACATGCAAAGAAACTCTATAGTACAAAATCCGATTCACATATTGAAATATGTTGTTTATATAGCAATGAAACACGTGACACGCATTTTTATATTTTTGTTCAATATGTTGTTCCTTATGAATACTTGAAAATAATCTTAAGAGAACCCGCTTAATATAATGAATTTCATCTATCTGTAGAGTGAGTTCGCCTCATCGCTATTATGTCCCCAAATAATTAAATTGAAAGCGCTCGACGTTGTAGAGAATAATATTAAACTCAATCACATTGCAAAGATCACAATTTCCTGACATCATAATATAATACGAAGTTCGAAGAAAATTTAAGTGAATTAAAACTACCTCCCACTCTCCTCTGGAGCTTTTCTTTTTTATTTTTAGCGTTATTGATAATTACGCTGTATGTTCCTATTAATACACACATATTTTATAATACCTACACATGGAATATATATATAAGAATGAAAGACACTATCACATTGTGTTCTTTGCACTCCACTTATTGTTATTTAATAACTGCACAAACTATAACGGTTTAGTTTTTTTGAGTCTTCCCACTATTTTCGTGTTATCAAGGGTCTGTACTGTCTCGGTACTCACATATTGAAAATGTCTATTTTCATGAGCTCGGCATATTTTTGTATAGTCACAACAACTGGATCCACTTTGAGGTCCAAAGAAGGTAGTCGATTTCAATGTACTACAAGCGCTCTTAGTACTTTATTTTAGCAGAGTTGTATTATATCTAGGTTAGTTTGTTTGATACAGCCCCATAACTGGATACAATAAGTCAATATTGGTATTAGAACTTGTTTTAATAATAAAAGCTTGTTTTGTACTAACATTTAGGAGTGTTATCCAAGGATCCAATACATCTGTATGTAGCGAAGCCCTAATTCCTCGCGTTTCTTTTTGACGTGGGCCTTTCAGACTGACACTAGATGTGTATAATCATCACGTCTTGTGTCAGTCCCGAGTACTTGGCTGTATTAGCGTAAGATATTACTTGGTCATTCGATAACAAGGGATGGTAATTGGGTCTTCTATTGGTAAAATCTATATGAACCGATTTGGACTCATGTAGTTTAATACGCCACGTTGAGCTTTTTTCGCTGCTTGATAGCTATATCATCTTCTTTCTAATGCCAACCATTCTCTCTGTTAAACAAGACTCCAATATATTTGCAAATTCAATGGGTAGTATGTTTTTAAGTTTGCTAATTAGGCCATGATGCCATACTGTATGGAAAGCTTGTTCTACTTCTAAGAATATTGTTGCACAAACTTTATTTTCTTCTAGGAATTTTTCTATTATGTTATTCTATGCACCTGGTCAATCGTGGAATGTTTTTCCAAGAACCCGAATTGGTATTTGGAAATAAGCTTACGTTCCTCCATGATAGATTTCAGTCTCTTCATAAGAAGCTTTTACAGAATACATTAGACATAATATGTAATAGTGAGAGCTGAGATGGTTTGTCTGGCTTTGGTATCATAATACTACTTGGTACTTAAGGTACTACCAAACACTAGGTACGTTCTTCAGTCTGAATGTTAAGCAGAGTGGTAACCTTTATAACGGCTTTTCCGGTCAGGTTCTGGAGATCTTTGCCAGTAATTAAATCATCCGGGTGTTTTCTTGCGGTTAAAACGCTTGATTTCACTATACACATCCTTAGGGGTGACAAGCTAAATATTTAAACCAACAGGCGATACTTCGGTTGAAATCACGTTTGCTGTGTCATTATCAAATGGTTAGAAAATTTATTCTAGGTGCTCTGCTATTCTAGCCACCTTTTATTCATTATTAATGTATATTCGTCTTAGTGGAAAATTTTCCTTCACGTAGGGCATATTCCTTTATTTTCACGAGAGGTATACAAAATTAAGCTATTTACTTAATACAAATAAAACACTATTTACTTGAGTTTAATCATTATTTTTATTGAAATTAAGAACTAAATAATTGATAAAATTACAATTAATATACATATATAAAGGTGGTACTTTACAGACATAAGTTTAGTTAATTAACATGAAAAATTATCATTTTCAATTCATAGTTACCCCCCGTATTGGCAAATTAAATACATTTTTATAATTCCTGTGTATGTTATCATGCATAAGTATAATAAAATGTAAACAATTAAATTGAGTAACCTACTGAGATCACCTCTTAGCTTTCATTTAAATGGTCAATTTTCAAATGCCAGATTTGTATATTTTTTAAACTGTGTGAGAAAATGATTATTTGTCTCGATTAGATGAATTTTTAGGAAAAGTTATAGTTTTTCCCTATGTTTATTTATTTTAAATGTACAGGAAGTAAAGGCTTTTTTAAATTAAAGTAAGTTGAAGATATGCCTAGAGTAACATTTAAGTCATCATTCAGTTACCTGCCCCATAAACATTAAATACGCATTTTGCCATTTACACAGGTACTTTTCCCTAGCAGTCTCCTTTTTTTCCACTAAGTACAGTATATGTTTTATTCTATTAAAGCAAATTAATGAAATTGTAATATCATCTTCTGCATTTTTTATGAGACATTACTTACGCTTAAAGTTATTATGGAGGTAGTTACTATATCTATGTTATTTTGTAATTTTTTTAATATTTTTAGTTAATCTAAAAGGAAAGAAAATCTTACATTTTGCAAAAGAATTTGTATGATAGAGAAATTAAATTTAGCTCGCTTAAAGCGAGTGAACTAGTTACGCATGTATTGGTTCAGCATATTATAGGTTCTGCCTACGCATTACCATTTTTATGAAATAAAGCTGAAAAAATTAACTAAATAAACAATAGTACATGTAAATTCCATTTCATGCTTAAGTAGATTATTGATTCTCTTCAGTAATTTCAGCACATGTATAGTATAATAGGCCTCAATACGAGCAATTAGTAATATTTCGCTATAAAACAATTACATCAACTTGCAAAAAACTTTAAAAATACGTTTCAAAGTATCGTGCAATGTGATTGACGTAAACAAACAAATATAGTTCACAGGTGTTTGAAGTCACATTTAACAAAGCGGCGATAAAAAGCAACGTTGGCACGTTCATTCATTCAGAGCCGTCGGCAAGCCCACGCCACGCGACGCACCGCCCGCTACGTGCTACGACATACGCATTCTTTGACAGCTGATAAGCAGACAAACTGCCTTTACAGTAGGTTTACACTTACTGAATGAAATAACTGCTTAATCACCATACCCTTTTAAAGCATGCATGGGTGGATCAAGATTGTTGAGCGTCGAAGTTTTAAATGTTTATTAACCTGAATGTTTTTGCACGGTTTTTATTCATATATAAGCGTCCTGTTTAAATAAACGTGGATGATATGATGATTTAATTGTATAATTGCCGTCAAAACATGTTCAATGACCACGTGGCTTATAATCAAGTTTCTATGACTCACTGATCCTATTATGAAAGTGGGTTACTCGATAGCTTACAATTTTCCAGGTAGGAAAAGGCCCGCCCACCGGGGTTTCCCCGTTAAAGCTCAACAATGATCAGTCATACGGAGATAAAAGGTCGTTTCCTTATTTTCATTGAGAGGGAATACAAGCAGTGTAGCGCACGAGTGCGGGCGGGGTCACTTAAAGTTAGTGCCGGCTCGTAAACGTATCGGGCGGCTACTGCTCGCCCCGCGGCGACCGCACTCGACACGCTGCCGCACGTCGCCGACTCTGAATCGCACCCATTCACACAATATCATAGAATGGATATTCCCTACTAAATTTACAAACTGTTATTAAACTTAACGAAAGAAAATTTTCTTTATTATTAATACAGTTGCAACTGTGTAGAAGCCCATAAATAGCGTTTTAGCAAAAAGTAATTAATATGTTTTTAGATTCAAAAATGATTCACATTTAACCAAATTCAAATAATTCTTGTTTTAAGAACAAGAATTATTTGAATTTGAAACCGTTATTGACAATCAGTTCTTGCTTTATATGAAAGATATTAAAGTGGTTTTTTAAGTTTTATCATTCGCAAGTAGGAAAGTCACCCTCTTTTTGATTAAGGCATTTTGTACTTATTTTATTGTTCATCTGGATAGCATATCAACGCATAGTTTAAAAATGTTTAATAACTAACTTATTCACTAAGTAACCAGACGACTCTAAGCAGTCTACGTATCTAGAAATTGTGTGAGAAAGATTGAGATATAGAACTGTAAATAGATATGATATCTATTAGAAAAGTTTGCAAGGCGTATCCACAACAGGCTCCCTTGGGAAAGGCGGCGGCGGCGTTCCGACAACAGACAGCGGGTGTCAGCCGCCACGTGCTACCCAAGGCCACTCGCTTAGTGTCAAGGTCATTGCCACTCCAGCTCAGTACACGCGGCACCCACGCTTCTCCTGTCACCACAAATAGACCGACCCACTCGAAACAACCAGTACATCGCTTAAAGAGGTCAGAAGACCAACGGCCTCTTGCTATGTGTTCTTGAAATGAGATACTTAGAGACAACCAATATCAACTCAGAGCTATACAACAACTTTTAAGAATTACAGATGCTATCTAACTATACAATCTAACTTCCACTTTTATATATCTTATTACACATTGAAAAAACAGTGTTTCAAGAGAATGATCAACCAGAATCATTCACTCCTCTGTGTATTGCTTACTTCGAGGACATGAGTCGACTAGTCTTATAACAGTCCTTACAGTTCTATACAGTCTAAAGAAAAAATATCGAACATTCACGCACTCAAGCATTTGGTATACTGTTAAAACATATCAACCGAAAGATATCACAATGACTACTTCTGAATGTGAGATTGAAGTAAAATATATCACTAATTAGCCAAAGCATCATAGATTAGGACGATACCTTAGCAAACAGGCGTACATTCAAGAAATACATTAGACTGTAGCCATTATATAATAATATATAATACAAAAAGTTGACTGCTTCTAAGTTCCATCGTTGGTACCAAAATTGAAAAAGTGCATTGCAGTGCAACAGACTTGAACCTTGGGCTACTTAAACCTGAATGTATCGAAATAACTACGACTTAAAAGTAGTTTCTACACAACAAACAACTGATGTTTTAGAAAGTAATAATATATTTAAAATTATATACATAATAATTTGAGTGTCAAATGTCTATAATGTAGGAAAAAACACACATAAAAATTTGCAGACAATAAAGCGAGGGTACCGATAAGGGGATGGACGGGTCAATTGATTGCAATGCGTATGCTTTGAACACAAACAATTATGCTATGTCTGGGTATGCCACCCTTGTTGTCTGGCGCAGGGATTTCCTGTAACAACATTATTATAAGTGCATATCATGTGGTTATCAATGTCCAGACATATTCATTATACGACTCTTATTTGTCTATTCTTATGTCTACATTGAAATATTTCAAGTGATGTAATGAACAACAATAAATAGAGGCTTACTATATTAACTGTATATAAATATAATCTAAGTAATCAGTTACGCAATTTCCTAATCCAACGTAATGAATGACATCAAATTAAGCTCTAAGCTTAACAGAAAACATTACTGGAAGTTTAATTTGCGATTAAGGCGAGTATAGAATGCGGGGTGAGCGGTGGTGTGGAGGCTTCGGAGTGCATGCGGGGCTAGGGGAGGTGGGGCGCGCGGGGTGCGGAGCGGGCGTGCCGCGGGCCGCCACTTCTCTGTACTCGAGGAGCCCTGGTACACCTCGGTTTCCGGCGGTTGCTCCCTCGCGAATTCGCAAGTGTCCCGCCGCATCGGGTTCCGTGCAACCCGTATTGGCCACGTGCTCGCCGTTTGCCTGTTGACGGTTACACCTTGCTTTACGCATCTACTCCATTGATACTACATAATTACGACGGATCACACCTCGATACCGGCTTTCTTAACTACCGTCATAAACTTGTTTAAGTGAAATAAACTTTAATTGCAATTGAACTGTATTCTATTCAAGTTATAATAGCTTAATTACTTAAAAATAATTGAATTAAATAACTTTTTAATTTTGTAACATTCGTTTATACTGAAGTTTAATTCTAAGTTAATATAACAATTTAGTAAATGGACCGTTGCACTTCAAATTCAGTGTCCCATACTGTTAATACCACAGTATGGAACCTATACAGACGTCTGGGGATGATCGTGAGCACACTTACAAAATATATAATATGTATAAGGTAAGTTAAACTTATGAAACTCTATTATTCTGCACAGAAAGTTTACCAAAAATTCACTATATCTACTTAACAACAACTTAGCACTTCTACTTTAAATACACTGTAAAGTATTTCTGGAGATTATTTTCGTATTATTATTAAATGGAAATTATTTTCGCTTATTATTTATTTAATTATTATAAATGCATGCTGCTATCCAAGCATTAGTTGGTGCATGAATAAGTCTAGCATACTTCGATAGAAATTGGTCCAGGGCACTTGTAAAATTATTTTGAATGATCTAATCTTAACCCTTAAACACATATAATAATATAGCAAGCATGTTAAAACCGATATGCTCTGACCAATAAAGGAGATAAAATTATATTTAAAAAATATACGTAAAATTAGTGAAAAATCGTTCTATTTCAAATCATGATTTAATATACTCATTTAATAGTTTGCTTTGCACTTAAAGATTGCCATTTCCTTCATATTTACTACAATATAGAAGTCACCGATCTTTTCCTGATATCACAAACACATTTTTCGTGGAAATTGCTTACGAACTGGCCCTCACATTTTGCCTCTCATATCGTCGCAACTCACTGTCTCTTTCAGCCCATATTGGAATTTTAGAATAAAATTTGCCTCATCAATTTTCAAACAAATATCATCAAGATTGGATTTACTTCAAAGATAAATAAGACATCATAAGACAAACATAGTAGGTATACCATTACCTACTTAAAAACTACGTCAGTACTGAGAGAGAGAGTCTAAAGTCTCGACTTTGAGTCGCTTCGCTCGGTCAATTATTTCAACAAAATAGATTGAATAATTTTGACGTTAGCTTAGATCTCATTTGACCGTATGATACCTAGATTGGACCGAATGTATTGAAATTGTTGCAGAATACTGAAAATCTAGTTGCGAAAAAATTAACTAAAACTCGGTATTATAAAATATAACCTCTACTCTAAATATAAATTTTAGCAACAAATCAAACCAATCCAATGAAGATAACAAATACAAAAAGTTGTAATAACTATCTATAATTTTTTGCAGTCACTATAAAAAATAAATAAATTATAGAATTTTCTTGTTTTTGTCTTAACGCGAGTACTCCCTATATCAAATGAAATACCTCTTAAAGGATTTTAAACGCATTAATAATAGTGTAAAATAATGTATAATAAACCGTGTTTATAATCCTCTATAAAGTATAAAAGAACAAACGACAAACGTCAATGAACAAACGCCAGGAATGAAATATTTCTTATGAGAGCTTTTTTTGGTGCACCAACAGTGTCACATGAGTTTTTTAAAACCTTCACAAATATATCAAAATAAATGATATGAGTAAAATGACCCTTTGATTTTACGTTATTTAATCACTTTGATTGACACTATCACTCCAATTACGTACTTACTTAAAAATTAAGTTTTTACTCACAGCTTGAAAAGAATAATGTTTTGGAACGTCTGTTAAGGAGGTATATCAATTTAAAATATATGTTTTTATGGTATATAGATGGTAATTTAGAGTGGTCCACATGGAGTCTTGCACATTTTTTGCAGTATACTTCTTAACGTTTAAATAGTGGCCATGACGCTTGTAGTGCAAAAAATCGTACAATGCTTTTATGTATAAATGAATACTTAACGGTCTTCTCAATCAAATCAAATGAACAGGAACGTATTCCGCTTGCACTGGGATATAGTATTGCACTGTCTCGTTCACACAGCACGACGTTCATACGTTTTGTTAACTATGTTTCTCTTAACTATGCAAATTCAATTTTTACACAACCGTAACTTTATGTACTTTCTTAAGTATAAACAACCAGGTAAATGTACGTAAAAATAAAGAACACAATAAAAACGTGCAGGGTGACGCCGTGTGAGCACAGCTTAACAATGTGCATATTTTTTAACATTTTTCCTATAACTTTACTTAGCAACATTTTCGGGAATCAAGCTAAAATTAACGTGCTCTTCTTCTTTACTTTAAGGAATTACGTAGTCAAGCAAAAAACCATAATAATTGATTTCAGACACAGAGATTATTAACAAATAATGATTATGGGCTCCTAAATATCTGAAAGCCAATTTTGAGTATGCAACCATCCATGGATTAGAGGTGCACAAGACTAAATTTTATAACTCCTCTTTAACGGTCAGTTCTATCAGGCTCTGCGACGAACTTCCCATTGCGATTCGTAAAGCTTAATCCAATAAATAAATATTTTCAAGAAAATATTCTATGATTATTATTTATCTCAATCAAGATGAATGTTACCTGCAGATAAGAGAGAAACATGTTTCTCTCTAAACTATATGGTTGTATGCATATATTTATTTTTTAATTTAATTTATTAAAGAAAAAGTTGTGCAATTTCTTTCCCTTACACCAGATGCTATTAATTTTATTTCATTTAAATCGTCCTATTTTGGATGCCTGGAAAAGATGGCTCTGTAGCCATAAGGCCGCCAATTGCCTATAATTTTTATTACTTATATGTTACTTTTCCTATTGTTATTTTTTCTTTTAGTGTGCGCAATAAAACATATTTTCATTACATTCATTAAATTTCGTTATTTTGTGAAATCAATTAATTATTCCATCTACAGATTCGTTTGCAAAATATCAGGATGTAAAATGCTTGTTTTTATGAGCCAAGTGTCTCCACTGGTTTTCGTGTTCTCCAAGGTACATCGATGGCTTGACACTTTTTCGAAAATCCCAACGGTCATTCTTGTCCTCACAGTTTGGAATCAAATACGTTGATTCACTGAGACAGTATCGGAATAATAATCGTTATGTCACTGTTAAAAAAACAAACTCTGCGTAATAAATATTCAATCTAGGATCCTATCCAGTTTATCTTCTTTAACATAGAGTGTTTTGCTTAGTTGAGATGATCAGGTAAAAACTGCGAGACAAAATATAATAAACTTTACACACATTTTGTTTTTCGTGTAACAAAAATGCTTAGCAATAGAAATATTTAGAATACGGCTCTAAAGTTTCTGATAGATGGTTCCTTTTAAAACTTTTATATTTTTGACCAAATCAAAACAAAGAAAGGCATATAATACAAATATCATTTAGCAATACTGGATGGATGGATGGATGGACTCTAATGGAGGCCAAGCATTGCTTTGTGGTGAATTGGGCTAAACCCAAACTGGGGAAAATACTACCATCCGCATGAAATCCGCGTAAAGAAGTATTTTACTAATTTATCTAAAGTAAGCCTTGCGTCAGAGGCCTGTATTACTATTCCAGCTCCCTTACTTACAATCTCATTGCTCTCCTTCTGTCCCTACAAAAATCCTTTCCTTATTCACTTTCCATTGCTAAGATTGAAAAGTTACAAAAATTTCCGTAGTTATTCGACATCAGGTGAAAAGCAGGCCCTTTGGCTGACTCTGGCATAAAATAAAAAACATTGCAATACTTTTTAAGTGTTAGTAACGTAAGTGATGTATTCACATTTGTCGTGTTTGATTTTTTTTATAAGTATATAAAAGAAAATATTTTTTTTTAAAAAACGTTTGCATTTGTATGAAGGTATGTAAAAAAATACTTTTAAAATGATTTTAAAAGCGATTTATTATACATATATTTATGGTATTTAATTCAATATGTGAAGTACTCGAGTTAAAACAAACAGCAGGAAATACTATTAAAATTTCTTTCAAAGTACAAAACAGATTCTGTTCCAATAATGACTAAAATTTACAGAATTCCATATTTTGTTTGAATTAAAGTAGAAATTGAAAAAGGTATAAAAAAATTAGTTACTAGAACAATATAGTCTGTTGCTGTTGAAATATTTTTGAGTGAAAACATGAAAATTAATTGAAAGCTTATTTTAATAATCTGTGTTCCGCGGTTTCACCCCCGTATTCGTTTTCCTTTGGGCACAGGTAATATAATACTATACTAGCTTTGGGGTATCCGGGATAAAAAGTATCCTATGTCCTTTCTCGGGCTACAAATTATATTGATATTAAAACTACATCAGAAACGGTTTAGTGTTTTAGGCGTAAAGAAGAGACAGACATAGTTACTTTAGCATTAATAATATTAGTAAGAATAATTAAAATAAGAACACTCCATAGAATTCTGTTGAAGTCGAACACCAAAATATTCTTACTGCTTATACTTTATGCATATTTCTTCGATATTTACGAAAATCAGGGTTTGTCTACTCTTTGGTTTTACAATAATTTTATTACTCTGAGTCAAAAAAATATTTTTTTAGAACTCTAGAGCTTTTTATCCCTTTTTTACAATTTAAAATGGTTCAATAAGACTGTTTATTCCCGTATACAAGCTCTGAATTTTTAATAAAATTTAAAAATCTATTCTTTAGATGCAAATCCATGAAACAATAGTATAATAATTAAAAATTAATTATTCATTACTATAGTCTTGCCCTCGGAACTCTTCGGTTAACATATTGTTTGAAACATTTAGTACACAATTAATATAATAGAGGATATTGGGTCCACATAAAGCTAATGAAAGCTCAAGGTGCCTCCAAAATGCTATGAAATCTATAGCAGCGCCATCGGCATATGACGGCGGTTGCGTGTACTATTGCTGGCTCAAGAATACGCGCGGCCGGCGCCCCACCGCAGCCCGCGGTCTGAACGCCACGCAGTCTTCCCGCGCGGTTCGCACGTGTGTCTAGCGCATCACACATAACTCCGTAAATGTTTTTCGCTAGTTTCGATAATATCTAAACAAAATACTTACATCCAAATATTTTTGTGTACCCCTACGAATGTGAACTCAAACAATACGAAACTGTGACTGTGGATGTAGAGTGCTCTTTCAATTAAAATTGTAATTATTTCAATTTTACTTCCTCAATTTTTTTATCAAATCTTAATGAAGCCGGACTACCTACGTAAATAATTGGATTTTAGCGTTCCCTCTGAATGAAGTAAGTATACGTGGCAATACTTAATATTTAATATGTATTAATTTTCTTAAATATAAATATGTTAATGCTTTACTCTATCGCAATAAAGTAGCAACATTATACATTTCATGTAATTTTACGTCACTTTCATTATCATTTACCTATATATACGTACCAATTCTATATATAATATTTTCTCTCTTTATTTATATATCTACTATATTTTAAGCCGTATTCCTATAATAGTATGATAATATTACAAACGTTTTTCCTTTTCAAAAAGAAAATTATTATTTTTTTTATTAATATGATGTCTTTCCAAACCAACACAAGACTAGAGCTAATTATAACGAAATATGATAAAATACTACCTATCAGAGTAGATATAAACTGGGACAAAGATACCCTGTGATATAGAGATAAGAATTTATATAATATGCCATTATTTAGTTTATATACAAATGCCAACCATTAATATTAATTGTGCCATGAACATTAATTATTATTTTTGACCTACTTTCTTATATGAGCCTAAATTCTCGCGAAACAACTTACGGGTTCATTCCTACACGTTCCGACGTGGATATATGTTAATAAAAATGTAACGATATCTCATAAATATTAAAAAGATAATTTCTTTTCATAAATTAAAAAAAAACAGTTAAATAATAAATGTAGAGATATTCAAAAAATATTCTTTTGTGCATTCCTAAAAGATTACTTAATTATTCTTTATTATTATTAAACGTGTCGTTAACATCAAATTAATTCATTATGTATAAAATTTATTTTCAGTTTTCAAAAATATCATCATTTTTCAAAGACGGTATCTATACCTAGGTTACTTTTTGATGTAGTTATACCTACTACACCGAAAGTTTTAAATTTTGTTTATATGTCACGAACTTCATAGAAATACCTAAATAAACAATAATATCCAAATAGTAAAAAAGATACAATGCAAACAAAACGCTGGGTCGACTTCGACTCTACATTTTTTGTAGTTGTTTCAAAACATTCACCTGCTAGTTTTTTATATTTGTCTCGAATTTACCCTCTAAATAAGCAGGTTACGTTGAGAATGCATTCCAATTGTTATAACATCAATTGATTTAACGCTATTTTAGTGGGAAGAATTAAATGGGGTCATTGACCGTCACAATTATGTTCTAAAGTGCTGACACAACTCACTTCATCGATAGTGGATATTATGTGAGTGTACTTTCTTTTATAACTTGATGCAATTCAAGATCGAATGTTTATCTGAACTTGATTTATTTTGTTTTGATAAAAATTTATTTGTATATTTTAATACGTAACTAAAAGAAATTCATATTCGAATGATATCATATATCAAATAATAATTTATGAAAAATAAATATTAGTATTCTTCTTCTTGTTCGCGTATTAAACATATTAAAATCGATAACATTCTCTTTCAAAGTGAGGAAAAAATCTTTAAGACATTCAATGCATATTTCTAACATAGGCCTGCTCCAATTCCGTACTAAATTAAAATAATGATTATAGTTAGAAACTTTATAAAATATTTACGCAAAACTACCTTTCGATGTTTATTAAAGCTACCTACTTTTTAAAACTTTCTACTTTCCACGCTCTAAAAACATATTAGAAACACAATCATTATAGATGCTTCGTTATAATAATTGACAATTAAGATGTATTGGTCTTTGGATAATGAATTTAGGAAAAATAGATCGCTACATTATTACTATCTGAAAGATATTATCTATATTTAAAATACCGTACCTCTTAACCGTAATAAAAATAATAATCCTAAACAGCTTGGTGCAGGTATATTATAATTCTGTAATTTATAAATAAATGTTACGATCGAATTCAGTTTATTGCAAAATCGTATATCATATAAAGCAATTAACGTGTCCTTTCACTTACTCGATAGTGGTATGTAATGTTCAGATCCATTGGGCCCGCAGCAGCCGGTGTGCCACAAACCGGTCTGGGGAGAATGAGACCAACTTGCCGTCAAACCAGTACACAATACTGATCAATTGATTTTTGAAACTTCTATCGTTTCAATTATAGCTCCATAAAGATATTTAACAACCCTATAACTTGCACCACTGGTCTAATTACTAAACACAATTAATTTTTAAACTAAATTGTTTTTTTTTAAGAAAATAAATATTTATACATAGGTATATGCCACCAAAATATTTTTTTTTTAAAAAGCAAATTACAATTTTCAGTTTTCGTTACGATAAAATATGAAAATTCAAAAATAAAAATAATCATGTAGCCCGTAGAGCGATATTTTACTGTTAAGTCTATTATTAAGTAAAACTTTATAGTATAATGCATTATGTTATGTATATTTAATTATTATAAGTGCCTCGGTTGTAGATCAACTATTATTTTAGGCCTTCAATTTAAATAGATACATCGTTTTTGCTATAACACATAATTGCTGAATAATTTCATAAAATTGATCTTAAGTATCACGTCGAAAGTTAACGATGTTGTTGCGCAGTAATCATAGTTTGTTCTAACTTTGATGTCGGTTAGTGAACTAGCAATGAAGGCCAGGAAGTAATGCTAAACTATTCTACTATGAACCATTGTAAACAAATTATTCTTCAAATGCAAAAAAATAGAGTTTATCTACTAATAAAGTATAAAAGCACCTACCTAGTCAAACACATCACGTCTTTTTAAGGAAGAGATAGTCAGAAAAGCAGTGACTTTCTATACGTTACTATCGCATAGTGGGTATATCATATACAGGGTGTCCCGTAATGAGTAGCTGAGCTAATAATCTATCAAAAAAATTGCAATTTGAATTCGATTCGAGACCTATTTTAATCATACGTCCAGAATGATACTTATTATGAAATGTTATTTTTTTACATGAAAATAATATTAAATGTTATATAACAAAAGTTTTTAAGTTCACTGACCGTCTCACTGTAGTATAGTTTTTTTAAACCACAGACTATCAAGTCTGATCTCAAAACTTTACTCAATACTAAACTTGAAATAAATATTTTTTTCTTCCGTTGTCTGTAGTTTCTATTAATATGCAATGCATTTATCCAAGAAAGCAACTCATAAAGAAAATTTCGTAAAAAACAAATAAGAATTACGGCCACAGTAGTATAAAACATTGGGCGAGGTCACCATTTTTGAAAAAACTACAAAATCCTCAATATCTCAAAAACAGTGATATTTTCGTATCACCTATATTGAGTTTTTTTGATAGATTATTAGCTCCGCTATCATCCCCCAAGAGATGCTTCACTCATCACGGGACACCCTGTATATGTGAATATGGGCAGAATAGTAAAAATATCTGCTGCAAGGATTAGTTCAATAATATCTCTTTTTCTTCTTTTGATTCTGGCACTCCTGTCATAGACGGAATTTGCCAACGTCAGGTTTTTAGTCAGAGCATCAATAATATCTCACGTACGCAGCAAAAATATCTGACATTAGTTAGGCGACAAGAAAAAAAATTAAAATTCAATAGATAAAATTTCAAACAAATGACATTAAGGCTCGGTAAAATCATAGAAAACATATATTTTATTTTTTATGGGGTAAGTCAACAGTACATATTACATATTCTGTTTTCTAGCAGTAGATATTATATTTATAACATACGTTAAAAGTGAAAATAAAGACCGCAATCACATATTTTAGTACATACAATCTTTAAACGATATTGACATGAGGTTAAATTTATGATAACATTTGTGTACAACTTATAAAAATAACATAAAACAAAATATATATATATTCCTATATGGCTAATACGTCTATGTGTCCTTAATGGATGAATAAAAAAATATAATAATCTTAGGGCAAAGTAAAAATATGCTTATATTTTACGAATAATGCTTGCTAATTATTGCTTAATACCAATATAGAATTTTAGTTGCTGAATTGAAAATTTCATGATATCAATTAAAATACTTAATAAAATTGCACTCAGTAAATTATATACAATGTACAGTTGAAAATTTTTAAATCAAGGTTTTGTCATCAAATGCATCCTTTTTCTAAATTACTTTACGCGATTTGAGAACACCCACGGATAAAACCGCACAAAAAACGTCAAGTTGTACGTAAATCATCAAAGTTGTACAATTTGGTGACAGCGATACTTTTAAAAAATAATTGCATAACTTTTTATTTCGATATTGATTTTCCTCCTGTGCGTATTTCCTATCGACCCTAGAGTAAAAGCCTGATACGCGCGCGGATCTCGGAATTTTACGAGTAAACTAAGAATCGGTTTATTTTTGTTATAGAATATTTAGGGTTTTTTTGTAACTCTATCCCATCGATAAAAATTAACATGTCTTTTCATGTACCGTCCTAAAGATATTGTCGTCGTCGAATAGATAGATTTTGAAAGTTATTATGTTTATGTTTACTTTATATAATTATTTTAACCATTCTTTCAAAAATTTAAACAAGAACTTTTTAAAAATATGATTTTATAATATAAATCTCAAATTCTGTATGGCCGTTCCTTCGTTTCCGACGTTGATTTAAATTATTAATTTTTAATTCCTTCGTTTGGTACTGTTTGGCACTTAGAAATTTAAAAATAAACCTCTGGTATAATGATTTATTAAATTTAAACTTGCTGTTCTCTATAAGTATTTTCAATATATTGCCTAACACATGCAAACATACAATACTTCACATTGTTATATATCCATATATGTACTTTCTTAAAATATGTCGATAAAGCATTAATTGAATTCCACAGATTATGAAATAATTATCTTACTTAATCTAATAATAAGCTACTAAACTAAACCAAAAACTGAGCTGGAGAAAATTTTAAAAACAAATAAGTAGTAAAACTATGAGATTATAAGTTATGGTGCTTTAAAAATACTTATAATACTCATAATAATACACAATATTCTAATATAACAGTAATTTAAATAAAATAAAAATTTTAAAGGGTCATTAACCTTTCACGTTACAAAAATATTTTTTCTAAAACTATCTATTGGTTTTTACGCACATACAACCAGAAAACAGAAAAAAATTCTAATCATAGCTTTGGGGTCTATCCAACATACATATTGCATAGCAATTACACTTTTTAAAAAATATGCAATGGACAGAAATAGCTTGATTACTGTTTTATGATATATATATCAATACAAATATAAATGAATATTATTTTAATTAGCTTTTCTTTACAGCGGACTGAAAACATCGACTCCACACTTTCAAACAACCGTAATACCAAGGCTGGTATTTACACCATGAGCGATCAGGTATGCATCGGGTTTTATCCATTCATATTTTATTACATTTTATATACCCTCTAGTTGTGCCCCGCGGTTTTATCCGCGTATATCTGTTCCGGCCTCCGGGCCGCTCACCGTACAAAATACATGACAATACTGCTTCATGCCGATCTTCTGCTGGGGGGTGGTAATTTCATCGATGTGTATGTATGTCTATATGTTGATTGATCATTCTATGTTCGACTCCCACTCTTTTATTGCTAAAGATGTTATGCAGCAGAATTACCATGTGTGGGTGTCGTAAGAGGCAACACAAGGGGTGGCGACTGGCGACCTACGTATTTTTACCCGTTGCCTCACGAGAAAAACAAATAAATAAATAATTTGGACAATACTTGAATATATATCTTTCAACTCAAAGACAACACCTACTATATTTTTAATCGTCCTTTTGATTCCCCTAGACTTTTCACACACCATCCTTCGGTGACGAAGAATTTGATATACCTCTAATACATGGACAACATGCATCAAACGGTGGCGCTCAGAATTCACACATACAGTATACACAAATGCATCATGCTGCACCTCAGGTGAGTAATACTAATTTGAAAACCTTTTCTTTCGTTTTAATATTTATAAGAAAATGTTTTATCAGTACCTTGTTCAGATTACAACTTTTGAATGCAATGGCTGGTCAAAAAGAAGAGTTCTCTTTATTCAATTTGTATTGTTTAAATCTTATTGTATATGTTACCATGTATGTCTGTAATGCAATGTATTTTAAGATACACTGATGCTTCTTAACATCAAGATCGTTGGTGAATGTCCGTTATTTATTCTTTTCATAACAATTTCGGTCATTGACCAGTAATTGTTCTTATAAACCAAGACATCCAAGGTACGGTCCACATACTTATCTATATAAATAAAAGTTAATTGCTGTTCGTTAGTCTTACTAAAACTCGAGAACGGTTTAACTGAATGGAATAATTTTAGCCTTGAATATTCGTGGAAGTCCAGGGAAAGTTTACAAATAGTTCGACAGACATGTCAAATAGATCGCGATCAAAAATGGCGCTATGAATTTCGCTGGGTCAGCTAGTCTATTATATAAGTTGTGCGGCGCGGTTTTGCTCTAGTATCACAATGTTATATGGTGTGTAGCATCCCTCGATTAATAGTCTATCTAACAGAAAAACGCCAACTTGAAATTAGAGCGTTCAAATGAACAAACTACTCAGCATTTCTTTATTACTGTAGTGTAGATTAAATTTTGTACGAAACATAAAATATTTTTACGTCTCACACTATACAAAATATTTTATATAGCCTGTGATATTACCATGACACAACATTTATTGTCAGTGTCAGTTTTATACATGACACATGAAATTAAAAACATGTCAATTGTCATTGTTTTACCAAGCTATTTATCAAGGGCTATGGGTTAACAAGACATTTTTTAATATATTTAACTTTTTTTCTTTCTTTTATTGTTTACCAATTTTAATTTAAACGGGGTAACAATATTGTTTTTTATTTAAGGTCGGTATGATGAACCCTGCACAAGATGGTTTAGCACCACCGGGTGGTGCGCCGTCTTATCAGCAACCATTATATTTGCAAGAACCACATACGCCTGTCACATCTCACAGGTTGGTTAAGTGATTTTTAATACTAGTATGAAGTATATGTAATAATTTAACAAATTTCATAAACAATAATCCTTCCTACAGTGGCGCCGGCGCTCCTGCTGGGAACTACATGATCCAGCAACAACCTGGCGGTCAACAACAGTTATTAATGTTACAACCAACTCAAGTTATGAGTGGACCACCAACTCCAAGTACCCCTACACAGCAAGCTCCCGTATATGGATCCCCTCAAAGAGCCTCACCACCTGGGACTACCAGTGATGATTCTGATGACAGTGTGCCATCTCAACATTCTCAGGTAAATCCTTTATATATGTTAATATATTAGCTATCTACAAACTTCTTCCTAATAACAAATTAATCTCCTTTTTTGGCTACTACTTATGAAATTGTTTTAAGTTATGTAAATATACTTCCCATCCTGCATTATAAAACATTTATAATAATTATTTACAAAATATTTAAATTTGTAATTAAATCATATTTCCATATGGTACAGGTATTATTAATTATATTATCCATTCATCAAAGTAGGCTCATAAGCACTTTTTTTATTAATCAATATAGTTCATTGGCATATACACAATTAATTAAAAATTATGATATGTAAGTGTAGCAAAATTCTAATGAATTGGTTGTTTGTTGGTAGTTGCCTGGTGATGCGGAAAGCCTTCTGCCTATACATTATTGCTCAGCGAGCCGGCAGCAACAAACTGCGCTTCATCAGGTAGAGGCAAATTTTCTAGTTTCATTTATTTATCATTGAGTAAGCTTCTATTGTGTGTATTGCCAATGAATTATTAAAAAAGAAATTGAATTATATTATTAATAATCATGACTTGTAATAGTGTTATATTTTACACTTATGTATGATTTAAATAATTATTTTCTGTAGATGAATATGAATATGGGAGTAAAAAGATCTTCACCTGAACCTATGGAAAACGGAATGAATCGTGGACAAATGCAGAAAAAACCAAAAGTACAAAAGAAAAAGAAAAAAAGAGATCCTAATGAGCCACAAAAGTATGTTTTGTTATACAGATCATTTAATTTATTATCCAGTTGATATTTCATATTCATGTGTTATACTTCTTCTTCCAAATTTACTTTATATGGTTTTATTTGTAGGCCAGTATCAGCATATGCCTTATTTTTTCGAGACACCCAAGCTGCAATTAAAGGACAAAACCCTAATGCAAGCTTTGGTGAAGTTTCAAAAATTGTTGCATCAATGTGGGATGGTTTAGATTCGGAACATAAAAGTGTATGTATTTTAAAATATTGTATTATTTTAATTTCTTTATTATTCATTGTAAAAATAATGATCTTTTACAGGTGTATAAGCAAAAAACAGAAGTAGCTAAAAAAGAGTACTTGAAAGCACTAGCAGCCTATAGAGCCAGCTTGGTATCTAAGGTAAATATATTATAGATTCATTAATTTTTGGACACTTATAACCAATTTTATGTAAGAAACCATTGTTATATGGGTTATGTGTTGTGCATAATAAAATCATAATATGTAGTACCTTAAGTTAAAAGTAAAAATCCTGAACCTGCATACAACAAGAGCTGGCCCCAATTTTTGGGCAGGTGTTTGAGACAAGCTGCAAACTTGTCTGATGCTCCTCCTGTTATACCTCGATTGATGTTCCATTCAATTGGTGCCAGCTCTCGGAATATTCACACTTAACCGAGTTCATATTTATAACATACATAAAAAAAATATGTGATAGTCTTTAAATTAATTTTTTTGTTTTATTCGTTGATTATTACATAGTATTACTTGTACTTATAATATTTGAAAATAGTAAACTGAATTTTATTATACTCAGAATAAGTCTGAAAATAAGCCTAATTTAAATATCCATCTTACTGAAACATGATTAAATCATGACTGAATTTATAAATAAATTTGACCATTACAAATTCAAATACTTATCAATATTTGGACCGCTACTCTATTTCCAATCCCGGTTTATGATAAAATACATATAATTCTCATTTCGTATAATTATTTATTTACCTTTAATTTTCGCTGAATTAAAATAGCATAATATTTATATTTTTAAATAGAAACAATATGGCAACCCTGTTATTTTATACGACTCTGTGATCACAACTTAAAGCTTTCGTGCTGTCAATGTCAAATGTCATTTACAAAACGTTTTTATTTTGTTAGCGTGATTTACTTTCGAGATTAAACACAACAACCGCTAATCTCTTTATAATTCTCATTTATCTTCGTTTATTATCATCACTATGTATTTCAACCCCTCAGACTTTGATCCGGTTCGTGAAAGCTTCATCACATAAAACCGTGCTTTGAAAGCTCTTTGTGAATAATCAGTTGAATTACTCTTGATAGTAACATAGTGTAAATTTGTAATATTTTTATCAATAGAGTGTAATAAATATTTTGTTTTTAGGGATCAGAACAAGATAACCAGGTGATGTTTAATCATAACAATCCAAACACCAATTACGGTAATTATTATCAGGGGCAGGGATACGGGAATGGCCATTCACCGCAAGGCTTTGTTCCTAATGCCACTCCTCAAGGCTATTCACCTCAGAACTATCCTGGTGGCCAGCCCCAAGCCTCTTACGCTGGCCAACAGCAACAGGGTTATCCAAATAACCCTCAACAATCACCTCAAAGTTATCAAGGGAACATAGGACACCCAACTCAATCTTACCAAGTAAGTGATATATTTATTTAAATTTATACATCTCTATTAATCTTTGTATTCTTTAACTTAGCTAGGAATATCAAGTTTTTTAGAAAAGAGACTAATTTAATTCATGGTTGCTTAAATATAGTATTTGAATAACTCTATATGTAAAATATAATTGATAAAGGGAAAAAAAATTCTTTGAAAATATTACACAACCTTTTACAGAAATATTAATTTTTAATCATTAGTTATCAGTTTTGTTTAAAATAATAGTAAGTATAAGTATCCTTTATAATTTCACCATGTCAATTTATTTGATTCAGTATAATTTAGAGCAGTTAATAAGTAACAGTCAATAATAATTACAACTTTATTTTATTTAAAGGGTACTTACAACCCTGTTTTTATTTATCAGAACACTATATCTACATGTTATTAATCTAAAATGGAAATATTTTAAGGGTGTACCGGGACAATCTCCTCAGAGCTATCAAGTAAACCCAGCTGCATCTCCACAAAACTGCCAACCGAACATCTCCCAGTCTCCTCGAAACTACCAGCCTACACAGTCACCTCCGAACTATCCTGCAAATGCTGGGCTGTCTCCACCTAACTATAGACAAGTACAATCGCAGTCACCTCCTATGGCAAATGTGCATGCAGCTATGCAATATCACCACAGTCAGCAGGTAAATATCTGTGAAAAAATGCTCTTTTACTTCCACGATGAACTACGCCCACCGAATGTAGATTTACATCATTCAATTTTGGCAATATAGATAACAATTGACAAGTGATTATATGAATAATCTTCAAGTAATTATTACGTTGATTCACCCAAAATATATTGTATGTGTATGTATATGTGTGAAAATAACCTGATAAGTGATTAAAATAGGACAACATGTTTTAACATTTAAAAGCATGATAGATTATAAGTTTCATACTATTAATGTACCAATGAAAAGTGAAAGTATTTTATTTGTGCAGATGCAACAGGCACATCAAGTCCAGCAGTACCAGCAACAGCCTCAACAAAACCACCAACAAGCACAACAACAAAATCAAAATCAACAGCATCACCAGCAACAGCAACAACAGCATCATCAGCAACAACCACAACAACTACACCAACAACAGCCTCAGGCACAGCAACAAACACAAAATCAAGCAATCAAAAATGAACAACTTACTGCTAATAATAATAATGGAGCAACTGGCATTCCACAACAATCATCAGAAGTAAGTTAGACATGTTATTATTTTTATTATAAATGGAGTAAACTAAACTTATATGTATGCCTTTATTAATTAAATGCATGCATAACAGTATGAATCTGTAAAAATTTGTTTTGAAAAGTATTGTATGTTTCTTTCTCACATACTGTTTTTTTATTTGGAAGGTACAAAGTTCATAAATTACAGAAAAGTATTTATTCTTATGATTTATCGCTTAGTTATTTTTTGTTATATTTATAATGTTGATGATATCTACACTAATATTATAAAGAGGAAAACTTTGTTTGGTTGGTTGTAATGAATAGGCTCAAAAACTACTGGACTGATTTTAAAAATTATTTCACCATTCGAAAACTACATTTTCCACAAGTAACATAGGCTATATATATATATGACATTATGATCCGAGAGTGAAGCCGCGTGGATCAGCTTGTTGATCATATAGATAATGAATTGATGTACTTCACTCATGTTTGATTTGCAAATTTAAAATGAGAATTTGACAATATTTTCAATATTACATAATGTAAACATATCATCTAATTATAGTTTAATAATGATACTACAAAAATGTCCTTACAATAAAATGAAATCTTTTTACAGCAAAATGAATCCAGAACACCAACATCTTGTGTTAGACAGGGATGTACCAATCCTGCAATTGCTAACAGTGAATGGGAAGATGAATACTGCTCTAATGAATGTGTTGTCAGTCATTGCAGGTAATTTCTTCAATATTAACTATAGCTCTTGTTTGTCTGAATATGCTAATCTCAGAAATAAGGTGTCTGATTTGAAAAAATATTTTTGTGTTAGATAGATAATCACATGAGCATGAAGCAGATTATGTTAATTATGTTTTACAGCAAGAGTATAATTGCATTATAATGTAGTGCCAGTTCTGAAACCAATGCAAGGTTTACAAGTTCATTTTTAATATGTTATTGACAATTTTGATATTTACAACCATGAGAAAACTTAACAAAATAAATTTAACTGCTTTGTGATACTAAAAACTCATTTTTGACAAAAACAACAGAATGCCATCTATAATACTAGTCAGCGACATTTCTGAGCTCTTTCTCTGGTAACTTTGGTCTTAAAACGAAATATTATGTCTTAGGGCTAACTGTTGATAAAGAGATCTAGTTGTCTTCTTAGATACAGATTATAATGACCACAATAAAAATAAATCTGCTCTGTTCACGGGCCGAGTCTACCAAGTGTGATATCTTGTATTTATAATTTTAATTAATTTTGTTAAAATTATTCTTATTTATAAATTATTTTTTTAGGGATGTCTTCAGTTCTTGGGTGGCATCAAACACCAATAACCAGATGCAAAATTTTTCTGCTGTGAAATAAAGTGCATATCACATGGAATTAATAAAAATAAGAATATTTTATGTCTTACTACATTGTTACTTTGTAATACAGAAACAAAAATGTAGATTTTGCAAACAGATTGTTATGTTTTAAATTATACCTCGAAGTTATCAGTATTGTTTTGTTTTGTATAAATTAGTCAGGTAATACAAATGTTTTTTATACTTTTTATGTTGTAATTTAGCTGTTAGCCTTACATAGTTCTGTGAATAATAATTAATTTACTTGTTAAGAAAATTATTTCAATGCCGATACTACTTTCGAGTGAATGGCGAAAATACTGATTATATACACGTTTGTAAAATGATTTTTTCTTTCAAAAATTACAAATGTAAATAACTATCATTTAATTGTTCTTCTGTGTCACAAGATCCATTAATGAATTGTGCTTGAAATTTTAATGCAATAATATCAAAACGTAATTAGAATTTAGAAATTGTTTACCATATGAAATGTGTTAGATTTTTTTTCATGACTAGCAACTTAATGAGTCGCTAATAAAATTGGCTGTTTTAAATTAAGTAATTCTCATGATAGGACCTTGTAATAGAGAAGGCAAATAATACTCTGTCTCTTATTCAAATAAACATGAAGCTATATGTATTGAAAACCCCAATGATGTAAGTAGATGGGTATTGGTTGCAACTTGCAATACATATGAATAATGTAATAAAATGTGATTAGTAATAAAAAAAGCATATTTTTTTATCTCAGTCAATAATTACATAACATTTTAGCCCTGCCTTTTTAAAAACAACACTTCATGTTATATGTAAGAAATATTTTTACGTTTTATTTTAATGATTAGAATCTCGTATTCATAAATCATCCTTTTATGAATATTCACAAGTTACATTTTTGCCTTAAATAACATTAAGATACTTAGTTAAAAGTATAGTTTTTAAGTGTTACTAGGCCATCATACAAAATTTGACTTAAGTCCCAATTTATTAAAAACAAATAGGAAAACTCCTATATGAATAAAAGACATTATCAAAAAGTTACGTGAATTTAGATTTGAATAGTAGAATTATAGAGATGTTTAACATTGGACGTAAATAAGTAATGTATCAAAAAGCATGACATTAAAAATTATGCATTCTTTTACATTAAGTAGTTCTTGTAAATTAAACTATTATAATTATTATCCTATGTACACAATGGCAATATTTACTCATTCCTCTAGGAGTTGTGCTTAGCATAGGTTTTAGCTGGACCAAAATGTCATTTATATTCAAAGCAATGATATGTTTAAGGTATTGTTTTATTACTGTACATTGATATTAACAAAGAATGTAAATAAATATTTGCAGTGATAGTAATATTCTAGGACTGCTCACGATACATCAAGTGTTGTGTTTTGCCTAAGTAGTCCCATTAGTTCACTTAATAAGTGAAAATTATCTTTATTAAAATGTAAAATTACAGTGTATAAATTATGTAACTAGGACTTCATTAAAATTTCCTAAGCAAAGGTTTTGTTTTTATTGAATGATGTAATATGATTTTACTCATAACACAAAATATTCCAAATAAAGGAATTAATTTATGTATGTACATATACTAGTATGTCCACTGCCTCCTGCAAATTCAGAGAACGAAGACGCTTTTTTGTCTCTAAAAAACAGGCCAATGGAACATGCTGTTCACCTAATGTTAGCAGTGATTGCAGTTGTAGATATTGTCGACATAAAAAAGGGAAGGGTATTAGGGAAAGTATAATTAAACAAGGGAAAGCGGGTGAGAAGTAAAACGGGCATATGGACCTTCGACTCCCCCACTCATCGTACGAAACAGTAGGTACTTATAATTGATACTTTCCAGGTACGCGATCTTTGCTCAATTCGTGCCCAAGCAATGCTCGCTTTCGCAGCAATAGTGGGCTTTAGAGTGTGGCGAACGCATATGAGTAGTCGGCTTTCAATCCGTGCTATTCTTTCATTAAAAAATAACGTTGCTCAATCGTTAGATTATTGTTTTAATTAAATATTTCTTAATCTAAGGAAAAATTCACAAACCCGCCGCTGCATATAAGTAATTCTTCGCAAAGCTCATCCTAAGCAACTATGAAATTAAAACAGTATTATAGGAGTATAACTCTCGATATTAAAGGAGTTTTGACTGCGTACACCTTTTTTAGATTGTAGTGCCACTTTCTTGATCTGGACTTCTTTAGTGAACAATTACTTACGACCGCCCCTTGTATGTATATCCGAAGCGTCTGTAACTAGATAATTGACTGGTAACTTTCTAGAGAAAAAATGAGCCTGCCGATTGGCGAGCTCCACCAATGGTCTTTTTGCACCTCTTAGGAAAACATCTGCATCGCGTTCTCATAGAGTTGCACAGTAATGCAACCTACCTCTTTGGGTGATGATGGTCGCGAAGTTGAGATGCCTTCAAATGCATTGCGCCTGCTTGAATCAAGTGATTATGGAAAGGGATAAAATCTTCAGGCACCAAATATTCTTCTTCATAGAGTAACCACCGCTGCGCCCGGCATAAAGGTCGCAACGTTGAGATACCTAAAGAGGCAAATGAAGGTTCAACCACCGACTGCTTATCATAATATAGTAGTATTTAATTATTATTTGTCTATAGGAAGCGACTGTGTTGTATAATTTTACATTTAGGCTATTCCTAGAAACTGTCGATCTTGTTGGGGTGAGTGACTGAGGTGACCTCTTTACATTGATATTCTACACCAGGTTCCTTAGAAATTGAACGGCTCTGTGAACCTGTTACTAAAGTGTCTTTGTTTTGAGTCGTTAATAAACTCCACTAGACATTGATGCTAAAATGAAGTTAAACATGAATTATATATATAAGAGGGTACATTTCAAAATTACGTGTCTTCATGTTTTTCAAGAACATTTATTTATACATAACTCACAAAAAATATTGAACAAAATATTTGTCAACAAAATCATGAATGGAGATAATAAAAGTTAGGTATTCATACCACCCCGACTTAATCGTTTGGCTTAATTTGGTCTTTTTTATTGGTCTTTTTCTATTCTTTATACATTAAACTACAACATATTAAAAATTTCATGTTGCCTTATTTATATAATTATTTAGAAAAAATAAAATCTAATTTTCGGAGTTCATTTATGCTTTGGCCACTACTCGAGGTCTACAGTACCATATAAGACTATAATAAGAAAGACGTGATACAAGTTTTCAGCTTGCCTCAAACACTATCCAAAAAAATGTCCCCACTTCTTGGACGACTCTGGAAAAGATTATTCCTTAAAAGGCAATGCGGCGCGGCGCAATGAAGTATGAACACTTAAAATATTATTTCACCAATAGACTTGTATCCGTTCAAAATTAATATATTAAAAAAAAAACACAAAATGTCACAAGCAATTATCAAAGTGTGATGTGTAGTATTTTGTGATTTGTCAAATCGTGAATTCTTATTAATTTTAATATTGTTAATACATAAATGTATGTCTTTACAGAAATCGAATAGGCTTCTTCATATTTAGAAAAGACCAATCAATTAATGTAATTATATGCAGTGATAAGATAAAAAGTTAAAAATACAATATGATGGACCCGAATGATTTGGGATCTGATACAAGGAGAGGTTTTGTATCTCAAGGGTGGACACGTATTTCACAGGTTTGTTACATTTCAATGAATATTTAATAATTTAGTTTGAAATAGCAAAGTCATCTACTTGTATACAACATAGTTTGTTTAAAGCTAGCTATAACACACACGGTCTCCCGTAATGAGTGAAGCATCTCTTGGGAGATGAAAGATAATCTTTAAAAAAAATACAATTTATGTTCAACGAAAATATTAGAGATATTTAGGATTTGATACTTTTTCAAAAGTGTTGACTTTGCCTAATGTTTTACTTTCCTGTGGCCGGAATTCTCAAGGTTTGTCAATTCTTTCTTTCGATCTATCCAAAAGTTGCCTTATTATATATGTTTATATATTTATTGGCTATACATCAAAATATCAGGCAGTGGTAGATAAAATGTTATTTACTTCAATTTAAGTAGATATTAAGTAAAATTTTGAAATCAGACTTGTGATATAAAAAATCAACTACAATCAGCTTCTATATCATGTTTAATGCTTTTATTGGTCAATATTAATTATCCATATTGATAAATCATTTGTAGCAATGGACCATCAATAACATTAGTCTAAATCTAACAAATACTTAATTTGATAATATTTTATTTTTTTAACTACTGATCAACGATTTGTTGTGCACCAAGTCAACATCGAATCTCATCAAATAGCTCTTGAGCTCTTCTCTAATTCATTCTATAAGACTAAAGTCGAAATTGTGTGCAAAAATGGTGTTTTGGTCTTTTCCTGACTATGTCAATTATTTAAAATCAATTTTCCAATTTATGACATTTGATCTTTATTATTGGAACTAAATTTTGCAGATTTCACCTATTAATATCAAGCAATACTTTTGATAAAATAAAATAAATGTATGTGTATGATTAAATAGAATGAGTGTGTTATTTATTATTTTATGAACACTGCAAAAATAATAAGAAAACAATATGACCCTTCTACTAAGGTTTTACAACAAACCAAGAATTAGTTTTTTATTAATGTAGAAATGTTTCGAGTAGAAAAGCTTAGAATATTATTAGATTTATCAATTTCCAAGATATCTGCATTGTCATGACATGATAAAAGTTAAAAAAGAACATCTATTTTTACAACATGAAAACATTCAACAAACCACTAGTTTCACACTCTTCTTTACTTTTTAAGAACAAAATTATATAAAATTAAAATTAAAATTCTATATTGACTTTTACAGATCTACCAAGGATTATTAGATAAATGGACACCTCATACAAAAAGTAGATGGGCAGCAGCCATTCTACTTATACTAGTATTCATTCTCAGAGTATTTTTAAAACAGGTAAGTAATATAGAAATTAAACAATAAAATATGTATATATTTGTCACACAGTTGTGAGGTCTACAAAATTATCTCAAAAATCCCTTATCATTCAATATAAGTCACCTGAATAAAATAATATAATATCATGTGACTTTTATAGTTTGTCCACTGAGAGAATAGACTGTTGCCTCATGCCTAATACCCCACAATAAATCAATATGTCCTACCGCTTTTAGCTTACATACACAAAACATACTTCAACAATTTCAATCATTAAAATAATAAGATTATTGAAAAAGTTCAAATCATAAAGAAATATTTTTATCATTAATCTTGGAATTTCAAAAATGCTATTGAACATAGTGTGACATCAACTTAGTTTAAATTTAGTAGCTGTCAAACCTGACTGGGATTTTCAAGTCAAATTTAAACTATGAGGATTATCATAAAATGCTGAATGAAATCTTGAGGATGAATTATTTACCGCACTAGGAATTGAATTTGTTGGTTCTATAAAACTATTTTTTAAAACCTTATTAATTAAATGTTGCTAAAATTTCTTGCATAGAATGTATTGAGTTAGACAGGGTGCTGCAGTAGATACAGTTATATTAAGAGTTTATATATAGTTATATTATTTTAAGAGTTCCTGAAAGCTCAATTTAAAGAGGCTATTTGCTTGTCAAATACTTGTTCATGATTAAGTGCATAGCAACATGGCCAATAGCAAGGAAATAAAATGAGGGGGTATTATTTAGAACTATTGCACTAGAAAAAGCAATGACAGACATGAGACTACTGTTAGTGCATCACAAACAAAATAACGAGCTATATTTTTTTTATTTCGTTACTACAGCTGTTTGGAGTCGTCATTTTTAGCATAATATACACATCAACATCATCTAGAAATATTACACATTATCTCAATTTTCTATTTTTTTTAAGAATATCATGCTATGACGCTATATTTTTAAAAAGGCCACTTTCCAGAGAGTACTGTGAAATAAATTAAATTTTTCTTTCTTATATCTTATAATTTTATTGAAATAAAACCAAAAAGTGACAAATTGTATAACTAAAGATAAAATTGTTTTTATATGAAGAAGAGTGGAAAATTGTAAAATTATTCCCGTTTTTGGCACAAATAGAAAAAATCAATATTCGGTAAAACCACCTAAGACATTAACAACAGTCCAATAACGGCTTTTCATGGTTTGAATCAAGTTGTTAAAGTCTTGCTGCGGGATATCATCCCATGTTCGACTAAGATGCAAAAAAGTTGCTCTTCAGTCGCAATCTTTGAAGAAAAATTCTTGTAAGCCTTTCTTTGGAGCATGTCCCACGCATGCTCGATAGGGTTTTAATCTGGTGATTTCGCAGGCCAGAGTAGTACCGATACATTGTGCTCCTGCAACCAGCTAGTCACAGCTCGCGATGTGTGTTGACGGGCGTTGTCGTTCATGAGCGTAAATTCTTGACCCATTTGAAGTCGATGTGAGTAGACAGTGGGTACAAGCACCCGGTCGCGATAGTTTTCAATAGTCATGGTGTCTCTGATACAAACGAGATCCGTTCATCTACCAGTACGAATTTCCGCCCAAACCATAATTGTACCGCCGCTATATGGATGGACTTCCTAAGGGTGTTGAAAACGAATTTCACGACCAGGACCTCGCCATACGCGTACTCTTCCTGAATCGTGATGGAAACCAAATCGGGACTCATCGGTAAACAGTACTACAGACCACTGGCTAAGTTCCCAAAGCAAATGTTCACGAGCCCACTCTAATCTTCTTCCACAATTTCCTCTGCGTAGTGCTGGAATACGAAATGGCCTGCGAGCATGAAGGTTAGCTTTATGCAGTCTTCTCCTCATACTTTGGCTCATAACTGCATAGCCGTAACATTTGGTTGCATTCTCGCAGTTACTTGTAAAGATCGGTCGTGCCGCTGGGTGTTTATGCCACCAGGGTGTCTTTCAGCCATTTCACCAGTTGCACGGTAACGTGACCACAATCTTTATATGACGTTTTGTTTGGTTCCAAATTCCTCGGCAATACTCCGTTGAGTAGCCCCGGCTTGGAGCATGCCTACTGCCCTTAACATCTCATGTTTTGTTAAATGGCGCCGCTACATGACGCATACTATATCATTTATTCAAAATTAATCAATAACTTGTTTGAAAACTTTAATTTTACAGAGAAAAATACCAAAAACTATTGTAGGTAAATTAAACCTTTCTAACTTGGCTATTGTTTGTTTTGTTTTTTTTTTAATTCAAACTTGGAAATGTTAAAATGCCCAAAATTTTTACAGATTTGGATGTTTTTACAAAATATCCCTAGACGGTGTTGATGTGTGTATTATAAAAGTTGCTTTTTCATAATATATATGCTTACGCATTGAATAAAATACTTATAATATATACAAATGTTCTATTTTTTAGGGATGGTATATAGTTACCTATGCAGTAGGAATCTATCATTTAAATTTATTTATTGCATTTTTGACACCAAAGATTGATCCAGCCATGGATTTTGATGGTAAGTTATAATTAAAAATCTTTTATATTATCATTAAATCATAAAAAGTGTGTTATGGTAATGCTAAAATCATTGCGTAAATTGATGTATTATTAATATATTGCAGATTTGTATTGTACACACAGTGTTATTTGTAAAATATTCATAAGGTTCTTTATTGACATGTGACAATTATGCATGTTTTTCTATTAAATGGATTCTGTTACTACAAATATTAAATATTTTTTAGATTCAACAATCAAGCTACCGACTACTGAATAGATTTTTATGAAATTTCGTCTATAAATAATATATTAGCTGAATTAATTAAATAAATATTTAGGGACATTTAACAATACGCCAAACTCGGCAATACTTGCTTGTACTATGAAAACTAGACAACTTATAAACATACTTATTTTGTAAATACATACATAAGATAGAAACACCCAGACAGTAGAAAATTACAATGTTCATCACATAATATAAATTTCTACTCATGGGAATCGAACCCATACCCTCCAGCGCAATAGCCACATCCGCTGCGCCAATCAGCGATTTCGATTAGATATACCCGAATTAAGCCCTGGTGCAGACGTAAAACAAAATGTCTGATGGTCTGGCAGGACACGGGCTAACAACCATCTTGCTCTTAAATAATAATTTATCAGTGAATATTAGTAATAATTTTTGTTCTTTTAGGAGATGATGAGAATGGTCCAGCTCTGCCTACAAGGTCTACAGAAGAGTTCCGACCATTTATACGAAGATTACCTGAATTTAAGTTTTGGCTATCCGTTACCAAAAGTACTCTTTTCGCATTTGGTTGCACATTTGTTGATGCTTTTAATATTCCAGTATTCTGGCCAATTTTAGTCATGTATTTCATAACATTGTTTTGTATAACAATGAAAAGGCAAATTAAGGTATGTACAAAGTAAAAAGTGTAATCGATTAAAATATAAAATTAGAAATGCATGATTATATTATATTAATGTAATAATTAAAAACTACGATGCATGTACGAAAAAAAATACTACTAGGCTATTGGAACCATAGTGCCCTGGCTTAATTTTATACAATATTGAGTCTATTATTTTATCGAGTTAAAATTCTGAAAAATCTTTACACAACTAGGGTAGCCTTTAAGTGATTATTCTGCTATTAATGTGAATATTCATTGTTTCACTTTTAGGCTACCCTGGTTCTATCAGATATTCAATTTGGAACTGAATAAAATAAAAATAATAGACTCAATATTTAAAAAAAAAAAATTAGGCCACTATGGTTCTCATGGCCTGTATTTCTGATATTGCCCACATCATACATTTGACTAGCTGTTGCGCGTCGCTTCACTTCCTTATCATAATGTCATAAAGATTTTTCGACCAAAAGTTCATGGGATAAGCGCGTAATAATATTTTTATTTGACTACACTATTAATATTGGCACCTTTTTTTAAATCCAATAAATACGTTTCAATTTTCGTTGATCCTTAGATATATACACTCATGGTCCTCACACAGTTTCTAAAAATCTAGTGTACTTTTTAATTTATAAATTTATTATTATATTACAGCACATGATCAAGTATCGGTACTTGCCGTTCACCCACAGCAAGCCAAAATACAAAACAGTGGATTCAACAGTGACTGTGAACTGACGACGTGAAATTGAACTCACAGTGTCGGGAGTCAAGTTACTTGAAAACTGTTGTATACACCATCTTATGTTGATAGAAATACAGTTTATATTGTAATGTTTTTCATTTTTTAATTTATTTATTTTATATACTTATGATTTATATTACAAAGTCGAATATCATAGCTTATTTTATATATCTAAATATATGAAATAAGAATTCTTTTTGTAAAATCAATATTACTGTAATATTTTATTATAAGTAATTTTATGTTGAAATGAAAGGAGCATATTTTTAGCAAATTAATAAGAAATGAAGACATACATTCCAACAAATTGCGTATTATTTATATCAAAGTTCTACATTTATTTATTACAAAGTAACTTTATATAAACACAAACTGCTGCCCGCGGCTTCGCCCGCGTAGACTACAAAATTCTGTACTTTGTGGATTTTCGAAGTAGAGATAGTATGACAATTTTTAAGATTTAGAAACGTACTTTTTTAAATATATCTCGTCAAAGGTTTAAGTTCGAAGTATATCCTTAATTAAATATACAAAAAAATGGGTCAGTGTACATGTTTATATAATTCTAATACATAATTCTATTTTAATTTTTTTGCATTTTAGAAATCTTTCGTATACTTACTCTCAGAATGAAAGAGTTGATGTTTGCATGCATTTAACACATTTTTATTTATGGATATTTGATTATGGACTATAATATAATATGGCTTGGCAAGTCTCGTGTTGTTCTGCGATATACCATAACCAGACAACTTTTGTATGTCTGATTGTTTGTTAGTATGTGCGTCAATCGCTTTTATATTATGTCGTTAGGCTTCGAAAATCAAAGTGAAAAATTTTGTAGTCGATCCGAGCGAATCCGCAGGCGAAAACCTAATTTGAAATAAAAACATATCACGACAACAAACAGTGGAAGTTTGCCAAGCCATGGCTGAGATGTAAACGCGGCTTTAGAAGTTTGCCACGCTTGTCTGTGGCAGACTTTTATACCCATATAAAAAAACGAGTCGTTTTATTTACGAAAGTACAATATCCTACTAGGCGTAAGTCTAAAGCGTATATATAACAAACGTTGCGTTAACATAAGTACCAAAACTTGGTTCGGAATTATTACAACCGCTCGTTAATGAAAACTATTCGTATCCGTTATATTATGACATTCCGATTTTTATACAAACCGGGATATTTATTCAGAGATGCCACTCAGATCAAAATTCAACTGATGTTTGATTTGAAAACCGATTAGTACATAAGGCGATACCTTATTCCAAAATGAAACTTAAGGATTCGTAATCGTGATTAAGGGACAATTACCACAACTTTTACGCTCTAGTACGATCGTTCGAGAATCGGTTGTCTGTTGTCATAGCTTAAGATACTCACAACTATGAATACATTGCCAGTGCATATCATCGCAGTACAAACAAAGGTTTAGCGATTTTGCAACATTTACAGTTTTTCGAGTAGTCAATAAATACATAATTAATTTAACCTAGAATTTCCTAGAAACTCACAAAGACCTGTCGTCCAAGGCCTAGCAAAGACTTTCCGATTGGAGCCTCGCAAAGACCTGCCGTGCGGGTCCTCGTAAAAACCTCCCGCCCACGGCCTCGCAATGAGCAAGGCCGCCGCTGACTACCGCAACCTATATACCTACACCTGTTACATCGAAACGCTCGTAGTTGACGAAGCTAATGGAATCCATAGTAACCGTGGGTGATAAACTAATAACCTCCGGCGCCCACTCATCCTCTGTAACTTAAATGATACAATTTAATAATGATTCTATTTAGCCTATTTCTTTATTGCACATACTAATATTATTTTTCTTCTATAAGTATTCGTCTAATTAAAACAGAATCTCGGTAAAACATTCAAAATCGCCTCTTCTGGTGACGTAACTTGCTTAGTACGTTATGAATTCCGATAAGACAATACGACGTATAGTTTTGCGTCCCGCTTTCATTTTTCATTGTTACGCGTGTGCCGTAGGCTGAGATCAAGGTTTTTATTTATCGCGACGATAATAACCGCGCAACGTAACTAAAATAAGTATCGGTCATTATGATTCAAACCTACCTCACAAAGAGACAAAATCGTATGCATTTTTTAAATATTTTAGACCTATTGCTGCATATAAGTAGGTTGTCTAACATTCTAAAATTAGGGTACCTAAGCAAGTCATTTTAAAACTATTAGTCACGAAAACGAGGTTACTTAAAAATTAATGGCTTTAGACTTGGCTAACAGTAAAAGATAAGTTTTTCAAATATTTAATTTGAAACGTGTTCGTTCGCATTACGTTACATCCTAATTCCTATGATAACCGCGATTGTTAGCGTTATCATACGTCGTCCAATGTAGTGAATTATTTTTATCTTTAGCGGCTATTTATAACTCTAGGGTAATAATTGCTTTGCTAAACTGTGGTTAAATATATTAACGTTTTCATTATTAAAGCAGTGTATTGCAATACGATACTTATTCAATGAATTATACTCATACTATTGTTAATTTTATAAATGTTATGATGTATATGAGTACCTGCAAAATGTAATACGATTAATTAATGGTAATATTTAAAAAAATCAAATATATTATTTAAACCGACTAGGAAATATAGTTTTGTACTTCATAAATTAAATTAAAATTTTAAGCTTTCATAGTGCATACCGCATATATGATGATGCTTATCAAAACATACCTATATACGTAATATAAGAATTTAATTGTGATCAATTAAATCAACATATATTATGTTCTATAATATGCATCATGCATATTTAGGGCAGCAGGCCACAACATTATGTAATATAACCTGACATATTTATATACTTTCAGCTCCACCGTAATACGATGTTTTCATCTTATCATTGAGCTTTTCACCGCGACATTGTTTGCAAATTATAAGCAATATAAAAGCATATCTTTTTTATTCAAATTAATTACAACGCGTTACAAATTAACCTAAATCGGATTATCCGTAAATATGTAAGCATAAATATGTACATTTATTAAACATAAAAATATTAACAAAAATAATTGTCATTGTATTGAACTAACGTAACCTAATAATAGAAAAAATATTCATTTTTGAGTGAAATTTCCTTTTATTTAATTTTCCCTTCAGGTAGCATTTTACATTAGTAATAAATATCTGGTTGCCCATAAAAAGGTTTAGCCACTGAATCAAAAGTCTATTGATTTAAAAAAAAAACAGTTTTTGTTCAATATGCAAAACGGGCCTTCGATTCTATTTTTTGTTGATTTTATTATTTAAGGCCTAAGGGTATTCTTGGATAAAGCTAGGAATATAAAGTGATTTACCGTATTTAGACTAATACTGGATATATTATAATTTAAATCGAAGTCATGCGTTTTATGAAACTGAAAACCTTATACGTAGTACCTACATACTGCATCAATTCATTTACATTTAAAATAAACGCGCCATATTTGTCATAGAGAACCCGTTCTATCTGGGTATAATCAATCACTGTTACAAGATTGACCTATATAATATTTTATTATGTTGTTCAAATTATAATGAAAGAACATTATTAACGTTTGTGGTAACGTATCCTTAACAAAAACCCGGTATATTGAATATTATTTTTATTGTAATTTTATAATTTACTAAAAGTTTGCGAAGTTAATAAATTAATCTTAGCTATGAATATTACATGCATCACTTACTTCATAAATTAGAATTTAATCATAGGAGTTTCAAAAAATGGGATATACAAGGTCATCGTAATTCGAAGCCAAATATCGATATTCATATAGAATGTTGATAGAATTAATCGCTGTCATAATGATATTCGTATACAAAAAAGAAAATAATTAAATATTTATCACGATACATATAAATAATATATCAGTTAAAAGCTTTATTCGACAGAACTTATTATTTTAATGTGGTAACAAAGACAAAATGAAACCATAATTTGCAAAAATACTGGCAACTAGACTTACCTGATTTCGCCAGTGTTACTATTTCAGTGATATGTTCAAAAGTAATAAAACGCGCTCGATATCCCTGTTTATTTTATTGACCACTCGCCAGATGTTTGCGCATTGTTTTTCAGTGCGCAGTAGTTTCTCTCTCGTGAAATCGGGATTCTGATTTAGTATTATATCTATTCTGCCATTTTGAAAATAGTGGCGTGTATGGATTAGACCTAGTGTTTTTTATGTGACAAATATGTCCGGGAGCAATGAAAAAGTTTCGACTACGCAGCGTATGATCCAAAGTGTTGCTTTCCCTCCCAGCCATAAGCTCACTGTATCTGAGGTATTCGATGAGAAAACTGGGAAACCACTACCAGATGTACTGAAGCAACATTTTATCTTAGAGGGTCGGATTGAGGAAAATGCGGCTTTACGAATTATTCAAGATGGTGCCACCCTACTGCGATCAGAAAAGACTATGATCGAAATTGATTCACCGGTGACCGTGTGCGGGGACGTCCATGGCCAGTTTTACGATTTGATGAAATTATTCGAAGTGGGTGGTTCTCCTTCATGCACCAAGTATTTATTCTTAGGTGATTATGTCGATCGAGGTTATTTTAGTATAGAATGTGTGCTCTACCTTTGGGCTTTGAAATTATGTTACCCGAAGACATTATTTCTGTTACGCGGCAATCACGAGTGTCGACACTTGACAGAATATTTTACGTTCAAACAAGAATGTAAAATCAAGTACTCGGAAAAGGTGTATGATGCTTGTATGGATGCTTTCGACTGCTTACCTCTTGCTGCTCTAATGAACCAGCAGTTCCTATGTGTACATGGAGGCCTTTCTCCAGAAATAAACAGCTTAGATGATATTCGTAAACTAGATAGATTCAAAGAACCACCTGCATTTGGAGCTATGTGTGATTTGTTGTGGTCTGATCCTCTGGAGGATTTTGGAAATGAGAAAAATGCTGAACATTTTTCGCACAACTCAGTAAGAGGTTGTTCATATTTCTATAGCTATGCTGCTTGTTGTGATTTTCTCCAAAGAAATAATTTATTATCTATTATCCGTGCCCATGAAGCTCAAGATGCTGGCTACCGAATGTATCGTAAAAGCCAAACTACTGGATTTCCAAGTCTTATCACTATATTTTCTGCTCCTAACTATTTGGATGTTTACAATAATAAAGCTGCTGTTCTCAAGTATGAGAATAATGTCATGAATATCAGGCAATTTAATTGCTCACCACATCCATACTGGCTACCTAATTTTATGGATGTTTTCACCTGGTCGCTCCCATTTGTTGGTGAGAAAGTCACAGAAATGCTGGTTAATGTCCTTAATATTTGTTCTGATGATGAGCTTATGTCAGAAGGTGATGATGCATTGGAGGAAGCTAATCTCAGGAAAGAAGTGATACGTAACAAAATTCGTGCCATTGGAAAAATGGCTCATGTCTTCTCTGTACTACGTGAAGAAAGTGAATCTGTGCTGCAGCTTAAAGGGCTCACACCTACTGGCGCTCTACCTCTTGGTGCACTATCAGGAGGCAAAACTTCATTAAAGAATGCGCTGCAGGGCTTTTCTCCAAACCACAAGATCACCTCATTTGCTGAGGCTAAAGGATTGGATGCAATCAATGAGCGCATGCCACCGAGACGCGATGGTCAGCGCACACCAGACATTCAAGACAAAAAACCACATGTTAACAGCAATGCACACTCGTGAAGTGCTCCTTGATGCTTCTCTTCGATCCCTACTTGTTTGTCCACAATAGGAGTGGTGGTGAAATATGTGTGAAGGAGACTTAAGCTTTGGAATGATATTTCACTTTCATAATAATTAGGTGGATTTGAAGGGAATTGTCATAGATACTAAATATTTTAAAATTTGGATTTAACTTTTTTTCAATAGATAAAATTAAATTTTCTCTTAAGATATTACCTTTCGATATTTAAAATATATCAGATCTGCAGGCAACAAATTTGTTTAGTCAATTAAATAATAAGGTTGCACATTTATTTATAATGCGCTGCACTGTTTAATTTTTGGTAATGTAATTTTAAATTTTTTCATATGAAAAGACATGATATTGTAATATAAATTTATTCAGATTATCTTCTTATATTCTACATTGTTATCTACATTAGTGAAAATTAGACATGTCTATAATTTTCAAAGCATAATTAGCTGTGATATTAAGCGAAGATCAATGTATTATTTATAGCAATTTGCTAGTGAAGTACAGGCATGTTCATTGGCTAATCATGCATTGAAATTGTAAAGTAAGTGGTGAAGTTCTCAGCTTGGGCGTGTCTTTATAATCTATTAAGTAATGAATAATTATGTACTATAGTGTTCAGCACATGGTGTATTGTTGCCGAACGTGTGTGCTGTGTAAATATGCCTTGTGCGTACACACACGTTATTGCAGCTTTAACACTTGAGATAAATATTACTCTCTTTAATATCTTTGCTACAAGTTGTACTTAATTGTATTTTATTGTACAAAATATATTAAATTACTATCTAAAATATACTTAAATTAATTTATATTTGGATGTATGCTGGCTCCTTGTTGCCTGCATGCAGCTGAACTTGTATGCTGGAACATCACATATTAAAGTTTCTTAGTCATAATGTTTCGGTATATAAGATGTAGCGGCTAGTCTAATTGCAGATTTTCTTACAGCTTCTATTTCATATTTCACTTAATTAATAATTATTAAGGTTTAATGACCTATGCACTGTTGGAAAATCTCTTTTGGTCTGCCAAATATTCTTGATGCAATAAGTTAACATTGTGAATACTACAAGTGGCTTACATAACTTTCAAAGTCAGTTACTAAGTATTTTATCTCAATTTGGTGTGTAGTCCTTCATATGTTTCTGTACTTTTAAATAAATTCTACCTATGTAAAACTAACAATATATTTAATTTTATTTTGTACTAATCATGGGAAGTGTTGTTTTATCCTTATAAAATATATTAACATTGAGCTCCATTAAATTATAGTTTCAATGTCCTACTGATTTATTGAAGTATACAAATAAAAAAATTACACAATTATACAGTCTTGAGAAAATCGAATGCCGCTCGGGTGTTAGTTAAAATACAATACAATATTTACATAATAAGTACTTACGTCTAACGTGACACTATTTCATGCATTCAGTACTGTAATGTTTAACCTTTGTTAAAATAATGACATGTAGCATGCAAATAGCACTATTCTATGAATAATAATAATAATTAATTAGTCACAGTCAAAATTAAGTCTTATTAGAGCCAGCTTATGAGTTACTAAAATGATTGTATGAATTTATTTTACTATACGAGTGCCATAAAATGAATAAGAATTATTTGGCATACATTTTTAACTTCATAGGGCATTCGAAAATTACGTGTTTTTTTATTCTCATGAGCTAAGCTGGAATTAACGTACACTACAATGGTCACTGGTCAGTCTGGTAACATGAGTAGGGTAAAGAATAACTGTGATAGTTGATACAAGGTATAATTTTCAATTATGATTTTATTGGCAAATATTTAGTGCAATAATTTTTAGTGATTTACTTAAAAATAATTTTATAAAATCAATTACTTTACGAATCTAAGTGACAATCAGCTTATAGATTATGTACTTACCTAAATTTTCATTAAATAAATATGTAGTTATTTTTCTATGTAAAAAGAAAATAACTACATATTTAATAAATATATTTAGGAGTTTTTAATTTAACTGTACATTTTTTAAACCACAAACTATCAAATCTGACTCCAAAATTTTACTCAATACTAAACTTCAAATAAATATTTTTTTAATAAATCGACTCATAAAGAATACTTAGAATATATAAAATATAAAAAACAAATAATACTTAAAAAATCCGTGGGGCGCGTCGTCGTGGATGGCACTATATATAGGTAGTTGAAATTTTGAACACTCCATAATCCATATACCTTAGTAATAAAGTTAAATTTTAAGAAAGTATATCAGGCAGTGAATCGATTTTTTCATTCACTGCAGTACCCTTTTTTAAACTGTTGCAATGGTTGTGTACAATTCAACAGATTTGGTTACAGGTATATCAAATCCCCAATTTGATATACCTTTATGAAAAACTAGCTTTCCGCCCGCAGCTTCGCTCGCGCGGACTATGAAGTTATGTATTTACTATTTTGTAGTTGCACGAGTGGTGTAAGATTTTGGTCGAACAAAATTTTTCCGTAGAAAATTATAGAAAAAACCATAATATATTAAATATATTATGGTTTTTTCTATTCTATTCTATTCTTGAATAAGTTGATAACTAGCTGGTGAACGAATTGACAAGTCTATTATTACGCTATCTATGGAAAATTTTGTTTTTTTATTATGACCATTTAAAAGAGGACGTAAAATTGCATTAGAAATAACAGAAACACTTATGTTAAACTAATTAACTGATTTACCAGACGTCGTCAAAGTTTAAAATTGCTGCCCTGTAAAATTGCTATTTTAGACATATCAACATATTCACGCCAGCCACGGATTTAGTGCTATAAACGTCTTAATCTATCCGTTATGAGTATATAAATGATAATATATTCGCGGATTAATTTTTTACCCTCCTATTACAAGTTTCCTTTAAGTTGCACCTCATATTATATAGCCATATTGGATTTTTTATCAATTCTCTTGTTAAATACCAATTATTTCCATGAATTCCAAATTTGGTAACATTAAATTATTAGAAAGTTTTTTAGCACTATGTAGTTAGTTAGTATACCAATCCTACTTTTATCATCTAGACTTAAGAGTATGATATACTAGCTGTTCTGCGCGGGTTAACCCCGGCAGCGTGTTATAATAAAGCCTATGTTCATCAGTAATGTTGGATTCCAATAGTAAAATAATGTTTCAAGTTGGTACAATGTTTCGGAGCCCAAATATTTCCTGTATAAACCTAAAAATGAAGAGAACATTATTTACAGTGTTGCTAACTTCCCTCTCCGTTTTACTCACTAATCACTACAAACGCTCATAAACGCAGGCGCTCGACTTTCGGTAACGATGCTGGATCAGGAAAACTCAGCCGACATATCGAAGGAAGAGTGGAAAATTTCAATACCAAACGTAATAAGTATTGCAAACATGAAAGTAGTTACATCGTGTGAGTTCACCATAATCGACCTTTCAACAATAATCCCCAAATCTGTCCAAATAAAACCATAATGAATAATACACTTAAACCTTCCTTAGAAATCACACTATCTGTTTGTGAAACTGCATGCAGACTGAGTCAGTTTTAATAAGTAATGATAGTGATGTTGTAAAAATAAAAAATACCCCTGAAAAAACTTTTCAATTAAAACAAATGTTTTTCAAAAAAAATTTTTATTTTTTCTTAGATACAACTTTTTGCTAACAACTCTCATATCTATATCAAACAACTGGTGCACGGTATTATCATTAAATTCTTTAGTTGTTGCAGAATAATGATTTTTCATACATTTTTTTTCATTAGTACATATACAAAAAGATGGTTTATGCCCTAGTCCTTTCCTATTGTGAATTTGTGTGGTGCTAAATTTATCACAAATAGTACTATTGCTGTCAATTGCACAAGTCAATACTAAATTAGCACTAGGATATATGATGAATGCAAATAATGTTAATGCAACTAAGCATTGAATTGGAACTGCTGTTGACCAATACTTTTGAGGGAAGTAGTAAATATTGAGATAATTCAAATATTGGTCAGGTACTATAGCCCAAATACAATAAACAGTAAGAAATGTTTTGCTAAATAAATACATAAAAAACCCATATAATGACCTTGCAGGTGTTGGTGCTGGTGTATGCTCTGGCATTTTGGCTTATACTAGTTAATATGAAACACACTCATGGTCTTTGTTACTAAAATTAAATTTTTCAAAAATCCATTCACAGATACCCTCAAAACTTTGTAGTCATCACCTTCAAAATTTCTGTAAATAATAAAAAGTAGGCTGAGGTTTTTCAGGTCTATAGTTGATAAAATATGTTTTAAATTCTAATATATATATGGTTAATAAACTGTGTTTAAATTTTGCAAAGTATTATTTATTAATATGGAAAGTTAAAACAAACACAAGAAAATAATGTAGTCTCAGTACATATGATTTACCATATGTCAAGGCAAAATACACAAGTATGTACAAAATAAACAATACTTTAAGTGTGCTTCCTTTGGTGTAGCTTTAGTGCAAAGTTAAAACACACCAAAGCCAAGTCATCAGTAAAACTACACTTATGATAATAATATTACTGTAATTACAGATATACTTACACAACAAGATTGGCTTGATCTATGGAAATATGTCTATCTACTCCTTTGAGTTCTTTATCAACATTTAATACATCATAAGCTAATGTAGCATCGTCAGGTGTAGGAAAGGGTATACTTAACAACCTATAAATACCAGTAGAAAACTATTATAGGTTACAAATAAAAATCAAATATTAACAATACATAAATGGATCATGGTTCATCATTTTGGTAAAATTTTGAACGGTTGAAAATAGGATAACATAAACGGGATCGAATAAAAACCACACATAAAATGTATACTATAACCTATAGATCTACACAATATTTTATACTTTTAGTAGGTATATTTAAAACACTACTTACACTTTTTTACGATCATCTGCCATAACTAGTACATTAGTTAAAAGTTGGAGAAAAGAATGAATCAGAAATATACCTATTTTATTTTCCTAATAAATTAACAAAAGTGTTCTTGCATTAATACTTTGTTAAGCGTCTTATGTTCAATTATTGTTAACATCAAATAATAAAATCCAGCCTGAGTCGGAAATAAAAAAATGAAAATAATAACATTAATCATTTATTCCATTCGGAATTCGGATCTAGAATCCATATCCTTAATACTTAATAAATTTCATTGGTTTTGACAATTTGATAGATAAATAAATATACTGTCAGTCTGTCAAAGATCTGAATTCATTGTCAAAAAAAAATGATTTATAACTGCGTTCATTATTCATGAGTCTTCCAAGTTCCAACTATAGTCTTTGCGTCTAAAATCTAAATAATTATTCTTATTACTAACTGATACCCTACCGGCTTCGCTCACGTGTAATTCAGTGCCTACAGATCAGTAAATTGTATGCTATCCTAATCAATCTAATATTTACAAGTCGTTTTGTAGTTTCGGCGTGATTGACACACAAACTTCAAATTATACAATTTGAAAGTTTATAATAACTCGTAAATTATAAAAATATTTAAAAAAAACACTAAAAAAGATCTAAATATAATAAATATTTTTAAAAAGGTTGGAATCTCCTTGTAAAAGTTTAATCTTGAAATTACTTATCTAGTACCTACCTTAAGAGGTTCATAGTCAGAAAAGCAGTAACTTTGCATACGTGGCCTTCATATCTGCATAGTTTCATAGTTCAATAATATATTTATAATATAAAGATGCGTTAAATGCGTACAAAATTACCGCGAAAAAAAAACAACCCATCATCTTTTATTAACAATCATTTCGTAGTTGTTTTAATTAGAATAAAAAAGTACATTTTATACTTTCTCAAAACCCACTTATATCATAGGGTGCTCGCGAGTACAGAAATTGCTTGGTCGATTTTTGCAAATATTTCGTTTCTTATGGGTTTTATGGCCTGTCTTTATAAAATATATGTATTGTTGTGGTAAAATATATGTTTGAATTTGTGTAGGTGGGGACATCCTACTACGATATTATGAAGGTTTTAAGGGAAGTTGTATGGAGTCAAAATAAAGGTTTCTTCAAGTTTATAGCTGACTATCTTTCACCCCGCGATTGCTGTTTTAATTTGACTGATTTGTCCTACAAGATTGTTGCTACAAGTAAGTTTCAGAAAATATAAAATAAAAAAAGAAACTATCGATACTAAGGTAAAAAAAAAACAGATACGATGCCCAATAAATTTAAGGGTGATACCTGGTGAAGGAAATAAAAAAAATCTAAATTATGTAAAAGTTTTTATTAATATTTCAAACACAATTAACTATGTACAAATTACTTTGTAAAAATATTAATTCTTGTCTTATGATTTATTCAATCCATTGTAGTAGGCAATGTTCTAAAAACATAAAAAACATGATACTAATATATAAATCTATTCCATTACATTTCGCCCAATAAGTACATGATACAGTACAGATAGTGTGTACATAATGTGGTTAAATATATGAACATCTCACATAAAGTTTAAATTCATTGTAGACAATTTGAATTCAAGTTAAGAGCCCATCTAGAACATCTTGAAACCAAACATTTATTTTGAGTGACATGAAATTACATTGATATTGAACCACATTACTTTTTATTGATGCATTAAATATTAATTATAACATTAACATATATTTTCATAATATATTATAATATTTATTATGCATATGTATAAATCAAACCATCATGATAAACATTTCAAATAATGGCATATTTTATAAAAATTATAAATTAAATCTATATTTAAACTAAAAATAAAATAAAAATACAACGGGGTATGGCGTAATTCGGCACAGAAAACAATCTCATGTAATATATCATATTTCATATTTTAGATTTGAATCATGCTGAAATGAGGATATTTTATTGAACACAGAACCGGGTACATATAATAATATCGAGAAGAGTGGACGACAGAACGTAAATAACAATAACAGGTGATGATAATGTTCATAGTCATAATAATTACATGATATATAGTTTGTGATAGAATGAGTTTATTAAAAAATGAATAATTTTGTATATTAGGCTTATCACAGGGCCTAAGTGTGTCCGAGCCATGTACATATGTATTAAAGATAAGCATGCCAATGTTTAGAGCATATTGTTTTTACCATAAAACATACCAATCATTTCGTCATATTGAATGAAACTTATTAAAGAGTTAGTTACTATTAATATAAAAAATGCATGTTTTCAATTTAATTGAGAACATTATTTTCGTTGACTCAATCAAACACAACATTGTACATGACTCGTGTGGGCTGGAAGACTTAGAACCCAACTAGATCTATTCGCCCACTTCCATATTTTCTCGTAACCTAATCTTTATACATTAAAATTCTCCTTCACTAGAGCTGATGCTTTACAGAAAGTATGATTTACATTAGAGAACACTTACAACAATGCTTCCTTCAATGGTAAGGGATTTTTATGAATGACCAAAGACTAAAAGATAAGGTTATGGGAAAATGCGATCCAGTCATATAGGCACAGTATACATATTAACAGTAGGTCAACTACAAATGGAAGCATTCACACATATCTGTATATTAAATATGAAATATGTGGATTTCATACCCTTCTTATCTTTCACAGCTGGTATAATTTCCTGTTAAAAATCTTCCATTGCGATCACATTTAATGTTTAAAGTTGTAATGAAAACAAGTAAGGTCGGGTGGACCTACTATAAGGCCCAGTTCCTATAAACGACGGAACGTCATAGTATAACAACTACGAATCGTTTTCATTAACGAGCGGCTATAATCAACCAATCGGAACCAAGTTTTGTTGGTTATGTTAACGCCACGTTTTTTACAGATATGCATTAGACTTACGCCTAGTACTATAATATTGTGCTGACCGTAAGTAAAACGATTCGTTTTTTATAGGAACTGGGCATTAGTGACGTGTAGGGGGTCGGTTTAGCGGCGCGGGCCCCAGGCGGGCGCGCTGGCGGGCGGGTTGGCGGCGCGCGGGCCGCCGGGCATGGTCGGGAACTCGTGCGTGGACGCGGTGTCCGGCGCGCGCTGCTCCCACGGCCCGCCCTTCACCACGAACCCGGTGGACGGCGGCGCGTTGTTCGCCGCGGAGCCCTCGCCGCTCAGCACCTCGCCGAAGTCCGCGAGAGATGGAGCCGCCGGGCGCTGGTAGCGGTCTACTACGTCTTGCATCTGAAATTATCAATTACTAATTAATAACTGTTGGATACAGTTGGATATGTTTCGCGTACTTTTAACAAATAAAAATGTATTATAATTATAAGATAATGGATATCATTTTTATTTCATAATTGCGCCAATCCAAAAAAATTAAAAACTAACTCACATTCGAAAATAAAGTTTTAATGAAAACCTGATTGATACTCACATATTCCTCTGCCAGATTTAGAAGATGGTCCTTAGCATCGAGAACATTGTTTTCTTCTCCAGCGATGATAACAATATTATCATCTCCCTGTTTTGGGAAGCGAATGTCGACCTTGTAGTCATCCATAATACGGCGTATATTCTTTCCTTTCAAGCCTATAAGCCGCCTGTGAACACGCGGGTCAATCTCCACTTCCTCCTTGTATTGATTATCCTATAAAAAATATAGAGGTTGATGTAAAATGTACATTAAAATTTTTAAAATATTTATCACCTTCATATACATTTTATCAACACAATTAAGTGAAAATGTTACTTAATTTTTTTTAAATTTTGATATATAAATCATTGATAGGCATATTCTAAGATGTACTTACAAGTTGATGCACAATAGCCATAATGGCATCCTTGGCCTGTAAGGCCTTGTCTTCATAACCTTGTATGGTTATAATGTTGGCATCAGGTTCCCCACGCTTTGGCAAGTTAATTTGTACTCCATAATCAGTACGAATTTTAGTGATCACAGATCCACCCTTACCAATCACGAGAGGATGGTATTCAGGGTCTACTTCGAATTTCAATTCGAAAGATCTAAAAACAAAAAAATTACAATTTTATAGAACATTTTACAATGGAGAATGTTACTAGGTATGCCAAATAGGTTGAAAGTTTGTTACAGTATAGCTTGTACCTATACAAATACACTGTTTTTTGTTGCAGTCAAAAATACCAAGTACTTTTCATTTTATAAGCTTTTAAACTTTCGAGTTCCGCTAAAGTCACGTGACCGCTTGTGAAGTCACAAAACAGACGCCGCGCGGGCCGCGCTACTTCGCAGCAACTATAATACGTGTGGGAAGCGCTATAGCGAGCGCATGAGCTGTCTGTTTTATGACGTCACACCGCCGCAATCGCCGCGTCGGGCGGTTACGATTTGTTTTGCTTATAAATCAAAAACTAATTGACGTGAAAAAAAAAAATTTTTTCAACAGTATTTTTTAGTTAAAAAAGAACAATATGAAAAGCTAAAAATCTAAATTTGTTAACATTCTTCATTATGTGAATTATTTGATACAGGAGGAATTTTATATCCTACTAATTTATGAGGATGTATGTATGTATGACTCTTTCACACATAAAGTACTGAAGCCATTATGATGAAATTTGGTGTACATGGATAAGGGTTCAGAATAACATATACGCTACTTTTAATCCCGGAGTGCCATGGGATCAGAAGTTATGCGGTTTTATGAGGGGGAAATCGCGGGGCACGGCTAGTTTTACTTAATTGTACGTAAAATAATACCTAAGTAATCTGTCTTCCTTTTCTTTTTCCATTTCCGAAATCTTCTCGATTAGAGCATGTTTGGCTTTTTCAACACTTGTTGGGGTGCCTGTTACCTGGATATATAAGATTCAATTAATATAACACACAATAAATAAAGTTAAAAAAATTCTGCTTTAAAAATAATGAACAATATACCTTGACAATATCAGTGATTTCATCATTGGGTGGCATAAGGATATGTACATCATATGTCTGCATCAAATCTCTCCTTTTTTGACCAGCAAGTAATCTATGCAAGTCATTTGGCACTTCAACATCAACAGTAATTGGTACCTAGAACATGTGAATAATGTTGTAAATAATTGTTATATATTTACGTTTCAACAATTAAGAATATAGGAGTTTTTTATTTAATTATACTTAAAAATCTATATTACCTGGTCAAGAAGAGCTTTCTTAGCATCTTCGCAGTTCTTGGGGCGACCTGTTATTTTAATAATGTCATTAGGTCCAGGCTCTGAATTGTCATCATTTCTAACTGGAATGTCTGCACCCTTAGTCAAGTCTCGGTCGGGGAACTTAATTTGCACATCAAACTCAGCAGTGATGTCCTTTACTTTAGCACCAGATGCACCCATTACTGTTCGGTGATGTTTTTGGGCAATGATGCATTCAATTGTCACCTAATAGAAGAAAATTGAAATTGATAATCAAATTTTTAGGCAAATTTTAAGCTGCATAAAGAATCTACATCTACTATGAAATTATAACTGAATTTAATAAAATTAAATTGGTGGCTCATAGAAAAATGATTATATTGCTATTAATATCTAATTCTATGACATTAATTGATTTCTTAATATTTATAATGTGAATATTTAATTAAATTGATATTGATTTTTTATAAAAAAAAAAAATGCATGCTGCTCAACAGCAAAGTGCATGAACTATAATTTATAGTTTGACATCTGTATTTAACTACATTTCTTGCAAATAAAATTTCATATCATTTAATTCAAAAATATCGAAACAAATACCTTGGCTTCCAAATCTTCGATGATCTCATTGATTCGCACTTTCGCAGCTTCAATGCACTCTTTGGGGCCTTTAAGGACGACGCGGTCGCTGGCTACTCCCTGCCGCGGGAAGGATATTTGCACGCCTCCGCACTCGTCGGCGATACGGCGCAGCACCTCCCCGCGCCTGGCCACGAAGTGCCGGTGGTGACGAGGGTCCACCGACATCTCGCCCTCTGACACATTGCTGATGTCTGCAACCGCCGTTTCGAGCTGCTTTCGGGCCGCTTCCACTTGGTCTTCGCGACCTAGTCATTAGATATAACTATCAGATTCATTCTTATAACCTCGCTACGAAATCAGAAAAATGTGTAATAGATCTAACCATTTTCATTACTTTCATCGTATATAAAACAAATCATGTTATTAATATTAAAATGCAGTTAAATACCGATAACCTATTATTATGAAACAAAATCGATTGATTGTGATAATTTTTTTGAATGAAACATTTCTCACTAATGATTTGGATAAAGTTATCTTGCACATAAATGTAAACTAAAATAATTACCAATAATGTAAATAGCTTCTTTATCTTCATCCTTTTCAGTGGGGAAAACAATGCGAGCACCTGTTAGTTCACGAATCTTTTTGATATTAGCACCATTCTTTCCTATAAGGAATTTGTGGTGTTCAGGTTTGGCTCGTACTGTAGCCGTGTGTGAAGTGAGCTCTCGTTGGGAAGCATGCGCCAATAACTGTTGTTTAGCCTTTTCTACATCTTCCACTGGCCCTTTGATAATAACTTTGTCACTGTCACTCTCTGCTGGAGGGAATTTAATAAGTACACCGCCACATTCTTCCATAATGGAATGAATAAGTTTTCCACCGGCACCAATTAATGAGTTATAATATTTAGGTGGAATTGTAACTTCCTCAGTTACAATGTTGGCCTTCTCATTATGGATTTGTTGTATTCTCTTCACAGCATCTTCAACATTTTCTCTTTTACCCCTCACAGTAATTACATCACTGTCATCACCCTCAGCAGGAAGGTCAATAACAGTTTGAGTTTCATCTCGGATCTTCCTTAGATTAGCACCTCCTTTGCCAATGATAAACTTATGGAACTGTTTGAATATAGGTACTTCTTGTACATATGATGATTCTGCTATTTCTTTCATAAGTTTATGTAAGAACTTCTCACATTTCTCAATGTCCTCTTGAGGTCCTCTTAATTTAATAGGGCTTCTTTTTTGGCCCTGGTCAGGCAGTAAAATAAGTACTCGTTCAAATTTCTCACGAATTTCCCTTATCTTTTCTCCTTTTACACCAATCAAGGACTTAATGTACCTATGATCAACATAGACTTCCTTTGTTCTTTCCTTTTCTAATTTCATGACCATATCCCTTAACTCCCTCTCTGCATCAGCAACTCCTTGATGGCTACCCTCTATGCGAATAATATTACCCTCATTTTCATTAATATGTATAACTACACCAGTCTCTTCCTTCAGTCTGTTAACTAAAAGAACATATAAGATTAGTAAAAAAAATTTAAATAGTTTTTGTAAACATTTTGTATTTTGCACATATTCAATTTCTTTTTAAATATACTTTTGTATTACTGCTAGACAAAAGAAATGATAATCATAATGAATGTACTTACCATTTGATCCATTTTTGCCAATAATGTGCTTGAAAAATTTGGGATCAACAGAGAGCTCTACATATGTGAGCGTGGCAAGTAAATTCTTCACAAATCCATCCAATTCCACTTGAGCGCGTTCTACTTCTTCAGGTGGCCCGTCGATTTTAACTTTGTCCTCTGAATGTGTAATGTCAACATGTATCTAAAAGGGAAATCAATTAGGTAAAAATTTATGAATTATTTTACTAAAACCCTGAAATGTTCATAATTCCTTTCCATACCTTAGAGAAATCCTGAGTAATCTTCTTGATATTAGAGCCACTCTTGCCAATAATATATTTGTGAATCCATGTTGGAGCATCAACAGTTGCAGTTTTAACTGAGTTTGCCTTTTCACATACTTTAGACAATGCTGTAAACAGAAATTTATTTTACATATTTTGTGATTACTAATTCATTTTTTATTTTACATAAAATGTTATTCTATTCAAAAAAAAACTTACCTAGGCCAATCTTATTGTGGGGTCCATGAAGAGTGATTGTTCCTGTAGGGGAATCAGGTGGGGGCATTTCTACTGATACTCCAGTTTCTTTCAAGATCTCCTGTATTGTTGTTCCACGAGCACCAATGACATACTTATGTTGCGATTTCGGAACCTCTACTCTTACTGTAGAGCATTTCTTGGACTGAAAATAAAATTGATTACTTCTAAAAGCCTTCCTCGGGTTACAAACAATCTCTCAAGAAAATTACATCCAAATTGGTCCAGTACTTTCGGAGCCTATTCAATGCAAATAAACAAACAGAGAAATCAAATCTTTCCTCTTTAAAATATTAGTATAGATTACCATTTCCTCATAAATTTGTTCGATTTGCGCTTTAGCAGCCAGAACACCGGTCTTTTCTCCGGCGATAACAATTTCGTCGCTCTGTGTGGACGCAGGCGGGATGTGGATTCGCGCACCAGTTTCAGCGCTGAGCGCCGCTGAGCGTTCTCCAAACGGGCCTTGGATGAACGGGTGGTAAATTTTCGGTACAGTTACGCGTTCCAATGCTTTTCGTGACTGAAATAAATATAGAATTTAATTGCGAAAGAATCCTATTTGTATAGAATACAGGTAATTCTAGTAATAGCAGCACACAGTTAATAATAAAACACAATCGAAAATAGAAAAATATACATGATGGAATTTTAAATCTATAAATGTAAATTTACCTGTTCCTCAGAACAGACTCTAATTTCATGTTCAGCCTTCTCTATGCCCTCCTTGGTGCCAGTGATAGTGATAATTTCACTGTTGTCTGCAATACTTGGTACACTAATTTTAGTAGCTGTCACTTTTTCTAATTCCTTCAATTTTTGTCCTTGCTTCCCTAAAATCCAACGGTAATGTTCCTTCGGGATGTTAATTTGCTTGCTTGCCTGGTTTTAAAATAAAAATTATTAATTTGGTATTTCAAAAATAACTTAATACAACCACAACATGTTATAACAAATGTACCTGTTGTTGAAAATGAGTTAAAATGAGACGTCTTGCATCAAGCACTGCACTATTCTTTCCAGTAATAAGGAATGTAAGGCTTCCATCCTTGCTAGTAGAAATTTCAATGTGAGCTCCAGTATCCTTGGTGATAGCTTGACAAGTTCTTAGAGATTCACCTTCACCAAAAGTATTTGCATTATCCAATTTCCTCTCTTCATAAGGTACATGGAATACCTAATGGTGAAAAAGAACTTTTTTATTAATCATTAACTCTTATTAAAAATTTATAAAGGTAAAAATAAAAAGAAGTTAACCTGAGTTTTGAGAGAAGAGCTAACGCGTAACTTATTGGAAACCTGTTGAATGTTGCGTTGCACAGGGGGTTGTGAGTGGGGCAATGCGGGAAACAGATCATCGTACGCATAAGAACTATTGTTCTCAAATGCTACATTATTCATATCATCATTATTATGCACGGGTATTTCAGAGTGTACAGGAATCATATCTCCAACCATCATGGATTGCTGATGCATCATTTTTGTCTCCTCCAGCAGTCCTTGTTCGCGCCAAGTCGTTACAGTACTAAAAAAGCAATAAAAATTTAGAGTATAAATTTATGTGCACAATTAAAGAGCATTTGAGTCACTTATTTATACAGGTGTGGCATGAATGATTTTATGATCAATACTTTTTCAAGTGTTTCATTAATTTACATAGAAAATTTTATTTGTTAATTCCTCTGAAGGTCACTATTAATGATGTAAGGCGAAATGTAAAAATTTACCTACTGTCAAGAATTAAGATAACAATATCTTTAAAGGTCATAGTGATTAAAATTTTTTTTTTAACAAATACTGCACTGAATTCTACAAGCAGTTGCAAAAGCAAGTAAAGAAGATAACTTGGAATATGAAATATGAAAAAAAAAACAAATATTTATTGATAATTACAAATAACGACAAAAATTTAATCAATATACTTTGTGGTAGTCTTCAATCTTCATCTTACATTATTCAAGGCATAAGCAACTTAAGTAAAATTCCTGATAAATGACCACAAAAATTCAAATATCCTTAATTATGATATCCACCCATTTTCTTTAAATAAGAGAAGATAATCAAGAATATTACTAATTATAGTGCAAAAGACAATATTATATTAAATTAAAGACTAAATAGCTATTCTTTTAAAACTTATGGGGTTATTTTAAAACATAATTTTTAATATGTTGGGACACTGATGATGGCCAACAATTATAGCCATGGCAATTTATATAAAAAATAAATCATATACATATGAGCCACAGAACCATGCCCAGAAGAGCACAGTTGTTCATCATATAATATCATTACCAAGCTCAAGTATTAATTTAAGTATCAAGTATGAAAATATCAACTTTAGGTTGATTAATTATGACTTTTCAGTTTTTGATAGTTTTGCATTTATTTTGAAAGTATATAACCCACTTTACTCAAATTAGAGATTTTACTCAATACAGTTTAGTTACAGTCAGGTATGTAAAGAGAGAAAAAGATGAACTAGACTATAGAAGCAAATAGGATGATAAAGTAATCAGATACTTATATTTTATATTTATAAAGGTACAATTTATCATTATATTATATATTTAACTCCTTAATTTAGGAGAAATGCACAGCTTTACAAGGAATCAAAAACTTTAATGAAGACATATTTAAATTATATGTCAAACCAAACAATTAATAATATAAAAAATATATTAAGTTAAGACTGTAGATAAATAAAATTATTTTTAGATCAGGCATTACATTGAATAGAATCTGTAACAGATACCACCAAAATAAAAAAGGGAACAGGGAAATTAATATATAATAGAAATGATTGGATATCTATATTATAAATTAAAACATATGTGGCTTAGAAAAATAAAAACCATAGAAAATAGGTTTTGTCGTACCAGTTCTGTTTAATAAAATTTTAATGTAAGTGAATTTTTATTATAAAAGTATATCGTATACATGTATAATATCTTTTTGGGTATGTTGGAATACAAGCAAGCATGTACAATAAACTTAATTGGGTAAAAAAAGCTTATAAATTATTTTAAATTGTCTCCAGATACTCATGTTAGTATGTCTAAATAATTAAGCGTTTACCTAGATAACAGACACAATACGTTTATTTTATATTGAGTTATTAATATGCATAAGCTGAAATCATGAATATTGTAAATTAAACAAGCAAAAATATTCCTACAGGATCGGCTCTCCAAATTGTGATAATACGTGTCACCTCCAACACATTTGACGTGGAACTTGTATGTATAAAATATATCAATATTTACCTATGTACTGTAGCTAATCAACCAGAACGTTTAACCTTGACACGCCAGGATCAGATATTCTTCTTCCTGGAGACAAAGTTTTTATTAGATATTGTTAAAACTGTGAAATATTTAGAAAATCCACACACAGACGTACCTACCGCTGCCGCGATCAGAGAGAACATAAAGTATAGAATCTAAAATAGACTATAAAGTATAGTGACAAAATTACTTTTAATTCAAAAAGTATCATAGACTTATTAAAGTATATTTCGTAAAATACTGACTAATGACTCATGAAATTAAAGCTATTTCTCTTGTAGTAGAAAAAAAAAATTTCAATTTATTCCGTATAATATTTGTAATGTTCGATGTTTTTATAAATTTTCAAAGCCTACCTTATTACAGTGTCTGCAGCTTAAAGACTAAATAAATTGTCTATGTTAGTTCGCTTGGTTTGTTGCGTATGCATTGTCAGTTTAGTGTATTTTCTATTGATAATTTAAGAAAAGTAGGAATTTAGTCATTAAAATCACATTTATTGAATAATTTCATTTGGACTATGAATATATAAAGACAGTATCATGGATAAAATACCAAGAACTCACGAAGGTAACCTTTTATTATTGCCTAACCGCGCCCGCCAGCCATTTTCATTGAATTCTGAGATATTATTTCTACCTTTGTACT
>LQNK01001169.1:219073-246193 GCA_001586405.1 Phoebis sennae | reverse complement strand
CACGCCACGCCCGGACACGCCACGCCCGGCCGGGAAACGCCCGCGCACCACGCCTCGCGCAGGAACCGCTGGGACGAGACGCCCAAAACGGACAGAGGTGAGACTTGTCTGATTAAAGATATTATTACCTACTAGCTGCTGCTGTGCTCCGCTGTTGTACCCGCGTATATTTCCCGTTCCCATGGGAATTCCGTGATAAAAAGTATTGTATATCTTTTCTCGGATCTCAAACTACTATGTATATACATATATATACATAGAAAATTTCATCCAAATCGGTTAAGTGGTTTAGGCGTGAAGAAGATAATAGACAGACAGTAACCAAGTATTAGCCTCAACTCAGAGGATGGGTTTTTCATATTTAAAATGCATTACTAATTTTTACAAGCAATTAATTAAATCCCTTATACATTTTTATTACACCTAGATTCATAAACAATACTTAGATTCCTTACAACGCACAGTGCCCCATAAAGTAATAGAGTGGTGGTTGTCATTTGGTGTTTCAATTAGGTCTTATTAGAAGAGTCATTAAGAAATGTCATACTTTGCATAGTATAATACTTTTCTTACACATGTATTGTTTGTGAATGTGGGTATTAGTTAGGCGTTGCATTCGCAGTATGGTAGTCAGTGTATGGCCTTCCACTATATTAGTACTCATAGAAAAAAATGCAATTCAGTAGCCCTACAAAATAACTTATAGCATTATTTATGCTTTCAAAAGCCAAACTGCTATTTGCTATCAAACATACATCAGCGCACAATATAGTGCTAGCTAAATTTGTTCACATGTTTTTATATTGTCGTCTTAACATAATTATGATGAGTTCAAAAGGCAATGAGGATTTTTACAAATTTCGTCTATTAATATGGTTTCATTGCCAATATGAATATTTAACATTGTGTTTATCTGCAGAAACTCCTGGTCACAGCAGTGGATGGGCAGAGACGCCGCGAACGGATCGAGGTGTCGGTGTGGACACAATTCAAGAGACGCCCACGCCCGCCACCAAGCGTCGCTCCCGATGGGACGAGACGCCGGGCGCTACGCCGGCCGCGGCTACGCCCACGCCGTCGCACGCTACGCCGTCTCACGCTACTCCGTCACATGCTACACCCGCACACGCTACACCTACACCACACACACCAGTTTTTACTCCGGGTGGGGTAAGTGCATATAAAATGTATTCTGTATTGATGGAAAGTCCATTGTTGGTATTAATGTTTATTTTTTGTAACTTTTCATTATTTTCAGTCAACTCCAGTGGGGGTGAAAGCGATGGCGATGGCGACACCGACACCCGGTCATATCGCAGCGATGACCCCAGAACAGCTCCAAGCTTATCGCTGGGAGAAAGAAATAGATGAGCGCAACAGACCTTACACGGACGAAGAACTCGATGCCATGTTCCCACCTGGGTACAAGGTTTTGCCTCCTCCAGCCGGTAAGTGCATATCGATTCGGGCGTAGTTTACATTAGTTTGAGATTTTTAAGTATCACAATCCTTTATGGAACAGTTAAGTAATTAATACAAAATTTAGTTTCAGGGTACATGTAAACGCCAACATCACATGGAAACACATTCATGGTGTTCATAACGTACATGTGCTTTTGAATTCGAACTTGCAAATCGATATTAAATAAGAAATTTTTCTTTCAGATGAATGATGACAAAAAGTGTAGTGCCGTCGGAAACGCTACGCGTTGCGCTTTAAATACAGTCGCTGTCGGAATTAATAATGCGTATCGTTTCCTCGGCGTCGTATTTTGACGTGTGCAATTGTTGCCCAGGTTATGTCCCGATACGGACGCCGGCTCGTAAGCTGACCGCAACGCCTACACCGTTGGCTGGTACCCCAATCGGCTTTTTCATGCAGACGGAGGAAGTGGGGGGCTCCGCGGCGGCGGCGGCGCGGCTGCTGGACCCGCAGCCCAAGGGCTCCCAGCAGCTGCCCTTCATGAAGCCCGAAGACGCGCAGTACTTCGACAAGCTGCTCATTGACGTCGACGAGGACTCGCTCTCGCCCGACGAACTCAAGGAACGCAAGATCATGAAACTCCTGCTCAAGATAAAAGTTAGTTCTATTCAGTACCTGATCCTATTTAGGGACGACGGGCAGTTTTGTATTAAGCCTGCACCGAGTCCTCTCAGTGATGCGATTTATCTCATTTAATAGCTCTTGAGCTCTTTTCCAATTCATGCTATGACACTAAAGTGAAAATCGAGCGCGAAAATGGTGTTTTGCTGTTTTTTCCCCTGAATCATACACATGTCAAGTATTTAAAATTAATTTTCCAATTTATGTCATTTGGTCTTTATTATTGGAACTAAATATTGCGGATGTCATTTATCTATAACAAGCAATATTTTTGATACAATAAAAAATCTCTAAATTTTACAACAATAACCAAGATTTAGTTCTTTTTCAACGCGGAAATGATTTGACTGTTAAAGCTTATCATTAGATTTATCAATAACCAAGGTATCTGCATTGTTATAACATATTAGAGTTAAAAAATAACGTCTACATACATTATGATAACAAGTTCATGCCTTTGAATTTTAAGAAAACCTACTGAACTACAAGTTTCGCGCTTGATTTGAACTGGCAAAGAATGAAATAAAGCACATCTCAAGAGCTTACATATGAAACCGGTCTCGTCACTGTTGGGTTCAAAATGCCTCCTACTCCTTTAACCAGTATTAATTCAGTTTCCACTTTGTTTAGTAATCTTCTCAATTATAATGAGTTTTTTTTTGTTTTTGTTTACAGAACGGAACTCCTCCTATGTGTAAGGCGGCGTTGCGGCAGATAACTGACAAGGCTCGTGATTTTGGCGCAGGGCCGCTTTTTAATCAAATTCTGCCTCTTCTCATGAGTCCCACACTTGAGGATCAAGAACGACATTTGCTAGTTAAAGTTATCGATCGTATTCTATACAAATTGGACGACTTAGTGAGACCCTATGTACATAAGGTAAGGACGTTAATGGTTCATATAAAATAGACATTTTCAAAAGTATATATTTTTTTACTCATAATAATATTTTTAATACTATATATTAATATGAAATTTACAGATTTTGGTCGTCATTGAACCGCTCTTGATTGACGAAGACTACTATGCACGTGTGGAGGGACGTGAGATTATATCGAATTTAGCCAAAGCGGCCGGTCTCGCCACTATGATCTCAACTATGCGTCCTGATATCGACAATATTGATGAGTACGTGAGAAACACAACGGCTAGGGCGTTTGCCGTTGTCGCGTCTGCTTTGGGTAAGTTATCAAGTATATTATAGTGAATATATATTAATTGAAAGGTTATTGAAACAAATCAACTAATTTCTAATTATATGTATTTTTGTAGGTATACCATCTCTCTTGCCCTTCTTAAAGGCTGTGTGTAGATCAAAAAAATCTTGGCAAGCAAGGCACACAGGTATAAAAATTGTACAACAAATAGCTATTTTGATGGGCTGTGCTATTCTACCTCATTTGAAATCGCTCGTGGAGATTATTGAACATGGTATGTGATATTACTTTATTTGTGTTCTACATATGAACATACAGTCAGTATGAAGAAAATTTTAATAAATGAAACAATATAATGAATGCTGTTTTTTTGTATTAACAGGTTTAGTGGATGAACAACAGAAAGTAAGGACCATTACAGCTTTGGCTAGTGCCGCGTTGGCTGAAGCCGCTACACCATATGGTATTGAATCCTTTGATTCTGTGCTTAAACCTCTGTGGAAGGGTATCAGGACTCACCGTGGAAAAGGTCTAGCTGCCTTTTTGAAAGCCATCGGTTACCTCATTCCACTTATGGACGCCGAATATGCCAACTATTATACCCGAGAAGTGATGCTTATCCTTATTCGTGAGTTCCAGTCGCCTGATGAGGAAATGAAGAAAATTGTATTGAAGGTATATCTGTGTGTCTTATTTATTTATTTTTTAATTTCAGGTAACTTATATTCAGATTTTTCTCATGGCTATAATTTTTTGCAGGTCGTAAAACAATGTTGCGGTACCGATGGTGTGGAACCACAGTATATAATGGACGAAATTTTACCACACTTTTTCAAACATTTCTGGAATCATAGAATGGCTCTAGATCGGCGTAATTATCGTCAACTTGTTGATACAACTGTCGAAATAGCTAATAAAGTAAGAATTGATAACCGTTAAATGTAATTTTCTGACTATTTTACAAATGTAAACAAACTAAATATTTCTAACTGGTTTTAGGTGGGAGCATCAGAAATTATTAACAGAATTGTGGACGACTTGAAAGATGATAATGAACAATACAGAAAAATGGTAATGGAGTCTATAGAAAAGATTCTTGCTAACCTGGGGGCTGCAGATATTGATTCCAAACTTGAAGAGGCTCTTATTGATGGTATACTTTACGCATTTCAAGAACAGACGACTGAGGTAATTTGTTACATAAAGTTAAATAATTCTATGATTATGATTTTTTTTTGTATAGAAAATGTTTGATTTTGATCAATCCTAAAATTATAGCAAATATTATACATTATAGGATGTGGTCATGTTGAACGGCTTTGGCACAATAGTAAATCAGTTGGGAAAGCGTGTAAAGCCGTACCTGCCACAGATATGTGGTATCATTTTATGGCGAATGAACAACAAATCGGCAAAGGTGCGACAACAAGCCGCTGATCTGATATCAAGGATTGCAGTCGTCATGAAGACATGTCAGGAGGTAAGTTAATCAAAATTTCAAATAAATAACTTTTAGGGGTGTCTCTTCATACATATAATCGGGGGATGAAAAAATTTATTCACAAATATTAAATGAAATCTCGTGTAATTCTATAGACCTTTTGAATTAATTTTGATATATTAATTAGAATTCTATAGAATTACACAAGATTAGAAGAGTAAATTGTTGACAAGATCTTATCATACGCTTCTAAATCGTAAAAAATGTCACACCTCAAAATACAAATTTTTGAAGTTCATGCGAACGAAGCCGTTGGTGGTTTGATATTTGTTAATTGTAACCTTTTAAGCGTAAAAAAAAATATTTCATGATTAATTTTGTTTCTCTTTTAGGAAAAATTGATGGGTCATCTTGGTGTAGTTCTATATGAATATCTCGGAGAAGAGTATCCAGAAGTATTAGGATCCATACTTGGTGCATTAAAAGCTATTGTAAATGTTATCGGAATGACGAAAATGACTCCCCCAATCAAGGATCTTCTTCCGAGACTGACACCAATTTTAAAGAACAGGTTAATAAAATAACTTAATTTGATTCGAATTTTATGATGAACAATGACAATTGAAAACAATTATTGCAAATAAAAAAATACTAATTATCAAACATATTTGAAAATAAAATTAGTTAACTTGAGCTATGAATCTAAAGTTTTACTTTATATTTTTTAATAATATTATTGTATTCCTCAGGCACGAAAAAGTACAAGAAAACTGTATCGATCTGGTTGGACGTATTGCCGACAGAGGACCAGAATTTGTATCGGCGCGGGAATGGATGAGGATATGTTTTGAACTTTTAGAACTGTTGAAAGCGCACAAGAAAGCCATCAGGCGAGCGACAGTAAACACTTTTGGTTATATAGCTAAGGCTATCGGCCCTCACGATGTGTTGGCTACTTTATTGAATAACTTGAAAGTTCAAGAGCGACAGAACAGGTGAGGTGTTTTATAAATACAATAACATATTTTTCGGAAACTATAAATAGATAGAATTAAAAATTAAACTTGTGTAGACTAATAATTAAATTCTGATATGAACATTTAGAGCACCTTCTTTTCAACAGCTATCATGCTAACTATATTTTATCAATGTAGTCCTTACCACTGCAAATTAAAATATATTCGAAACATTTTTTCTTATTTCAGGGTGTGTACAACAGTTGCCATTGCTATCGTAGCGGAAACTTGTTCCCCATTCACAGTTTTGCCAGCTTTAATGAATGAATACAGAGTTCCAGAATTGAATGTACAAAATGGTGTTCTCAAATCATTATCATTCTTATTTGAATATATTGGAGAAATGGGTAAAGATTATATTTATGCAGTATGCCCCTTGTTGGAGGATGCATTAATGGACAGGTAAAAATTATTTATAGTTCATGATGATGCATAATAATTAATAATTATAGTTTTATGTGATAAATATGAAAAAAATCATTTTTAAAATGTTATATTTTATGTAGTTGTATAAACGTTTTAATAACTATTTTTTGTTAATTAATTCAATATTACATATCAATCATTTCAGGGATCTTGTTCATCGTCAGACAGCATGTGCTGCTATTAAGCACATGGCTTTGGGTGTATATGGATTTGGTTGCGAAGATGCTCTGATACATTTGTTAAATCATGTGTGGCCCAACATTTTCGAGACATCGCCACATCTTGTACAAGCATTTATGGATGCGGTTGAAGGGATGAGAGTTGCGCTGGGTCCCATAAAAATATTACAATACGCCCTGCAGGTAAGATATCGATATATAACTATCGACATATTAACTTATTCATTAAATACAATTTTAGTTATAATATGCTTGTAAAATTCTAAATATGTTAAATTTTCCAGGGACTATTCCATCCAGCAAGAAAAGTCCGAGATGTCTATTGGAAGATTTACAACACCTTGTATATTGGTGGTCAGGATGCCCTTGTAGCAGGATATCCTCGAATACAGAATGACCCCAATAATCACTTTATTCGTTATGAATTAGATTATATGTTGTAAAGACTTCACTGTTTCAAAGTTCTACTATAGACGTCTGTAGATTTACGCAATAAAGAATTGCCAAAATGGATGATTTTTCTTTTCATATTCCTTTACAAACTTGTTATTTAATCTTAGGTTGGGTTAATTTTTTAGTTGAAGAATAATAATTTTGTTGTTTATGATTGTCTGCTTCTGATAAACTAAAGAACAGCAATTCTAAAGAAACATTTCTAGGCACGAATTGATAGAATTCCGCGTATTAAAGTGCGCACACCATTCGTACTTATGTGCACGATCTTCAGAAATATTGTATTTATGGATAACTAGCTGTGCCCCTGCTGTGGGATAAAATGTGTGGATTATGTCAAACAATAAGGTCATTTTTCAAAAGATTAATAATCAAATACTGAACCCGCCCATTGTATAAGTCTCTAATTAAAAATAATTTTGTATCATTGTTTTCCTATCACATTATATTAAGTTTTGTTATTTTTATAACTAGGCATTGATTTTGTACACCATAGTGAGGTTAATACCTCAATAAGGATCTTACAGTCTAAGGAGAGATAAAATGAAACAATACATGGATATACGCGTAGATATTTATTTTCTATTATGATGTTCTTATTAAATTTAAAAGCGCGCTAGCGACTTGCATGTTTGGTATACAATTCATCTAATACATCTATGACGTCTTGGAATACAAAGAACTTACAATAAAAACATGACTAGAGAGATCTTTGTCTTAATAAACCATACACAAAAAATACGTAGAATTACAATACCTTAGAATAAAAGTTATCACCACAAGTTCAACTGAATACCTGACGCAGTCTTTTAAAACTAATAAAATGTACAATCATTTTAGAAACAGAGTAGGTACCGTCAAACCGTACTTGTACATATAACTTATCCCAACTCTGCATTTTTTAGAAATATTTAAAACAATTAATTAGTATTTTTTCCGTTATTATTAAATTTTTATACAAAATTTGAATATATCTTTGGTAACACTACTTAATTTTCTCTAAATTCTCTTTAGTCTTTTGCGAGCCAGCATTGTGAAATTTCATAGCAACTCAGTAAAGTTAGTCATTTAATATCATGTGAACCACATGCTTTGCTTGCATGTTGTAAGTAAGGTGGCAATTTTTGTACGCCTTGTAATTAATGAAAAAGAATGAGTTATTTTAATAGGTACTGCATTTTTAACTTTAGACGTGATAAGAGAGGAGTTACAATTTTGACGAGTTAGCGTGAAGCAAGTTCAATTTAGTTTTTTTTTTGTTTATCTGTCTAAAAAACGGTTGAGAGGTTTAATTAAATATTATGAAAAGTGGAAGTGAGAATAAACAACCAAATGTCTGCAAATATATATAAGTAGGAAGCGGTATCATTATTTGGCAAATTTAAGTGACTTAATTATTATTTTTAGTTCAATATGTTGCATGTATTTGAAAAATGTTTGTTCTGTTTCAAAGAGAAATCACAGTTATTTGCCCACTGGTAATAAAAATAATCTTTACTTTTCAAGTTCTTAGGATAAAAAATTAACGCCATAAAATATCATTAAATTTAATAGAATTAACATAAATGAGTAGATTTAGGAACGCATTGGAAATACTTCAAGAAAATTAGGCAAAGTTATACGGTTTGACGGTATTTAAATAGTGACTAAAAGTCTCGTTATGACATTTAAGAATAACCTCAACGGCTTTCAATTGAAATAAGTACCAGATTATATTTAAGCCTTGAAGTTTTCGTACGATCATGAACTACATTTTTTTCGTATTACTTACACACATTCTCAATAATTAGTTGTAACATACGTAAGAGTACATCTATTTTGAATTATATTGTCAAATATTGTGACCTGCTTCCAGCATATGATAGATTTAGTTGGGTTGGAGTTTGATTCCATATAAGCATTGTATTATAAACCGTAGATTATATTTAAAATGATAAAACTTATACTTGTCACTTAATAGAGCAAAACAGATCTCTTAACAGAAAAAAGTAAATAATTTTCTCTTTATAAATACTATCAATAAATTATTACTTGTGCGAAAAACCGCGAAAAGCTAAATAAAGTACACTTAAATTATAGTTTGGAAATGTATCCATAATATCGAAATGAGCAAACTAGGAAAAAATAATCAGCCTCTCACAGATACATAAACTAAAGGAATGTTTAAAATTTGTTGCCAAGCGATGCCAGCCACATTGTCTGCAGTCACTCCCAGTCTTCTATGGAGAGTGCCATCTCCTCTCACCGCCCATACTTCTTGCCCCATACAAGAAACGTCTTTGTATGTTATATCACAATCTACAATGAATAAAAAACACGCTTAAGAAAATAATATTTAATATGGAGAGATCATATAGCGCAGCGGCTGGTCGATGCACACTAATGTGCTTATATCGACACACATACGTTTGAGTTAGTGCTAAAAAAATATATGCGTGTAGGTAAGTTATAGTAATTATGTCGTTTTAAAATTTGATCGCATCGACCTAATGATAGCTCTTCCCTTATTATAATGTAAGTGTTACCTGCTAGGTATTTCCAATGTGTTCCTCCTTGTTGCAACTGAGAAATATCCGTTCTCACAGCTAAGACGCCATTAGCGAGAAGAACCCAGGCTGAGGTCATGGTTAAAGAGACGAGTTTTGCGCCAACACCTGTTTTATGATGGCCATACGGATAGTTGCACTTTGGCGCTTCGATGAGCCTCCATCCCGAACCTGCAGGATTTTCCTTCGTCACTCCATCTCTGTAGTAAAGTTCTCCTTTCCTCCCTACGGCCCATATTATATTGTTGCACGTACTAATAGCCACAAGAGACTGAGGACTATTAACGTGTTCCCAATGGAGTCCCTGTAATTTATTAGATTCAAATGTATACACTGGTCCCAGTTATTTAAAATGTGTAATTCTTTCTCAAAGCGTATTAATTAAAAATTAAATAGTCATGGAAGATAAATGGTTAGAAAACTGCTATAAGTACAGTACACGTAATTTTATATACATTTGTGTATGTAGAATACATAATAACTAAGTATAGTAGCGTCAATTTTAAATTACTTACAGCAGGTGTAGACGAAGTGACACCGGTCCTATAAATAGCGTCACCGCCCAAAGTCACTGCCCATACGGATATTTCTTTATCACTATTAGCCTAGGGAAAAAAGATGAAGTTTAATAATGATTCATTTCATCAATGAGTTAGCAATATTACTGATTAAATATTTGTCGTCACAATTTCTATACCGACAGTGAAAATTCTGTCTTTTATTTTTGCATAAATTTGAATACTTAAATAACATGAACACTTTAAATAATCCTCAAATTTAATTTGTGTAAGTAATGGATATTATAATGAGATATTTTGTTACCCATAGTGATATATCTAATAGCGCAGTCGAACCCGCTCGCATCCAAGGACCTTCTGTGTGAATTTGTGCCTTTCTGTACCAACGACGGCGTCGGACACAATCCGTAAATATTTTCTTTCCATGGTAGGGGGCAGGAAAATCCGTTGCATATTGCCATCCGTCGCTATCTACACCACCGGGAGTAGTATAATCAATCATCCACTCTGAGATCTACAAAATATAAGGTCAAATTATCTTTTGTTTTGTCTGATAGAGTGACTGACATCAACGCACATCCCAAACCGCTGGACGGATCGGGCAGAAATTTGGAATACAGATACTTAGATGTTGTGACGTAGGCATCCGCTAAGAACGGACTTTGAAAAATTTAGTGAAAAATATAAATCAGGGCTAAAATTATTGACTAATTATAGTGGGATGGGATCTTGCCTCTTACCCTGAATAATAATCATTATATTTACGAAATCGGAAAACGAATAAGATAAATTAATAAACAAACGGTTAACATTTTGTGGACTAAATATTAACATAATAATTAAGAAAAAATTGTTACCCAATGCCAATGTCTGCTTAATAACTTAGTGTGTTCGCGAGTGCGTTTATGTTTTCCCGTTACATCGCTCCACATGTATCGATCTGTTGGTAAACCAGTCGAAGTGTAACCGGTTAATGGATTCCATCTTTGGTTTTCATAAACACAATATGTTTGAGTATCAGTCATAGAATGTATGCCTTCATTGCTTCCAAGACCTTTTCAAGAAAAAAAGAAGAAGAACAAATAAATAAATAATTGTTGTTGTAAAATCGAAAGTGAAGAGCAATGAAACCATTATATTTTCTTACCCTTTAATACTCCACCGCCCCAACCACCAGTATAAACCCAAGCTCTATGATCATGAGATATGCCCCATACTATGGTGTTCGAGCAACATTCAACCTTACGTAAATACCCTCCCATCAATTGCCAAAACATTTCATCTGGCCCAATAATAACACTAGTGGAACAATATTCCATGGTGTATAATTTCAAAGCTCCCAATACTAACACTGAGGTTATATGTTCTGGGCTCAATCTATGTTTAAAGGAACAGAAGTTTGTATCATTTACAGTAACAGTAAATCCAACATCATCACACAGGATCTTTATTATAAATTCTTGCCCTGGTTTCAATGGCAGTTGGTAGCGTTCTTCAATACCCCACTGTCCAGATTTCTTTGTATTGCACACAACAACACCCTCATCAAAACGCATATTAAAATGAAATGGTATTTCTGTTACTTCACTTTCAATTTTATGTCGTTGTTTTTGAATTTCTGGCCCTTGTAAATTAATGTGAAATCTACTAATCTCATCAAATAAACACCCTGTTATTTTTAGAGTACTGCCAGGAGGAAAGTTATTATGCAATGTTGTCATGAATCCTTTTTGAATATCTTTACCAAATACTTGAAATTCTTTTGTGTAATTGCCACTTTTTTCAGCCATCAATTGTGCTGGTGCTGGATCCCAGTTAAGAACATCTCCAGAATTGGTTACTACCCAAATTGAACTGACTGATGGTCTTCCAGACAGGCCATGAATTTGGGATGTAATATCAACTAATACATTTAACCATTCTTCTTGTTCCATTTCTGAGATAAATTGTATTTTTAATATTTGCGTATTTTGAGTAGGTATAGTTATAGAAATTCTAGGGCTGCCAGGTTCTGATGATGTAGTGATACTAGTAACCTCTTCAAGATTGAATATAAACTTAATTGTACCATCTGGTTGAAATACTGAAAGGGTTCCTGTATTTTCTGTGGAATGCCAGTAAAGTGAAATGATACAATCCTCACTAGTATTGTTTAAATTCACTAATCTTGCTTCACAACTACGGGTCCAACCCTTTTCTTCGATGGCTACTCCAAATTTGGTGAGATCAATATTCATAGTATTTCGAACTTTCAGGTCATCCAATATTTGAAATCGCCATTTTGCAACTATGTCTGTATTATTTACATTTTGAGAATCAGTAAACCAGTGTGGTGGTTGTATACCGTCTACTAGACATGCCCCAGCTTCAACAAAACTCCATGCTGTATCACATGTACCCCAGGCTGTTTGGCTAACTTCTTCATCAAAATACATACCAGAATCAACATCAAATACACTACTATCACTGTCTGGTTGAGCTTCCATTCCAACTACAGAACCAACACTGCGAACAGGGCTCCATGCTCTGGGATTCTTTAGAGTAGTTTCATAACTTTTGCCAGTTAAATCTATATTTTCCACATTCATACTTGTCTTTTGTTTCAATTCTTTTGATGGCTTAAGTGGTAGAGTATTCTCTATAGGAGCAGAGTGTGACTCTTCCCATGAATTTTTTAAATTTATGTTAGATTTCAGTTCAGTTGTATTTTCATTAAGTAAATTTAAACTTTGATGTTTTTGATTGGATGCAGATGAAATAATGCTTGCTGAACTTGATGTGCGACTGACTTGCATGTTTGCTTGTACCATTCTCCATCTTTTGCCTGTTAGTTCAGCAGGAGTAATTCCACTTCTCCAATAAATACTTTTGTCTGAGCCTCCTATAGCAAATACCTGATCATTTAAACCTACTGAAATGTGTATCATATTACCATTGATCTCTAACCACCCACTGCCCATTGCAGCTGATTCTGAAGTACCTGCTGCATTTCCATCAATCCCTTTTCTGAACCACACCCTAGTATCAGAACTTACTGCCCAAACTACATTGTGGCCAACTGATATAACAGATAACTTTGCTTCATTAGGAGATTTCACCTCTAGCCATGCTTCTCCTGATGGAGAATCCTTTGTGATACCTTTACGTATTATAGCCCTTCCAGACCACAGCAATGCCCAGACTAATCCTGTAGGTCCAACTGAAATTTGCTTTATATCACAGTTAGGAGGGATACTAACATTTATCCACTTTAATCCTTCTGGTGATGTAGAACTTACTCCAGATCTATACATCACTCTACCCTGAGCAGTAATAGCCCAAACAGAAAGTGTTCCAGGAGAAGAATATGGGATCTGATTACCACCAATACTAACATCAATGAAAGGTTCTTGAGTGGGATCCTTATGAAGGGGTGCTATAGCACACCAAGAGTTCATAGCACTAAATTTTCTATATCTTATCCATTTTCTTCTTCTTACACAAGACTTCCACTGTTTGATGGGTCCAAACTGAGCTGGAAAATCAACAGCATAGCTCCATCCATCATGATCCAATGGTTGACCATCTAAGGTTAACTCCAGCTGCCAATCACCTTCCCATTGCCAAGCCATAGATGGTAATCTGATACAATCAATTGACCTATCTTTTGTCCCATCCTGTGATGAAAAATGATAGCGATCTGTAGGTAGCAATCTTCCACTGAATCCTTCCAAAGGTAGCCAGCGTTCATTCTCATATGATTCTTCCTTTACTCTAATTGGTATTTCTAATCCATGAACATGTAAGTAAATTTGGCGATCACCTCCAACTGCCCATAAGAAATGAGGTACAGCTGATAGAGTCTTGAACTCGAGGCCTAGATACATAAACTCTCTCCAACAAGAGCCGCTAGTTGAAAGAGCATATACTTTGCCTTCATTGTTTATGGAAAACAATAGAGAGTTGCTCGACATTTCACGTTATACATAAAATACTACCTGGTTCAATTTCTTAACTACCAATACTTTCTGTTAAAAAGCTTACTACATTCTAAGGATTGACGAACAACAACTTATGATCATTTTAAACGAAAGCGATTCTAGTCTACAATAAATATTTTAATTAAAATCGAAGTTATGGTTTAGCAGATTTTCGCCTTTTGAGGTGAATGTATTTGCTAGCTATTAATTTATTATCATATCAGCCTTAACGGGCCATATAAACTTTTAATGTTATATTTGTAATAAATAAGTAAATGAAGTTAAATGTTAACACGGGAAGGTTTAATAAATTGGACAATTGTGAATTGACACTTGACAGTAATAATACAGTATTGTCATTTGTCAATTTTTTGACAGTGTTCCTTTTCACAAGCATAAGTTACAAAAATGATTACAGACCGTAATCTTTACTCAAAAATAATTTTAAAATTGATTTGATTATCTTATTTTGTACTTATGCCCTGAAGCAAATAAAACAGTGACGATGGTTATTGTATGATGATTGCTGTATTTAATATTTGCTCTCTGGCGTAACATAAGTAGACAATAGTCTGGTGAATCGTAATGGACTAGACGAGATGAGCGAAACAAATGACAGTCATATGACATTTGACATTGTCAATCATTGTATTTATAAATTAGATTAGATTAGATTTAGTTTGTGTAATGTACTATGTATTTTAATTTAAGTAATTATTGAAGTCGATTATAATAGACTATATCCTCAGAATTCAGACATATGACCAGACAGACAAGTAGAAGTATTTATACCTTTTTTTTACAATGAATTATCTATCCACGTCAAATTATGAATAGGAATTTATGAAAATAACTCAGTAATTTTGGCAGAACTTCAAGTGAATAATGAAATGCGCCATACGTGGATGCGAAATCCTTGACGAATATAGATTTACAACCATTAGTATTCAATTGATAAAATGAGTTACCTGAGTAAATTTGCAAGTACTCTTAAACATCCTTTGGCTAGAGGGATGGCTTCATACGGAGTAATTTGGCCAGTATCTAGTTTAATCCAGCAAACGTTTGAAGGCAGAAGTTTCAGTAAGTTATGAATAACAATAAATTTGTACATGTGCCTTAAAATTTTCCATTATTGTTTAGTATGATACTTAAAAACTCTTTTTTTCAGAGGACAATTCCTATGATTGGTGGAGGTGTGCACGTTTTGGACTGTATGGATCATGTTATGTAGCACCAACACTTTATAGCTGGTTAACAATAGCAAGTATGGTATGGCCAGCCAATACTTTAAAAGCTGCAGTAATTAAGGTTTGTTTCCACTATTTATTATGTTTGCTATATTTAGAAAGAATGTAAAATATGCAGGGTTATTGTTTAAAAATCATGATCTATCTGTACTCTCAACCTATCCATGAAATTTATTCCGAATCACACTCTTACTCCTTACTCATGTTATTAATTAATGTATTCTGCTGTTTCTCTAGCGTACCGGTCCTAATTATTAGCAGTCTAATATATCTAATATTTTTTAACGTTATGTTGAACTGCAAACTATTCTATTTTTTCGAATTTTTTGCTGTATATTTCTGCATGTACATTATAAGAACTTTAAACCTAGAATTGACTCCGTTTCCATGTATTTCTTTCTTAAACTTATTGTGTGTAAAGAACTTTATTTCCAAAAAAGATATGATATTGATAAAATTACAAAAAATTATCATTAGCGTCCCTTTTTATTTAATTTTCAATTCAAAATGACCATCGACTTACAAGTAATAGAGGATATAGATCATTCAAGTAATACTAATTGTCAAATAATACATACCCCTGATAGCTGTTCAAATCTTCTCTCCCTCTGTAATCTTAAAATTATTTCCACAAATATAAGAAGCCTAAATAAAAACTTCGATAACTTACTAGTCACTATCAAACGCACTAAAATTGAATTTGACGTCATCATACTTACGGAATGCTGGCTAACACCCGATTCAATAATCAACCAAATCGATGGCTATAATTCATTTCACTCCACAAAGTACACTAATAGAGCAAGCGGAGTGGTGGTCTATGTAAAGAACTCATTTTCCCCAATTATAGTTAATGAGCTTGAAATTGCAGAGTGTGAAAACCTGTTTATTGAGATAGCGAATTCCTTTTCAGTCTTAGCCATATATAGATCTCCCTCCTTAAATCCTAACCCTTTTCTTGACACTTTATCACAGTCTCTCCGCAATCAGAAAAAATATCCCTGTCACATCTTCATCGGAGATATTAACATTGATATACTTCCTTCTTCATCTCAAAGTATCTCCTCTGAATATCTGTATCTTATGGCTGAATTAGGATATGAAATTGATATTAATGTCCCCACACATAACAAATCATGCATAGATCATATTTTCACTAAAACTCAACTACTTAAAAAGTCTCTGGTTTGCATATCAGATATAACCGACCATGATCTTGTTATGATTGGTTTCCGTGATTCAAAACATAAACTGATAGATTCAAACCGGTATCATCATAAGATAAATGTAGACGAGGTGAAACAAGCCCTTGATAAAGTAAACTGGGAACGCGTCTTTAATTGTACTTCGGCTTCAGATGCAGCAGACTTTTTCACATCCACTATTTCTGAGATAGTTAAGAAATATACACGCAAAATAAAAATCAGTAGGTCCAAAAATACTCTGAAACCTTGGATGACACCGGGTTTAATTAAGTGTGGTGTACACAAAGACAAACTCCATCTCGATTTGCGGAAAGATCCTAATAATCCAATTAAAAAGCTTGTATTCACCCGTTATCGCAACTTCTACATCTCTCTTCTTCGCCGTCTTAAAGATGAATATGACTCCAAAGATCTGTTGGAAAAGAAAAACAAACCTCGTTCATACTGGGAGGCCATCAAACGTATTACACATTCTAACCGTAAAACAGATTGTTCCTCTGGTCTACTTGAAATCGAAAACCATCCTTCTGATTCGGTAAACTCATGCAACCACTTCTTCTCTACTATAGGTGAACACCTAGCAAATACAAAACTTGAACAACTTAGCAAAACAGAGGATGAACTTGCTGCTTGTTTTGTCCCTTCGAACACGCCGATGAATTCATTTTATCTTAATCCCACTGACGAGAACGAGGTCATGAACATTATCTTGGGGCTTTGTGGTACCAGTGCTCCTGGTCATGATAACATCAACAACGATCTTATCAAAAAAATCTCCAATAATATACTCTCACCTCTTACTTCAATTATTAACCTTAGTCTGTCTACAGGAATCTTCCCAGAAATCTGGAAATCTTCCCTTATCACTCCAATTCATAAGTCAGGATCCACAAAGGATCCAGGTAATTTTAGACCAATCTCTCTTCTTTCCGGTTTTTCCAAAATTTTAGAAAGATGTGTTAACAAGAGATTGGTTTATTTCCTGGAATCTCATAATTTGTTGGCTAAAAACCAGTTTGGATTTCGAAGGGGGAAATCCACGGAAAATGCAGTATCTTTATTAGTTGATATTGTTACCTCCCATCTTGATAAAGGTGAAGCTTGTGTCGGGGTATTTCTTGATCTCAAAAAGGCTTTCGACACAGTTTCGATTCCTATCCTTTTAAAAAAACTTGAGTGTATCGGCATAAGGGGTATCGCATTAGACTGGTTCCGGAACTATCTTGTTGGAAGAACTCAACGTACCCGCATTCATTCTCACATCAGCTCTCCAAACAACGTAACATTCGGTGTTCCACAAGGTAGTATTCTCGGACCAACACTTTTTCTTATTTACATAAATGACCTCATTTCTCTTCCTATTTCTGATACAAATATTATATGTTATGCAGACGACACTGCTCTTCTTTTTCATGACCCTTCCTGGAGTACCTGTTTCCGAAAAGCTCAAGAAGGCATGTTCCATATTACAAGATGGCTCAATAATAATCTCCTGTCTCTTAACGTTTCCAAAACTAAATTCCTTTCTTTTCATAAGACAAAAGCCTCAGCACCCATAACCATCCCAGATTTATTTATTCATCCGTGTGATTGCCACACTAATCCTGATAATAATGGTACTTGTATTTGCGAAAAAATCAGAAGTTCAGATAGCATCAGATATCTTGGCGTCATTTTGGATAACAGACTTACTTTTAAAGACCATATAGATGTTATGTCTGCGCGTACCAGAAGACTCATATATGTTATGAAGAGTCTAAGAAATAAATTGAATAAAAATTCTATTAAAATCATCTACGTAGTTCTATGCCAATCACTGTTGACCTACTGTATTTCTGTCTGGGGTGCTGCATCTTCTTCCGTCCTTATTAAGCTCGAGAGGGCGCAGCGTTCGATTTTGAAAGTAATGTTGAACAAGCCCTTTAGATATCCAACTGTATCAATTTATAGCGATGCAAAGGTCCTAAGTGTGAGAGGCTTGTACATCCTAAATGCAGTGACCGTGACCCACAAACTTCTTTCCTCCTCAAGATCTAACATTTCTTTTAACAAACGTTTATATAGAGCTCCAGTCCCAACTATAAATACATCATTTATAAAAAGATTTCAAAAATTCATGTTTCCTTCCTTATTTAACAAATTCAGTAAGAGTATCAACTTCAGGGAGAGTTCATTTAGCAATGCAAAGCACAAAGTTTTAAACATTTTAATATCATCAAATTACATGGAAATGGAACAATTTCTTAAATAATGTGTAATTTTTAGTTTCTGTCTTTTTAATACAATGCTGTATTGTATTTTGATACATATTTAATTCTTAATTAATCTTATAATTTTAATAAATGAACATTTTTTTTTCTTACTTTGTGACAGACCGTTGTATTTAATTTATTTTTGTTAATCGCTGTAAGGCCCCGCGAGACAGGCTAAGCCTAGTGCGGGGTCCATTGATAATGTTTAGAAATATGTAAATTGTTTTTCTTCTGGCAAATAAATATATTTTTATTTATTATTATTATTAAATTGATATGAAAAAATAATTTTGTGTAATATATGATATATTGATCATTAAACAAATATATTGATTATATAATATAAACAAATATATGTCACTGATTGGTTAACACCAGGAGACACACCTGCTTGTTTGCCCCTTATCTATAAAAAATAAATAAGAAAATTATATTAATATTTTTTTCAGACAATTTGTGAAACTGTAACATACACACCATTTGCTATGTGTAGTTTTTACTTTGGAATGAGTTTACTGGAATCAAAGACATTTGACGAGGCAGTGGATGAAGTTAAAACAAAATTTTGGCCAACTTATAAGGTATGTTTTTATCAATTTACTAATATGCATTCACATAATGTGGGAAGCAATAAAAATATAAAGTATGAAATATATATAGATAGTAAATGGTTAAAATTCTTATTGTGTTACCATAACAAAATAATTGTGTAATAGTCCACAGTTACCTCATTACAGGAACTGAAAACAGTAAAAAACAGTCTTTTCCTCAACATCCCTGTTCTTTTATTTGGCCCATTTCCCCCAAAAGTATTTAACTTCTTGTAATCAGTTTTATGTTCACAGAGCTGATATTTGGAGTTAAATCCTGAAAACTTTGCAAGATTTAATTGAAAATTAAGAAAAATTTCCAATGTTTATGTTCAATTTATAATATTCAGGTAGTGTGATGAATTTATCACACATAAATAGTATATGATAGAAAACAATAAAAAGATCTATTCCACTTATTAAATCTTAAAGTTAATTAATTTGTAACATTTTTCTCTTACAGGTTGGTGCTTCTGTGTGGCCAGCTGTAGCTATAACAAATTTTTGGCTTATTCCACCAGCAAACCGAGTTCCTTTTATTAGTGTGTGTAGCCTTATATGGACATGTTTCTTAGCTTATATGAAACATTTAGATAAAGAGGATGTCCCTCAAAGATTTGATCAAAGATCTGCAAAGTTATAAGAATTTATTAACAACATTATATAGTTGAATTGTTAGTTAATTTTATTAGGAAGACATATAATGTCTTGTATTTTTTAACATTTATAGATGTTTAAGTAATTAGTTATATGTATATGATACATAGTATAAACCATTATTGCAGTGTGATATTAAGTTATTTTCTACATAATAATTCATAAACAAACAATTATTTATATATAAAAATAAATGATCTGTAATGTATTGCAGAAACATAATTAGAAAAGTAAATATGAATCTACCTCCTTTGCGTATTACATCTATAATATAATTGATTTACAGCAGTTATTATAACATAATAAAGTATTATTGTAGAAAAATATGATCTTATTAATAGATGTTATGATATTGCAAATTACAAAATGCCTTAGATAATATACTATAGTAAATTTAAATTTGATGTGCAACATAGAATTTGTAATGAAACTAGACATATTACTATTACTGTAACTGTGTACTATGTGTACTGATTTAATTGACCCTAATCACACATTTTACCACCACTTCTGCGTCGAGCGAGCCTTAGGTTTGGAAAAACTGGACGCGACTTTTAAATTTAACGCATCTTCTGACTAGAAGATTCTCACTTTACGCAAAGAGCCCACCGCCCGGCTGGTTCCGGTAAAAATGTATAAGAATCAATCGAGTTGTATCTAATATAACTTATACAGGGACCTAGATATCTAAAATGAAGAAACAGGAGATACTTACTTTCAAGAGTCAAGTTTTTTTTATTATCAGAATTGTATTTTAATTTATTTACATATTTCAAATACAAATGAAAATGTATAATATGTAATGTATGTATGCGTAGATGCTAGAAATTTAATCCGAGACACATTTCCTACATATCTGGGGTGAACGGTTATGTGCAGTGACTCTCTTCCACCTTCGAGTTCCGAATTTTGAGAATTTGAGCTAAGTGCCTAACTTTTTTTTAACTATTGAGCAATTTGATTCTTCATATTTGAACACACAGTTTATCAACTTAAAGAGATCTGGTAAAGATTTACATGCGACGTTCTTCTTCAGTTACTCAAGACACAAATGTCATAGATGAGTATTACCGAGAGGGGGAACTAAAGGGTTCAGATAATACTTTTCCAGTCCCAAAATAGCATTTAAATTTGCTAAGAATGAAGCATTCCTCAATGCTTAGAATAAAGGTTGTTAGTTAGTGAAAAAATGCATCTACCGCATATGAAATACATCCATGCACTTAGTATACTAATAGCCCTTGTCTAATCCTGTTCATAAAGAAGATTATTGCACAGTATGCACCTGCAAATCTCTACAGTTAATAGATTAATCTACTTTTTGTTTTTCATACTAGTAGCAAGAAAAGTGGTGTATTTAAATTGATTGTGTATGGGTTTTTTATATATAAATAGATGCAATTGTTCTTTCTCCTTTGTGGACTGGCACTCAAATCATCATTTCATTTCATGTTCGACAATCCTGTTATTAAAAAACCTTCACAATACATGATATTATGTGAGTTTTATAACAATCACTCGTAAACCACTACGCATATTCTGCTATCGACTAGTCTTATAATAGGTCATACATCAACCAATAATATTATAATTTCTATATATTCGATTTAAAAAAAGTTACATGTTCCTTCAGTCCAAGGTAAAGTTCTAATAATACGTTAATACTAATAAATTAACTTTTGACCTACTTATAGGGAATTTAAACACCTCTTTGTGAAAAGTTGAAAACTATGAACTAGCATTACGACAAAATACATATTGTTATTAGATATAGTCAAATATTCGTTTTTCTTTATAGACAAAATCATGTAGAAGTGTTATTTTTATCAGTATTCTCAAATTTCATTTTAATAAACCATTCCACAACAGACTGTAGATTGATTTATTTCTTCCTGTACGGTATATGCTTACGTATATCTATGATATGCGATGGCAGTATTCGGAGTTTTCAGGTTTCAGTGGTAGCAAAATTTAAGTATGAGGAACACATTATTTTGTTTTTAAATGAAAACAATGATATTGTTATAATAACATATATTTAACATAAATATGTCTTAGCCCATTTACATTTTAAATTATACATTAATCTTTATACATTGGACTTGCAGACTAAATAAAATATAAGGATATTTTATATAAATATACAACACTATCACATATTGAATATTCCTACAGAATTATATTTTGAAACTGTGCTTTAGTATAGATACAGTAGCACGTTTTTATATATAATATAACTTCTCAGGACAATTAACCCTTGTCACCAACTTTTGTTCTACGACTTCACCATATCAAACTGAATGTTATTGTTTCTCTCTATACATTTTATTACTTATGTGTAACGTTCGCGCCGCATTCACTTACTTATAAGAAAAAATGTGATAAATGATTTCAAATAATATAATTTAATATAAACAATGCATCAGAAATTATTATGAGGCTCTACAGAAAAAAAGAATTTTACTCACATTACTTCCCATGTATGTAATATAAAGCAAAAATAACAAATATATGTGGCGTAGAGTTGATAATCCGTCTTATGTTATACTAACTTTCCTTAAGCTTAACCTGACGTGGTGTTAAGGAAAGAAATTTACCCTAGTGCTAAATTGAGAAAATAACTTGCCTGTTTCATTGAAATTCCGAAGGGAATATTTGAAAAAGTGAGGGACTTTTACTGATCATAATACATATATATTTTTCTGAACCGTCATAACTTCCTGTATTTGCAGGTCCATACTATCCACTCTTTACGCTACATCCTGTATAATTATACTTAGGGTAAATACTGTAGGATTATTTAAACATTACTTTTTAACAAAAGTATATGTAATTTTAAGATACTATTTTTTAACCTCTTAATAGGGAACGACTTCGATACATTTCAATAATAGGTCCTTCAGTTGGGTATTCAATTTTCTTCTCATCGTTTAATACATAAGCAAATCCGTCAAAATGACTAAATTCTTTTGAAATTTGGTCTTCTAAATGATACAGACGACTGGGATGTGCGAGTTCCATAAGATTTTCTGGAATTTCCAAATGGAATTATATAATAAGAAATTCGTCCGTTGTAGCATTAGTAAGTAAAGAAACTTACATGTAGTTAAATGGATGACACTGTGGGGAAAATTTAATAAATAAATTCGATTATCGCTGATCGATTATCTACATTGCTGCTCCTTCATCTACTTCAGGGATTCTTTATCTATATAATTTAGTCATATGCCTTGGTGCTCTAACAAATCTTAGCATGTCATATTTTGATATAAGGTTGTGTCAGCGGTGGCGAGTTATAATTACAATCGACTGACAAAGCCCTTTTATATTTTTTGCAGAGCACCAGGGCACCGCAACACGCTATTTGGGAACTCTTAGCTCAAATAGCAAAACGCTGAAAGATATATTTGTGTTTTTGTATGTTTGTAATGAAAACATTACAATACGTACAACATAAAAATTACTGGACCGATTTCAAAAAATATTTCTCCATTAGAAAGCTGCATCTTGCAATTATTACGTGAAGTGATTATATATAAGAAAAAACTATCCTTTCAGTTTCTCACCTTGTGCTACATATCGTTCCGATTGATCGGCGGCCGTCACGCGATAAAAGGGTTGTTTCCGCCCGAAGTACAAATCATCGACGGGTGTATGTACGTGATCTCCGTTTAAATCCCATCCACGGATAATGCAAATATAATCATACTTTTTATGATAACATATCATTCCTACTGCGTAAAGCACATTGTTGTCATGTCTTTTTAAAACAAACTAAAAAAATAGTAAATTTCTATTAAAAACAAAAATGTTAGGGCCCCAATGGAAAGAAATATAATTTTCATTAACTCACGTTATGGTTCGCCGATTCCGTAGTTTTATTTAATGTAGATAGAGCTAGAATAACTTGACGATAAAACTCATCCAGCTGTAAGGAATAAAAAATATATGTATTTATTGGATTAATAATATTAACTATTCATTTCTATACTTTATAGCAATAATACTTACATATCTAAAGTTCAGTATTTTATTCGTAGAACGCAGTTGTTGATGTTCAATCAAATAAGGAAAGAAATTCTTGTAAGGATTTTGATAATTTTGGCTACTACCCAAAAAGTTTAATAAATGCAAAGCATTTTGCGTGTTCCTAAAAAATATAATTTATGAATATCAAAGCTAGAAATGAATATGTTCATTAACAAAGTAAAATTGACATTTTTACCAATTACGAATAGCTCCCATGGTTATTAAATATGATGAATAAATATATTGCAGCAAAGAATCAGGGCAGTATGAATAATTGGAGCGTTGATTATTACTGGAGAAAGGGCATCGCCGTTTCGGTTGTAATTCCCCAGTTTCTAGAGAAATTGTAAAAAGAAGAATGTTATGGGGATCAGTGTCATCCAACCATTCCAGGAACAGGTGATTTGGAAATGCGATTAGTTCTAATTTCACTCCACATTTTCTTGCAACCGCTTGGTATATTGCTGCCATCACAATAGCATTGCCACATTTATTCTTTAAAACCTGTAATTATACATGTTTTAAATATCCATTGATTTTATAATTTATAGAAATCACTCCTATTCACAGTTACAGATACTATAGCCATCAAGTTGGAATTGAGATTATATTATACAAAACAAATTAATTCAAGTAATATAATAATCAGGCCCATGTAGGGTTAGGGTATAACAGAATAAAAATGTTACTACTAATTTATTTAGATTTACATAAATGACACTTTGTATTAAATAAATAATAATTCACCTTCACTATATTTAAAGTATCAAGATCAGCAGCGGGTGTGATTGCGATATGCCTTTGTCCATATAAGACTTGTGACATGGCTGTAAGCACTTCTCTATCTGTGACCTTTTTTCTCCCGGGAGGTGGAGGCCTACGCGCGCGGGCTTCACGAATCGCATCTTTTACATTTTCAACTATTTCATTAAGCTGTAAATAACCATTTCATTTATCTTATGCAGTGACATAACTATTGTGACAGAATTTAAATTCACATATTACATTTTTTTTTTTAATTTAACTAAATAAATTATTTTTTACTATTAATAAAAACAATAGCTACTGACTGCATCATTAACATTTTCATCCATATAAATGTTAGCAGGATCAACCCACTGGACAAAGAAATTAATGACCATTTCTGGCATGAACTCTTGTCCCATTTGTAATTTAACCCACTTTATAGTGAGATATGTATGAAACAAGAAGCGAAGAATAACTTTTGCATAATGTATATCAGTTAAGGTATGTGGCCTGTAACAAATAAATTATTTGATAATTTGTTGACCTTTAGTATGATTATTTAATGGTATGCTTTATATTTTAACACAAATTAAAAGTATGACTTGAGTATAAATATAAAACCTTGTTCAAGAACTTGTGTTAACAAAATAGTGTTAAACATTAATCAAAAAATTGATCAACTGAAGTAATACCTCAGAATGGAAATATTTTGACTTTGTTTGTATCTTATCCCATCCTATCTTAATAATATTATTTGAGGTTGGTGAGGATGGATGTGTTTTTTGTAACTCTTTTACACAAAACTAACTACTGAACCAATTCTGATGAAACTTTGCATACATGGACATCCGGCAAGGATACAGAATAACAGATAGGCTACTTTTAATGCTGGAATTCATCAGAATTTATGCAAGTTAAATCACAGGGTGTATGATGATGTGATTATTTAAAAAATGATATCTGTATATACTATGATTGTGTGTAATGTAAAAATCTGTTAGTACTTACTTTTCACAAATGTATTTATCCAGATTCTTTATTCCTTTATGAACTATAGTTTGCAAAATATATATGGTATAAAAAAAACTCAGTTCATCTTTTAGTGCAGTATTAAAAAAAAATCTTATGTCTTCTATTGATAGCTGATCCATTCTCCTAAAATTTTTACAGTTAAAATATAAACATGGGCAGAATTTTGTTATGCTACATTGTTAATAGAAAATTATACAGAAAACATTTCTTTGAAAAGAAAAATACTTAAAGCTATCTGAAAATTCACTGGATCCAACTGACTTTTATAAATTGTTGTGTAATTTTTCTTAATAGTATTTTTTTTTTATTTTATTGCATCAATCATAAACAGTGAAATCAATCTTACACAGATGATAAATTAGTTTAAAAATATTTATGTAACTGGATATGATTTTGAATATTATAGAATTTTTAATATTTTAGTTCAAATTAGAAAATTTGAACTAAAATATTAATAGTAGAGGAAGATTAATTTTTAAAATATAACTTTTACCAATGGTTTTATTATAATCATAATTTTCAGTCTTTGTTCTTATTAGGCACTATAGATTGATGAAATGTTTGTTTTTTTTTCAAAATGAACAACATGAACATTTTTAAAAATCTGATGATGCAGTTCTATTTTAATAAAAATAGGGTTTGACTCAAAGATTATTTTATTGATTAATAGAGAAAAAAATTAAATACAACTGCACACATTATACAATTTCTACATTTCCACACTAACAGTAATTATTACTCACCAATAAAATTTTGGTGACATGGATAAAAGTTCTGATATAACATCTTTTTTCAATTCACTATATCTTTTGAGTTCATTTATCCAATTGCCATTACAATGTTCCTCAACTGTGTTAAAAATAGATGTAGGAAGGCTGGAATCAAAAGTTTATGTAATTTATTCATTTACATGGGCAGTATAAAACAATGCAATTTTCTTGCAATTTAATATTTCACACTTATCAGATTTTTAAACAATTTTCTTGTCAATCTCTTCAGGAAGGGTATGCTTATGTATATTATATAGGATTTTTCAATTAATAATAAGTTCATAAGTCCACCGCTCATACCTATTTTTTATATTTACACTTACTTTTCGATACATTTAGTTTTCCATAGGCATTGATCTTGAAATACATTTGCATGAAATCGCTTACACGTTATTCCAAATGAAATTATATCTTTGCATGAACTTTTAAGTAGTATTAAATTGATAATTTCATCCGGTAAATCTGTAATGTAACATATATCGTCGTCTTTTCTTTCATCCATTATTTGTTTGAATATGTAGTTTTACAAATGCTTATTTAAATTATTCTATAATACACATTATTTGTATCATATAATTTGGAATTTCAGATACACTTTTCCATAAAATATCTCAACGTTTCAAGTTATGTTTATTTTGTAAATAGAAAATTGTATATTACGACATTTCACATTACGATTTCTAACAAATGGAAAGGTGTGTACACACGGGCACACCTGCGGGCTTAGAGAAGTGGCAAACGCTCGCAATCGAATCTACAACGAACGAATGGTCACGACTAAACGTAAGC
>LQNK01001169.1:192435-218200 GCA_001586405.1 Phoebis sennae | reverse complement strand
CCAACTAACCTTTATAAGTTGGTGTGTCTTTTATTAATTGTTGTGTAATTTTTCTTAATAGTATTTTTTTTATTTTATTGCATCAATCATAAACAGTCAAATCAATCTTACACAGATGATAAATTTGTTTAAAAATATTTATGTTACTGGATATGATTTTGGATATTATAGAATTTTTAATATTTTAGTTCAAATTAGAAAATAGTAGAGGTAGATAAATTTTTAAATATAAGTTTTACAATTAGTTTTATTATAATCATAATTTTCAGTCTTTGTTCCTTATTAGACACTATAGATTGATGAAATATTTGTTTTTTTTCAAAATGAACAACATGAACATTTTTAAAAATCTGATGATGCAGTTCTATTTTAATAAAAATAGGGTTTGACTCAAAGATTAGTTTATTGATTAATAGAGAAAGAAAAATGCACATATTATACAATTTCTACATTTCCACACTAACAATAATTATTACTCACCAATAAAATTTTGGTGACATGGATAAAAGTTCTGATATAACATCTTTTTTCAATTCACTATATCTTTTGAGTTCATTTATCCAATTGCCATTACAATGTTCTTCAACAGTGTTAAAAATAGATGTAGGAAGGCTGGAATCAAAAGTTTATGTAATTTTTCATTTTACATAGGCAGTATAAAATAATGCAATTTAATATTCCCCACTTATCAGATTTTAATACAATTTTCTTGTCAATCGCTTCGAGAAGGGTATGCTTATGTATAATATATAGATTAATAATAAGTTCATAAGTCCACCGCTCATACCTATTTCTTCTATTTACACTTACTTTTCGATACATTTAGTTTTCCATAGGCATTGATCTTGAAATACATTTGCATGAAACCGCTTACACGTTATTCCAAATGAAATTATATCTTTGCATGAACTTTTAAGTAGTATTAAATTGATAATTTCATCCGGTAAATCTGCAATGTAACATATATCGTCGTCTTTTCTTTCATCCATTATTTGAGTATGTAGTTTTACAAATGCTTATTTATATTATTCTATAATACACATTATTTGTATCATATAATTTGGAATTTCAGATACACTTTTCCATAAAATATCTCAACGTTTCAAGTTATGTTTATTTTGTAAATAGAAAATTGTATATTACGACATTTCACATTACGATTTCTAACAAATGGAAATGGAAACCTATGGTGACTGCTGACTGATAAATGACATTGACAGTTATATTCTCTTTGACATTGACAATGACAATGGGGTATATTGTATTGGTACAGCCAAAGATGAAAAAGATACGGTCGTGTCGCTTTTTTGCTCCAAATATCCTTTTTTGCTATAATCCAATCAAATCAATCCAATGTTTTCATCACCTTTCATGTAATGTAGCCTCTACACATCAAGCGATGCATTGGTCGATATCGCCAGACTCATCGGCCGATGGATTCACACGAAGTGTCCACACATCAGTCGTTTCTCGTTCTAGAAAGACGTAGGGCATGCGCCTTGCGAAAATTTAATAATGGACATTGTGACCGTAGTCCGTAGCCGCTCTAGCAAATTACATAAATACGTAGTACTTTTTGAGTGTACATCTCAATAGAGAAGTTAAAAAAGGGGAAAAGATGGAGGTGTTGGATACTAGCTATATATAAAACAATAAATTGCCATTTTTATAAAGAAAGAATTATTAAAGATTCAAATGTCAAATGTTAAAAACCATTGATACTATACCAGTGGCTTAAACAATAAAAACATACTTAAAATGTAAAATTGTATTCACGAATAAATTGGCTATTTCAATAACATTGATATGCATCTGCCAATGTGTGGACAGTCGCACCTTTCTGGCAATGAAATCCTTTGATCTGTGTCAAAAAACCGACAACGACCGGGTTGACGGCAGGTGCATCGGTAGACGTAAAATACCTACTACGGATAGGCAGATTACCCCGCCCCGTCTTCCCATCGGCGGATGCATCCGCAGATGCATCTGATGATGTGAAGAGGATCAATAGACTAGTTGACATATTTTACCTTGCAAAAATATATTTTTTCGATTTTAATCATTAAATAAAAACTTTCTGCCAAAAATAGAACCGACTTTCTCACTCTAAAAATTTTGGCATAAAATAAGACCGACTTCCTCGCTCTAAAAAGTAGAAAATAATTTTTATTTCATTTTTGTTTAAATCTATAAAAAGTCGGTGCAAAATCTTGTTAAATTGAAAATAGACCAAGGCATTTCATTTTCATTTATTTATCCCTTTTTAGTTTCACAGGACGTGAAGGGTAATCACATCATCTAGTCACAATTCAATTATCAACTGAATTATGACATCATTAAACCTTAACCGCAGAGCTTATTCCGTTGATTTTCGAGGAGTTCCCTGGAATATCTTCCACATGGATGATCAGACTTGAAGCAAATTTTTATGGGACCACACTGAAACTCTACTCTTTCGAATGAAAAAAGAATTTTTCAAATCGGACCATAAACGCCGGAGATATGCGGTAACATACATAAAAAAATACGGTCGAATTGATAACCTCCTCCTTTTTTTGAAAGTCGGTTAATGATAAGATTATTTAAAATTAATTTCAAATCAAGAAATGTACTTCTTCTTCTTTATAATTAATAACTCCTCCACATTCCCCACATTCCAAGAGATGGATTTTGCCAGTATCGAGTAGTCGTGGAGTATTCCAATTTTACAGCAGGTAGTGGATGAATCAGATATTCCTCACTGAGGCACATAAAAATGTATTTTTTTTATCATCAAATTTGGAACGTTAACGCTATCGGCCACAATATTATGACGTCAATTTTGTTAATTTGCTGGCCGTCAAACCTGAATGGATTTTATATGTGGGTTTTCACAGCCATCAATATTAACTATGAGGGCTATTATAAATTGCCGAAATTGATTTTGACGAAAATAAAAAAATTATCATTGAATTATAGGAAAATTTTCTCATCATGGCCGAAATCGGTCAGGTGAGCTATTATTATTCATAGCAAAATGGCTGGCCAGCGTTTTCACTCTTTCAGAAATTAGTATATCTTAAATTGCATATTTTCGGGTATTTAGGGATTTAAAAAGTATAATAATTGTTTTTGGTATATTCAATTATTAGATCAAATATGAATTAATCATTACTCATACTAAATAAAAAAAAATAGTCAACTAGCCTATTTAAAACATAATATTGTTTTAGTCTATTTATTGAAATTATAAAACGCAAATGGCTAAAACGCGAAGGCCCACACCTCCTATATATGATACTTGTGTGCTTTTTGTGTTGCGTTTAATGGACAAAGATATTTAAATCGATATGTTAGACACGCAATAGAATAATTAAATATATTCTACCTATTACTAAATAATTTTGTTTAGAATTCCGTTTAGCATGAGACCCAAAGTTTATTCTTAATAACTTTTGCGCATTAACCATATAAGGGTAATACAACCCAAAGTATAATTAAAACTTTGCATTGAAGCATTTACGTTAATAAAATTGCCTATTCGTGTCGATATATAGTTTCTTTTAATCTCTCCTCTCTTCTAGAATATTCAGAATATTATTAAAGAAAGAGATATATATATAAGCAATTATAAGCCTACAGAAAATGTTAAAGATTTATCTTTGTATTATGTATATGCATTTAAATGTATTATTAATTCTTAATACTTAATTCTGTAGATAGCAAAATTTTACACAAAGAAAACTACATTCCCTTTTTTCAAAAAAAAGTGAACTCTATTCAAAGAGTTTCGAAAATTTCCGTGCCACACCTAGAAATCGAACCGAGTATCTTTTAAAATTGCACCACATTCTATTGTATACGGAACCGTATTGGTACAACTGATAATTGCATTGATTTAATGTATATAGCCATACGTGGTCGTTAGTTATGATACCATTCTGTCACAGACTATTGTGCATGATATTTTAAATTTTAGTAAGCATAATGGTTTTTGTATATAGTTGTTGCTTTTGTTTTTCCTTGCGTTTAGGTGGAATACTTATAGCAATATTTTCAATAGTATGTATAAGTGGATTTACATTTGTGGAGTTCAGTATATGTACAGTAAAAATAAAAATATGTCTTTAAGTCTGTATAAGAATCAGACTCTATAGCCGACTAATATTCTAAAAACTAGACGAGATCTAAAAAAATAACGTCTACATACATAAGGGGGCGATATTATATATTTTTATGTTTTACCTATTTTTTATATTTTTGGCAGATTCAAGCAGTCGTAACTTTAGTAGTTTTTTGCCTCGCTGCTGATCAGATTGATAAAGTGAAACAACTTTTATTTCCGTGGATTGATGATGTTAGTCTTACATATGTAACAGATTTGGTGACGGATGTTTTGGCAGGTTTGTATAAATAAAAAATATATAAAGTTATAAAATTATCTAATTACTTATCACTCCACAGTGATCTCTTCCAAGCAACCATCTCCAGAAGTCCCCTCTACACATCAGCAGACGAATACACGGACGCCATTTGCAGATGTCGTCCACGAACGTGAAAAGTTGTAATATGTCTATCCGTAGGTGAATTACGGCTGATGCATCGACAAATCACTTCCGTGTATGCGTCTGCTGAAGTGTAGAGGGGGCATAATGGTTACGTGTAGAGTAGAAACTACTAGGACGGACCGACGGACGTATAAGTTTCATTTTACTGGGTTTATAGTTTTATACATGGTCCTACCACTGTTATTGATGCGTATTTGTTTATATCATACACAGAGGCTAAGCGGTTTAAACGAATGTTTATTTCTTTCTTCAGATTCCATTTATTAATTCTGTTACAGATCCTGATAAATACAAGAGATATATTGTGACCTTGTTATCTTTATATATCCTAGCATGTACTTTTTATATTTATGGCGCGTACAAGGTATTTTTGACGTTTCTATTTGTTTTTAATGTTCTCTACACATCATCAGATGCATCCGCGGACATCATCTGCGGATGTGAAGACGCAGACGAATCATTGTTATTGTACATACTAACCAATTTATTCGTTGATACAATTTTACATTTTAACTATTGTTTTTATTGTTTAAGCCATACATATAGAATAAACTATAAGTATCAATGGTTTCAACATTTACCTAATATTTGTATCATTGTATGTACAACAATTTTTTTGGTAAACATGGCGAATACGAGTACTAAGGAAACATTTATTGTTTTATGTATAGCTAATATACGCAAAAATTATGGATTTGAATTTTATTCTATCTTATGCAAGTCGTGAGGAGAGTTATAGCCTCTACCTATAGGCTATATCACCACACCACTCTGTGGTTCTAACTGAGCGACATGTCTATTAAAATTAAAGTTAATTTTAATATGCCTTTTTTAAATGCGTATTTTTCATTTTCAGCTCATAAATTTTATGATGGCGGCATATATTTTGCTGGAATTATTGCGTTTATTTGTAATAACATTTTTCATGATAACTGGTTTATTAGTACTGAAACAAAATACAATGGACATTGGCCTTCTTATTGGAATAAGTGTAATCGTGGGTTTTACTTTGCGTAAGTTTTTCCTCTAGCCATGTATTAAACATTGATGTTAGTTCTGTCCGATGAAAGGTACGCATAATGTTTATGTTTATTTCAGTGGGAATGTCTTATTTGTGGATGTGTGCCGCAAATCTGCCAATTTTGATAAATGAAATGAAAGAAGATGAACAGGCAGCCTTAATTTATAAATTGCAAAAAATTATAAAACAAAGCAATTTAAGTTATTCTGATCGAGTAGATCAGGCAATTGAAAACGATGGCTACAAAATGCCCAGTCGCAACGATGTATTTTTCATATCTCGAAAGAGAATTTTGGATAGGCCACCACTCTATAATTTTAGCCCTAAAGTAGATGTTAAAAAATAATATTTTTTTGTAATCATTTCATAGATGTAATTATATTTATTTTAACATTATTTAGTGATATTCGATATCATTTTTAAGCATCTGCGCTGGCATTGCTTCGAACTTAAGAAATACACAGATATCACATATATACTAGTACCGATATTGAGGGATGAAAAGCGATCGTATCGGCAGATGGTATCCGAAACGATCGGCTTGAATAGCGCTGGTTTTCAGACGCCTATTGCTCCCCGGGGGTCCAATGTGGGGGTAATAAAACAGTTCATCCTTTCCTCCGTTGACCTCCTAGACTAATATCATAATAGAATCTTAAAATATATAATAAAATAACAAAAAATATATATATAAAAATACTCGTGTAAAAATCATATACGTGTGGTGTATGATTTTATTTTTATGAAATTATTTTTTTTAAACTTTCAATGAATAATTGCTGACTTTTCGTAGTTGGAAAAATCTATGTTTCAAACATAAAAACTTCCTTAGGCAATTTTTTTCGTAGCGAACGCACATGCGTGTTTTGACAGCACATTATATTTAAATCACTAGCTTTCCGCCCGCGACTTCGCCCGCGTGGACTACAAATTTCTGTACTTGGTGGATTTTCGAAGTAGAGGTGGTATGACAATTTTTAAGATTTAGAAACGTATGTTTGTAAAAATATATCTCGTAAAAGGTTTAAGTTCGAAGTATATCCGACATTAAAATATATCACAAAAGTGTCACTGTTCAGTTTTATATAATTCTAAAAATTCTATTTTATTTTTTTTGCAAAATATTGACATTTTGGAAATCTGTCGTGTACTCTCAGAATAAAAGAGTTGATGTTTCCATGGATTTAACACATATTTGCTTGTGGACGCAAATAATATCTTCTGCATGTTGGTTAGTCTTTGTTGTGATTAGCCGCCATGATCGTAATCTACTTTCGAGATCAAGAGAAGGCTACATTTATCAATAAAAAGTGCTTTAAATAACACTTGAAATATTAAATTTAATATAACTACGCGCATTGATGATATGTATTGATGGATCACTTTGAACCCTCATATCTTTTTTATTTGTTAACCGATTTGAATGAAATAAACACTAAAACCTCCGGGGGACTTGCCGTAATACATAATCGAAAACCGTATTTAAATCGGTTAAGTCGTTTCGAAGTTCACTGCGTACAAACGCCCGACAAACAGACAAACAGACAAACCGACAAACAGACAAACAGACAAAAATTCTAAAAATCATTGTTTTGAATTTAGAATCATAAATGAAACACGAAACACTAATTTTTTCTTGAAAATATTAAATGTACAGACACGGCTAGTCTACGATTTTATTATATGTATAGATGACCACAGAGTAATTGGTAGATTATGACATTGACTGTTGAGTTTGACAGTTCTGTGATTTGTTATTGATAAATTATTATTTATTTATTTCAACAGTTTATTACTCTTTAAGTTTATCAGTTTAATGCAAAGTAATTATTAGGTATTTTTTGTGAGTTGTAAATCTTTAACTCGTTGAATATTTTGGAAAATAAAAAAGCAAGATGCCGACTTACTACCTTTGGTTGGTAATTATTTTTAGTAATTTAATAAGAAAATGTCAACAATAATGAAAACAATATAATATAAATTGTTTATTTGTAGGACTTCTGCTAAAAAATCGCAACGTATAAATTATGAATACCCAAGCATAGAAGTTTCTACACACCCCTTGAAAACGGATACTGTTAAAATAGTAAGTGGGATTTATAATATTACCTTGACTTTTACAACATACCAATTACTGAACATCTTTATGATGTTATATTATCAATCTTTTTACTTTTCACTATAATTTATTTAAAAATTCCAAAATTTTGTATATAATTAGCTGTTGATAATTATCTATACATATAATAAAACAGTAACCGAACCATTTCTGTACATTTAATATTTTTCAAAAAGAGTAATTGATATGCAACAGGTATGTTCTATAGATACCAAAACCATAGTTAGAATTTTTTTTTTCTGTTTGTCTGTTTGTCTGTTTATCTGTTTGTCTGTTTGTCTGTTTATCTGTTTGTATGTGCGTCAATCACGTAATAACCACTGGGCAGTTTTTGATAAAATTTCACATGCTGATAGATCAATATTAGGTGCAAATTATAGGCTACTTTTTATTTAAAAAAAATAATTTTAGGGGAAAATATCATACCACACATCATGACAATGTGAGATTTTGGTTGACTTGCGGTCATGTCTTTTTATACTCTTTACGTAAAACTCTTAAGGTAAAAACACTCAATAAATTCTCAAAAACCTTCACAAAATATATAACTCTTCGCCCGCGGCTTCGCTCGCGTGTGCTATAAGTTTCTGTATTTGGAAGAGGCGCGCGCTGTAAGATTTTGGTGAAACCTATTTCCATAGATAATTATAAAAAAAAACACTATAGACATGCATATATTATTGTCCTGCGACCGTCATTTATCTAAACTTTTGTCGTAAAAAATACAGAAATTGGTAGCCCACGCGTGCGAAGCCGCGGGCGGAAAGCTAGTATATTACTAAGATAGGATTTTACAGATCATATTCTATCTTAACTTGCAGACCAATTCTACTTTTTTTGTTTCTCAACCAATTTTTAAGTTTCTTTGAAAAGATTTTCAAAATATAATATATAATTAATGGTTACTATGGCACTAGTAATCATAAAGAGTATTATGCATAATTAGTACATTACAGTTATTCATAAGTTATTTAATTTTATAGATGCCCAGTGCAAAACAGACTTTCATTGAAAATCTGCAGAAATGGAGTTCACCTTTTGAAGAATTGGATCCACTGAAGCGTTTTGAAAGAATGAATTTTGAGGAGGTTTGTATGCCTTTGTAACCGGTATATTTTCAATAAATGCAAAGTTTAATTAACAAGTTTACTCTGAATTGAATTTTCTCTAGTCAATTATTAACACTATTTTATTTTTTCAAAAATATTAAAACACTATACACCAGCCATGTTGAAGGTATTAATGTGAATGTATTATAGGTATATGAATCTACAAAAATAGTTTCAATATATTTTTATAGGTAAATTAAAAATACTTGCTAATAAAGAGGTAGACTAAGTGGTGTTTTCAGGTACTAAATGTTTATTTTATTATGTTTTTTAAAATTATTTTCAGGAATCTCTACCTATAGAAATCAATAATGATCAAAATACAAATTATTCTAAAGCCTGGATTATTAAACGAGGCTACATACTAAATAAGTATACAACAGGAGAAAAGCTTACTATTGTGAGCAGTTTTTTACCAGGCGGTGAAAAAAGTATGTATTTTTAATTATTATACAAAAATTATATTTAATTGAATGCACTTTTTCAAAATGACTAACATATTTGTTTGTTTTTTTTTCTTTTCTTTTTTCTTTTAAGTTAGTTCTTTTTCAGCATTAATAAGACAGGTGTCAAATTTAAATGAAAAAGTAAAGCATAGATTGGAGCAACTTGACGATTTTGATGAGTCTTCAGTTCGTAAAACAATGGGACTTAGCCAGCAAGAATTTATTACGAAAGTTCATATGTTAGATGATGAAATAAAAAAGGTGCGCCCAATTATCATTATTAGTGATGCGCCGAATCGGCGTTTTACTGCATAACTGATTGACTGGCCAAATTATTTGGTTTGCTTTATTTTCAATGTTTTGTCGCATAAACAAGTTCAAACATAAGTTAAGAACTTTTTAATAATTTAATAAAAGTAATGGAAGATATGTTGTATATGCCAAGTTCTAAATAAATATTTGGCGCATCTCTAATTATTATTAAATATAAATTATTAATGTTTTATTAAATTTTAGAATGCTTTGCGCTTTCAAATTATATAGCTTAAGACTTTGGTAAGCTTTCATATGCACATTTTGCTTCGTTTTTATTTGAACTACAAAATTGATGTCAAGAAAGGGTTGCAGTTTGACTTCTTAGTCTAAGGAAAGAGAACTTTTAAAGATTGTAAAACTTCGAACTTACAAATATGCTCTATGTATCTTACAAATAAAATAAATAAAAATCTTCTTCACATGTAGAAATTTTTCATTTTAGGCGTGGGATTCAGAACAACGAGTTAAGGCCTTTAAAATTGCAATCCAGTGCTCAAAATTACTTTCGGATGTTAGTGTCATGCAATTTTATCCTAGCAAATTTGTTTTGATAAGTGATGTATTGGATAATTTTGGCTCCTTAGTCTTTGATCGTTTAAAGAAAAAAAGTTATGGGTAAGTAATGTATGTATAAGTATGTATTTGTAAATTTATAACAGATTCACATTTTCAACAGAACATAGCATAAGTATAGTGTATCTCAATAAATTAATAATAAATTTATCACATTATGTAACAGGAATAAAGATGTACGATTTAATGATATAGAACCCATGACTGTTCCTGAGGTGGCAAAGGAGACATGTCAAAACTGGATGTTCAAGATGGCATCTATAAGAGAACTGTTGCCTCGCTTGTATATGGAGATGGCATTATTACAATGCTATGTGTTCATAGCCAAAGATGACATAAAACCAACTATAACAAGAATAACTAAAATGATTAGAGGAATGGGCAATCCACTAGTAGCAATATATATACGAGTTTATTTATGTAAAATCGCATCAAAATTATTGGATCGAGAATGTGAACAATTTTTCTATGATAACTTAAAGGAATTTATTAATGAATATCAACAGGTAATTCAGTTGCGATTTCATGATATTTTAATTAAATAGTATGTTAATAATTATACTGTAAGGTAATTGTGAATTATAAACATGAAAAATATTTTCAGATTTTTCACAATTCTATGCTGAAAAAGTATGGCACACAACTCTTAACTGCAGATCAATATTTGAACTTATATGTCCCTGCAGTGGACTGGTTACTTTTAGGCACTCTGAACCAAACCACGAATAAACAAGCTCTACTTGAGGAATTATTGCAAAAATGCGAACAAATCGAAAATAGGTATAATGATTTTTTTGTAATCAATTTGTAATAAATAGTTCATTTGAAGTAACTATCTCTATTATTTTTCGCAGTGAGCTACTGCTCTGTTGCATTACATCAGCCTTCGATTCAACTAGCATCATTCAAAAATCGACATGCATTTTGGATTTAATTCGTAACAATATTGATGGAATGGGTAAGCTTTGTTTTTTTTTTTCGTGCATTGAATTTTTTAAAGCCAGAGTCACGTCTCACAGTCTTATGGGAGAAGCATGGTAGATTGAAAAATACGTATTTATTTTAAAACTTGAGTTTATTAGAAAAATAAACAAAAATTTTATAAAATGTTACCTGAAATAATTGAGCTTAAAACATGCGACATACTAACTTCGTTTGTGTATGCAGATTGAAAACAAAATGTTTTCATTAATAAAATATTTAACATAATTAAATAAAAAATAAATAATAATCCTACTAATTCCTACTAATATTATATATATGCGAAAGTTTGTGAGGATGTATGTATGTTTGTTACTCTTTCACGCAAAAACTTCTGAACCGATTATGATGAAACTTGGTATACATGTAGGTGAGGGTTCAGAATAACATATAAATTAATTTTAATTTTTAATCCCGGAGTTGCCATGGGATGAAAAGTTACGCTGGTGAAACCGGGGTTATATACGATAGTAGCAGTATTATATACGTTCAAATATGCAAATTATATTTTTTATTCCAGTGATGTCCCACCAAATACTCACTTCACTGGGTGAACACCTTTGTCACGCAGAAAGTTACCGCCAGCTTTCATCCGAAGTGCTGAGTCAGACTTGGTGGAAGCTGGCAAGCAGTATGAAGTGCACGGCTAACTTTTTGCAAGTTTTGGAACCGTGGATTCAATTCGCATGTTTACAATTATCCGTAAGTATTATGTCGATCGATTTTATGATGTACTTTATTCATGATTTTAGTTGTTTATTGAGGCAGTGCAAAAACAATCCACAAAGTGAAAATATTCTTGTAGGTAATTTTCTAAGAATTAAAATCGGTATTTTCACTTCTTCATATTTTCTTTACGATACGTAACTTTAAAACTACACAATGGATTTAAACGCCCCGAGATATGTCGCGGAATTTATTTATAGGTTTATAATATGCTCACAGAAAATATGAAGAAGATGAAATACCGATTTTAATTCTAGTATAGTATTCTTATGTAGCTTTAAAGTACAAACGTACAACATACGTAACTTTAAAACTATACATACCGTACCGTACCGTACGAACAGACTATAAAAAGGTAATTATTTTAAATGTATTTAAAATTTTGAGACATATTACTGTCACGTGTTTCTCCTTTTCTTAGACACAACATATAAACATAATACTGCGCGGCACCATTCGTTATATGATCAAATGCGGCCAGCCCGCGGACGACTACTCCGTCCAGATTCAAGCTGTGGTTAAAAGAATGCTCAGGCATATCCCAGACGTTGAAGAGCTTTTCTTGATGGTAAGAACTTGCACTATTCATTTATTATCAATAATATATGTGTAAGGTATTATTAGATTAATTAAAGGATAAGTTAAATCGAATGGTGATTTGCCCAACGTAATTTCTTTTCTTCTCTTATATTATAAGGAGATAAGATTTTATTTTTTGTTTAAATTGAAAAGGTCCTAAAACTGTTTATTCGTTATCTCCTCAAATTCATTATGAACCCGGTAGCAATTTTCTCATATGATCCAGGGAATCCTAGTGTGAGTGCAAGTAAACATATAAATAAAGTAATCTAATTATTAACCGCCTTGTTTGTACTAATTGTATGTTAACAAATTACGTAGGATGCCTTCATGCCCCTCGTGGAGTTGGTCCAAACTTCAAGCGCGCGAACGATGATGGCAAAGACGGTGCTCTCAATATTTTTCGATAGATACAAATCAGTGCAGATCGATGATCCCATTGTTATATCAAGTTTGATGCGGCTGAGTCGCATTCTACACGATTCTATTAAGTACGTATATATATTATTTAATTAAGAACTATGATTGCGTTAGATCTTGTTTAGTACTTGACATAAAAACACTTATACACGTATATATATAATTTTTTTATGGTTAATTAAATAAGTTGTTAAATAATTCAAAACGTCTTTTTCAAAGTTGACTTCAACCTAATTACATTAAAACATTAAGTATATAATGAATACTAGATTTCGTTTACCATAATATTATGTGACATAGTTATTCGATTGAGTACATAATCGCAAACTTTACATTATCGTAAATTATTTTTAGTGCTGTGAGCGTGGAAGATGAGAGCAAGGTGTGTGCAGAGCTGATAAATAAATTCATCCAAGCCTCGCACCACGACGACCTGGAGCAACAGTTGAACTTCTACGTGGAATGTCGGGCGGCTTTCATTAAACTCGACGCTGTACTCGTTGCCCTTGTGCATGTAAGGACGCTTAAAACGTAATTTTCATTAAAAGATAATTATGGAACTATGTGAATATTCAGTTTAATTTCTTTTTAGGAACAGTATTTAAGGAAAAAAACACCGACAGACCGAGGTTTTATTTAAGTTTATCTAGTAGCCATTATGTTGTAGTTCCTAATATTACAACACTTGACTTATTAAGATACCATGACAAAAAAAAAGTTTAATTATACTAGAATTTCCTACAATATCTCTTTGTAAGAAATATGAATTTGTCGCTCAAAAGTCGGAAGCTTAAATTTTATTTGTTATATTGGGAATATAAAATTACGCCAAGTTTAATTTAGTTTTCGGGATTATAACCGAACATGCGGCCTTAGAGCGACCGTCAAACGGATAATTTAAATAATGAAGTTGGTGGTGCGGTGTTAAGGCGGTGAACGCGCTGTCGACGCGCGCGCACGAGTCCCGCGGGCGCTGGCTGCAGCGCGCGTGCGCCGCCTACAGCTTCATCACGGTGCCGTCGCTGCCGTGCGCGCTCGCCAAGGCCACGCTGTACCTGCTCTCCGGCCAGGTGGCGCTGCTCAACAACTGCATCGGACAGGGTTTGTACCCACTTTTGAATCCTATTATTAACACACACACACACCCATACATACTTTTTTCTTTTTATTATTTTTATGTAACTTGTTTCTTTCTTTTTTTGCATGTTATATATAGTTATATGGCGCTGACTCCTGATATACAGGTTCTCCTAGTTTGGGAGTCAGAGGCTTCAATAATTAAATGTACACATAAATTGTTTGGTACAATAAAGAATTTGTTATTAAGAAAGACTCTTCTGTCTGTCTTTCTGTCCGTCTGTAAATCTGTCACCAGGTTTCATGCATCTATCTATCTCATGAACCGTGATAGAGATGACATTTTCACAGATAGATAAAAATCGAAGGGATTTTCTAAACCTAACCTTAACCTTGATAAAATATGAAAATCAGTGAAAGGTAACGTAGAGTATGTGTGGTATAAAGTAGGTATAAAGATCTTTCTTTTGATAGAAGATTAAAGCCCGTATCGGGCCGTACCTAGTTATGAAAATCGTCTTTTATATATTGTATTCTGCTAATTTTAATAGAATAAACGATACATATGTTATCAGTGGACAAACGTATTTTTTATGTAATTTCATACCAACACACCTCATATCCTTTGAAGTGAAAATAGTTAGGACATTTATAAAGTATAATTATTTATTTTAGCCGAAGCTAACTTTAAAGCGCTCGTGGGCCTCATACCCGACATACCGCAGTACATACAAGAAGATGGACAGAAGAAACCGACTCATGATCGAATTTTGGGACTGATTAGTAATTTCTTATCGACGCTTCTCGTTTTACCGGTTAGTATTTAATATTAATTGATAACTTTTTTTTAAAATAAAAAGAATTAATTTAAACAAACATTGTCATTACGCAGGATAATGTGGACAGTAATAGCAAAGCATATATTTTGACTGGCTTTATAAAGACGATGGAAAAAATACAGTGGCGGAAAACGGACAGTTTGTATTACACGACGCTCCTCCGTGTGTTGGACATACTCTGCGCATTGACTCAAGAACAGTATAGGTATCATATAGATTCAGGTTAGTAGCTTAGAATATTATCAAAGTTTAAAATATATGTATTATTGAAATTATAGTTTTAGCTTTCCTTGATTAATATTCTTAACCAGTGTGGCGACGGGTTAGAATAGATGTGTCGTCACCCCATTTTTACCCGTGAGTGTCGTAAGAGGCGACGGAGGGTAATTCTGCATAACATCTTCAGCGATAAAAGAGTGGGAGCCGAGCATGCGCATGGCATTAGTTGAGCTGGTGCTCGGGGGCCTGTATTCCCATCCTGCTCCTCTTCCAACTTCCTATTACTAATCCTCTCCTTATCCTCTCCCCTTCCTTCAAGCCGGCAAGGTATCTCGACACTCTGATGTTGAAGATGTTCATGGGCTGCGGTCAGTCACTTAACATCAGGTGAACCGCATGCCTCGCTTGCCTGCTAAAACATAAAAAATCGAATAAACAAAATTATTATTAGCATACTATATATAGGACATTTTTAACACCTTGTAACAATGATTTTTTGCAGTTATTTCCAACGACGAGCTTTACGGTTCTGACGAAGAATTCATTGCATGTTTGGACAATCATGCGACAAACATATGCCAAGAGTTGTTAGTCGTTCTGAAGGCACTGTCTGATGCAAAAGAAACAAAGAAACAGTACAATTTGGCGCTGGAATTGTTCTGGAGGATTGTGAGACGAGCCGACCTGGAACAACCCGCGATGACGGGCCTGGCTTCCAACCTGTGGATGTTGTCTCAGAAGTTACAGGACTCCGACACTAAGTATTCTGTTAGTGTTATTTATATTATTTTTTCGTTTAATTATTGTGATTGTGAAGAGTTTTAAGTTGAAACTAAACTATGTAAAATAATATTCGAACAAATCAATATTAATATCGTTTGCACACGACTTGGCTCAAACCCATTTTTACGGAGGAAATTATAATCGTAACTTCCTCGAATTAGTTATAAATCTGTATTCTGGATTTGAGGGATATATAAACTAGTATACAAAACTAGCTAATAAAAGAATGCATGTAAGAATGTTATTGGAACTTCTATTTCGATTTTAAAATTCTTCGCATCAATTACATTCCGGTACATCGGGGCACATTAACAAAATTAACCAGACGATTTAATTTTGTCGGCGACACTGAGAAAGTAATGAAATTACGCTACGTATTTTTACATATAGGTCAGTGTAGAAGGTTAAAAGAAATTAACATTTTAGAAGACATAACTTTTATTTGCCGTGATACCAATTTTTATTATTAATTGTTGCAGAAATCAATTTTGTCCGTACTACAAAACGATCCCGCGGGGCAGCGACTGTTAGAAAAGTTAAAGGTTTATTAAGTTATTACATCATATCTGTTTGAGACATACATTCCATTATCTTTGTGACTACTGTGTATTCCGTCGTGAAGAACAATAAAGACTATCGTGAATATTCAAAAACTTATTTAAAATACTAGTACTTATATTTATTTGTCAAGTGTATTAATAAATTATTGTATACAATCAATCGGACTTTATTTATTACCTACCTGATACCCAATTGTAAGCAATTGTTTTTAAATAATAAAAAAAAAATATTTTTCTATTTAAAATACTACTAATGTAGGGGCCCAGAGTTTTAAATAGAATTAGTCATCCTTACATATCCCTTTCCTGCTTTGGGCATTCGCATTAAAGTTTTTGTTGCTGATTGATGAAAAAAGGTGTGTAATAACATTAGATGTTTAGAATTTATGCCTATGGATGAGCTCAATAATTTCAGTCCTGGATAGCCTGATAGTTCGGCCTGACGCGCAATGTAAACATACTCATATTAACTTCTTAAACTTGGTTCATTTATTCAGAGGGCTATGTTTAAAACACTGAAACTATAAGAAAGGTTTTGGGAGTGTTAATTAAATCTATTCCAAAGTTTCAGGCCTATAAAAAGTATAGAACATACGTACCTACCACCTTTTTAGATTGTTGTTTTTTTACAAATTCGTTGCACTACTTTATTTATAAAACAAATGAAGGTTTATGTCAGAAAATAATGAATATGAGTTAGTTTTGTCTAAAGTATAATACCTTATAAGCACAATAATATTATATATAACACCTCCAACAGTTCTATTGTGGGATGGTCGAGAGACTTTTTTTGTTAGCAAAACATAAAATACAACATTTTGGTTTAGTGACAAAAATATTTGGTGAATAATCAAATAACGGTGTACTAAAAGTTAAATTATCAAACTTATTATCAGTAGAAAATGTCGATCTACTTTTTCTATAATAATTGCCTCAAGAGTGCTAGAGGCCTATTGCAAATATTGACCCCATCAGTTGAGCAGCGGATGGAGTAAGCGGACATTGTCCGAAGAGATACGCTTGAGTGGTGCGCGCGCTCTGTTGCACCGATCTTTCACCTTCGCAATAATAACGCCTATAAAACCTTGTTATTGTAATAATATGACGATACTTTTATCTCAACTTGAAACAGAAATAGAACTCCACATAGAAATAAAATAACTTCGTAGAAATCTTTTTGGGTTTTAACCCATTCAAAATGTTTAGATTCAAATGTTTGGTACGATATTTTTTTAACATACTTATCAAAATAATTGTTTTTATTGTTATAAATATTGACAAAATAGTGTTAATTTCATTTTAACTATTGCAGCTGATAGTGTTTATTGCTAGCGGGGAAGTGCTATCGTATGACGAGCAACGAAATGGATTTTCATCAGGACTGGAGTTTGAAGACGCTTTCAATGATGAACATTCTGGTTAGTAAAAATATTTAATTATTTTAATTATTATATTTTAAGTAAATTATTTTTGTTGTTTTTTAAAATTCCAGGAATTATATCACTTGCATCAAATCCTGTTGCCACAGCAATGCTTCAAGCAGATAAAAGTCAATACCAGAAATTATTTGACACTGTAGTCAGTAGTTCAATAGATACGTTACAAAGTCAGGTAGCTCCCAGGGATAGCACATTTGATGCTCAAAATTTTGGTTTTATTCCTGTTGCCAGTAAACATTTTTTGAAACCTTACCAACGCATTCGAAAAGACGAATCAGAGTCACAGCGGCATTTTATAAATACTAATTCACAACCAAACGCTCGTCCTTTAAGATATAACATACAAACTCTACACGACCCAAATTATAAAGTATTTAAACCCGAAGAGAAGGAGGATGGAGTTGAAATTTTAGAAGCATTAAAAAATAATCCTGCAGTTTCAGCTTATTTTCAGCCATTAGTTAATGCTGAAGTTAAACACCCTTTACATTATCGTAGAGAAGACTCAATTGAACAAAATAAAAGCGATAAGAACTACAAGCCAAATCCTTATATTGCAGGACCAGCACGTATTCGACGCTATACAAGAGGACGAAGTCGAGATGATTTAAAAAAGAGAAATGACGAAGAAGAAGATGACCCTTATGGTTATAAGGCGGAATATATTTCAAGACCTAAAGCATTTGGTGGAAGTCTATATAGCAGTCCTTACAAAGAACAGGAAGATTCTGACGACAAATATGAATATCCTTACAAGTATGATTCTGGGTATGACCATAAAGAATATGACAGAATAAAAGAGCTGTCTGAAAAACAAGCTGCTGAAATTAAACAAAACCCTGGAAATTGTAAGGAAGTGAAAAGAGATGGAATGACTTGTATGACTTGTAAAGATCCTAAAACAGGTGGAAATTATGAATCATGTTCATATCAAGCTGAGCCAAAAAATAACAAATATGCATATTCAAAGGAGAGAAAATTTGACAGTAACGATGAACCCGAAGATAAAGAAGAGTCCAACGAAAAAGATGATCAACCAAAAAAAGCAGAGAAATATCAAGAAGCCCAACAAGAAACGGCCCCACAAAAATTTACTAACATAAAGGATGATTCACCCAGTAGTAACTATAAAAAAGGCGATGCCGACGATTCAGGTGAAAAATATAAAGCATATTATGTCCATACGTCAAAACCGAAACCCAGTGAAGCATTACGAGCATCGAGTGAAGAATCCTCTTCTGAAAGTAAAGAAACGAAACCTTATGATTACAAAAAAGCTATTCCCGGTTTTTATACCGATAATGAGCCAAAAAAAGACGTAGAAAACGTTTTAGCTGAATTTAAGAAAAAAGATAGATCTGCGTGCAAAAAAGTAAATAAAAATGGAATGACATGCTTTCAGTGTCTCGACAAAACAGGCCTAAAACATGAAGAATGTATGTTTGTATCTGAATCAGCACCAAAACAAAGTCATTTAGCTTACCAGGAAGTTAAAGAATTTACTTCTAAGCCTGCTACACTTGAGAGTAATGAAGGTGCTGAAAGCAAAACAATTACTACAAGTACGCCACCAAAACTCAGATCAGCTGCGTACAAAGCTGATCCCAGCAACGACAAAAAACTTAAACGTAAAAAAGCTCCACAGGCTGTTTTAACTGCCGCCGCTACAAATCCTGTTGGTCAGGCTGTAAAAATTAATAATTTAAACAGTAATCAAAAAGTTAAAAGAAGTCATAATTCTGAAATAAAAGAAAAAGTTTCAAATGATGAAACCAAAATTGCACCTCCAGAAGAATTTGCAGGCACTGACTCAAAAGGCGCATTTTGGGCAGAAACAATGCCACGTTATAGTTCCGCTTTAGGGGTAACGTTACCCGAGTACATGCTCTCAAGATCTGAACACGAAGCTTCATTCGATGAACTTGTCGCGGGAGCGTAGCTTTGACAATAATTGTTAGGCAATTTAATTATATAGACCGTGACGGTTTTACAGTACGCAAGTCTATTTTGAAATGGCTAACCAGAAATAAAAATCGTCATAGTTTATTATATCAAAATTTTAAGTGGCTAATATATAAAAAATACACTATTTTAGCCGGTTTGTTTACTTGTTAAATGCCCAATTCGGTATTTTAATATTATATAATTGTTGACTAGTTATAGAACTAATAAAATAAAAGATTAAAAATAAAACTGAAGTATTATTAAACGAATTGTTCCTTTAATGCAGTTCTTTATAAGAGCTCTAACACTCGCGAGGATAATAATTTAATTGTAAAAAAAAAATAGGTTTAAGCGTGGTACTTCGACAAAATTAAATCTCTGATATGTTCTTATTGGTTACTAAACATATTTTTTGTGTAAAATGAAATACATAAGTTTCATATTGCTTGAATGTTAGGATATCGGATAATGGATAAATAATCAAAGCTGTTGAACTTGTTGGCATGAAATACGGTCAGCGTCCCAGATATCAATTCGTTTGTGATGTTCTTATTTTTACTGGTAATTGTCCAAATTCAACGTCACAAAGATCGGACCGGCATTGTGTCGAAGATTCTCTAAAAGAAAGTAATTAACTTCAGTTGTAATTTGCACATGCGTCAATACACTCCTTTGTTAACCGAAATAAGCGGTGATATCGGGAGCTATTAATATATCAAGCAACTCCGACTGTGGTTTGTTTGTTACATTGAAATAAGCATTAAGAAAACTTGTGCTGTGTTGTGAATTGAGGACTTTCGTTGTAAACAGGTACCTACATAAATTTTATAAGGTAGTGATTAAAAAATAATATTGAAAATTAATTTAAGATTGGCGTAAATTTCCTAACTTTCTCCAAAACTTTTTGAAAAATCATTGAAGGTTCCGTAACTTTAAGAGATATCACTAGGAATGAAGCAGTTTTGAAGCTTTTGATTGATAATTTACTGGTGTAAAAGTGCAGTTTTTATTTATGAAAACTCAAATCAGAATTTGCGGTAATTAATTTCGTTAATTAATTATTATTTAGTAACTATATTTCATCATTGATTTACTATTTCACATGTAAGTAATGCACATACAGTCGGAAATGTTTTACAAGTATTATTTCATTGATTGTTTAGATATTTTAACGAAATCAATTTAATTAAAACAAATTTAGAAATTGTGCTACATAGGTAGATTATAAATAACATCTATAATAAAAATATAGAATTTAAGTTTATTATTTAATTTTGAATAAATATTTTATAATATCGCCTTCAAATTAATACCCTGCTGAATTGATACAATAAACAGTGTTTCGTTTCGTCATTAACTATGTGTCCAGCTAAAATTAAAACGTTTTTAACAACCGTTGTAAATGTAGTCTGATATTTTGTTTTCTGTCACTTAAGTACTTATAAAAAATAATTTAAAAATATGTCAAGCAACAATCCGTCTACATATATAATTATCTTAAAATATCTATTAATTATTAAAGTAAGTATAACGTCGTTAAACCATTCTTTAGACAGATAAGATCCAAATTTAAAATTCGAGCTTACGACCGTTTTTCTATTCAGTTAAACTTATATTCTGAGCGCTAGGACCAGTTTTTAAGGAGGGATATTAAAGCTTAAGTGTTTCAACGATATGCCTAATTTTAGATATTATAATTTATGATAACGTCGCAAATAAGTTTTTAACACTACATTGAAAATAGTCATGCATTTATAATAAATTCAAATATCACCAATAGAAACGTTTCATATATAGGTAGTAATAGTCGGTGCAGTAATATAGATATCACATTTGTTATAGTTTTATTAAAGACAGCAAAATCGCCTTCACAAGCATATATCTCATCAAATTTTTAATTATATACAAAAAAAATCGAGAGAGAACCGTCTTTATCAATTTTTTTAAGATCACTAAAATGATATTTAATTGTTATCTAATTCCCTTTGGCCTTAGTAGCTTAAATGCAGCCAATAAGTAAGTTATCTATCTATAAGCATATAAAATTTGCCAAAATCTGCCCAGTCGTTTAGGACGTGATTGCCGCACGTACAAACTATAAACACATAAACAGAAAAAAAAATATAAACGTGGTCTTGGGGTTTACATCATTATTGCATAGAAGTTGCTCTTTATACAATATTATGTATAGAAATGGTTGTTACTATTTTTTACATATACATATTTAAGTATAGACTAGAAATATCACGCGGTTTCACTCGCGTAGTAGCGGTCATCATTAGATTTTTCAAATCCATCCAGTTTCGATGATTAAGTAGCGCGTATACACTAACAAATTTTTCCGCTTTATAAAAGATTTTCATTCATATGTTTTACGCGTGTAGTTCGTACGAAAGTGAATTCATAACAGACAAATACAGCCATAAATAACGTTCTTAAATGTTATTTATAATAAGTACAAGTGTTGATTGATTACAACGGTTGATAATTACGACATGTTCTTATTCAAAATAGACGTCTAATAGAAATCGTTCAAGTGACGATGTCGAAAAATGATTTCTTGTATCAGTGCCAAATATCCGATTCAATTAAATTGCGTAGTTGTTTCTTACAGCATGGCTGTGTTTATTTTCGTACCATCAGGCGCTGGCCTCTCTGTAAAGCCTAGAATTTGTTGTGTATTCAAATTTCTGCACAATAAGGTTTTACTACACAATTCTAGACAAAATAAAAAAGGAGACTTTTCCGTATATACCATGTCCCAGCTTCGGATATTAATTTTTTAGACGGGGGAATTTTTTACATTCGCTGAATTTGCCGCGTTTTGTATGCTACCTTTAAATTTGCTTTCCGGTACATGGGCTCGATCTTAAGTTTTCTTTTTTTCTTTAGAATGAATCGTAAATAGAGCCTCTTTTTTAGATCAAAGTTTTAAACAATATTGCCATTAACTTATTACGGACTAGAGGAAGTAAGAATGTTCACTAGGATACATTTCACGGTGCATTGCAACGATCAACCTTAATAAAACAATAATGATAAAATTCATGTGTCGCTACAATATGTCTGAAGACAACATAAAGTTTATAAATCTAATAATGGAGTTTAAAATAATCCTATCGCTGGGACGCGGGGCGTGGAAGTCACCAGCTTTCCTATACTTATATGATTTCGTATAGTCTCAAAAAGAAGTTCCATTACACAACAAGCCTACTCCTTACCGTCAATACATCGGTCCATTAGTAATTAGGGTGTCTAGATGTGAAACATTAGTGAGTTATAGAGTATTTATTTTATTCACACTATGTACCAGGACAATTTTAATTAGCATTAAAGACTGAAGCTGAGAATTAACACTGAATAAAATTTAATATACAAAAGCTCTATCTTAACTATTCAATTAATGTTTAAATCAATCAACATCCATTGTTAAAAGTCCTTTTTCAGCATATTTGAATAACCCATGTTCTTTTAAAGCGAAAGTTATTAACCATTTAGAATTAACAATAGGAACTAATAATTAGTATTGTGTGTGTAGAAAATGAGCGCAGAAGCTATTTCATATGACGACGTGAGCTACGTGGACGTGAACTCGTTGCCGCTGAAGCCGCCGCAGCCGCTCCTGCCGCCCGAGAAGCCCGCGCGCCGGCCCTGGCATCCCGTCATGTGGGACGATGCCAACCAGACAGAGGACCAACAAGTTAAAGAGGATGAGGTATGTTTGATGTGTATACGTTTTCATGGAAAAGTCTAATCACAATTGATTACAATTGTCTGTTAAGTTAACTCTTACTTCATGATCCTATCGTTCCGAAAAAGGTTTATGGTGGTTTTTGTAACCATTAATGCAGGCAAGATATTTTTGTAGTGTTTCGATACTGGTCCGAAAAAACATCTTTTAAACAATAATAACAATTGTTAAGAAAAATATAATACTTACTTAGGTTTTTTTTGACATGGCTGGTTTTTCCGTTTAAAAATACATTATAAAAGAATCAATAATGTAGTAAAAAGGTAATTTTTTCACCCTTCGAATGATACTGTGTCCATCTATATATATTAGGTGCTGATAGGTACATGGTTTTTATGGCGTTGCTTTCCAACAAATGTTGGTAGAATTATGACTAAACTACAAGCTTACCAATATCGTTGGCCGGCTATAAGAGTTTTATTTGTATTTGTTTTGGATAGAAAATTCCTTTATCCATTTCGACCATTCTAGTTTGAAAAGATCGGTAAGACGGCTCATCTATGGTTTTTCCAGTTGGCTTCATACAACAAATATCCAAATTTCTCAGTAATATTTAGATTTTCATAGCCCGCTGACTATAAACAATTTCATTTGACACTAGCTTTCCGCACGCGGCTACGTTCGCGTGGACCCGGTAATTATTCGAATTTTTCTCGCCGTAAAAACCATGCTTGAACTTCAACGAACATTTAAAAAAAGAATTGTCCAAATTGGTCCAGTCGTTGTTGAGTTATGCGCTTACCAACACATTTTGCGATTCATTTTTATATATAAGATTTGATAAAGAATATACAGCAGTCATTTTAACTTCATATGAACACTTTGCAATAAAACGAATTGATATGCGTCGGGCGGCCCAAGGTCTTTCTTGACACGAAAATAGTTGTTTGACTGTTCCATGGTGTGTTCAGAAATAGTCTTGCTTATTATAAGCCTGATTTCCATACATATACTACTTAAACTATTAGAGCTTCTCTATAAGGCGGACTAATTACGGAGATTTTTCAAGATGATGATGAACGTGTATTTTATTTAAGGTTAAACCGAGTAGTCACCAAAAATATAATTATATACTTACCACAAAATGGGAAAAGAACACATTTGATAAAATAATATTGTTAATTTAACTACGCCTTTGTGGTGTTTGTAGGAAATAGGTTAGGAATGTGTTAGCTCTACTCAATATTTTCTAAATTAAGTTTATTAATTTTGTTCCCCGAAATGAATGTTTCTTTTTTAATAGCAATATATATTTTTTATAAATCTGTTTCAGGCACAGCAGAGCTCCAAAGAGTACCCTCACAAGAAACAAATCCGCAACATCAAGCGTCTCGTGGCAGAAGGAAAACTAAAACCCACACAAGAAACTTTGATCTTTTTCCTTTGTAATAAATTTGCAATCTCTGAAGAAAGACAAGCAAAAATGTCTTCAGGCTAATGGATGACAATCTGTTACCCCAAAAAGAGTGTATATTATTTTAACTAACAATAATAAATCTTATTGTACTCAAACAATTATTGTGATAATACTCATAATGTGGAACATATTTTAAAAATAAAAACAACTGTATTACTATAATAATTGGTTTAAAATGTGATATTTAAATATTAATTAAGAAATAAAATGTATTAATGTATCAATTTATATTTTCATACTTTAGCATTTCGTTCGTCGACCAAGTAAGGTAATAATTAACAAGGGCAATAAATAGAAAAAAATTAAATAAAAATAAAAATCTATCCGTGTAACTTTAATGTTCTCTTATTTATCGAAATGCAGCATATTGCAGTATCCTCCACATTCAACATAAATCTTTTATATCTATATTACATAGACGCCGATACGTATAAAAATTATGCACTCTATTCCTTGTACCGGTCGCGGCGGCGCACGACAACAATTGACCTACACGTTAGCGTCCGTCGCACCTCGCGACTCTCCTTCGGAAACGTTACATAATATAATTTATTCTCCATAGAAATTATCTACACACAAGACTTTCGTCACAAAACGGAATCGTAAATCGTCGCTCGTAATATAACACAACGAATGCCATCGAAACACTCGTAAAACGAACGCCGCTAAGGGTTCACTTTCGTGGATGCGTAAACGGAGAAGCTCGCAGAATCGTCACGCACTCGCTGCACTACACCACAAGCGACGGCGGACGACTGAAGATCCGGGTTCGCGTGCACTTTCGGGGCGGGTTCGCGTTCCGTCGAAATAAATAGAACGTATGTAAAAAACCGAGTGTCCTCTCACTGTCAGGGTCCGCACTGTCACTAGGTGGCGGGCGGGGGCGCGGCGGGCGGCGGC